>CM050326.1:2574733-3047730 GCA_027475135.1 Bactrocera correcta
CATTTTTAATATATTTTGTATTTTTTCAACCCACGTCCGACTGGCTGTCACTGTCACTACTGTTTTCAATCTTAAAATATTCACATTAAAAAGTCACAGAATGTCACTGACATCAACTGAAATGTGCTTAATGAAGCTGACAGTTTAATGAAAAGTTACAGTGAATAAAAAAAATATATTTTCACTTTAAATTTTGTTTAAATAAATTAAAAAAAACGTACTGCTTACTTTTGAAGCTTTCAGATAGATTTACGAGCCTTGCGTTAAGGTCCCAGCAAGTCAATAAATTAAAATAATTAGCGCGGAAGCTAACACAGATACACCAAAGCCATTGCATGAGAAATGAATAGACGATCACACGTGTACAAAAGTTTCGTTAAGCATTGTCAATTGACCCTTAAGAAACTCATAACACCTTTAAGGGGGGAGCCTGGTTTAGAGGCTTCCAAAAATCGATTTTTTTGAGGATTTTTTTGGAAAGGAAAGAAATAAGTGATTAAAGCAAAACTTCTAGAGTTTATAGTAATGTATTTAAACATCATTCACAAATTTTTTTGGATACGGAATCTTTGATATTTCGCCTTTGGGAAGCAAATGCCCAATGCATTTCGCATGCGCTTTTGTCGGACGGCGGGCAGGATGCAGGTTGCAATTTCTATGGGAAACAAAAATTCAAAGAGATTTATATTTTTTAATAATTTATCTTCTAGTTAAACTAAAAAAAATTCAAAAAAAAAAATGTGTAAAATTTTAGAAATTTTTTAAAAATTGAAAAAAGTGGTTCTTGACCAAAATAATTTTATTTAATGTTGTTTAAAACATGTTCAAACTTGACTTTTCTAACTTTTTTTAGTTTTACCAGAAGAAGAAGTAGAAGTTATACTAGAAGATAATTTAATGCCAAAGATAATAAACTTTGCCCCAATTCCATACGACGTTTAGTTTTTTATCTGTCCTGCCCGCCAATTAAGAAAAATCGTAAAAATGGAAAACAGAGAAATCGCGCGTCAAAATTTTCGCTTTCTGCCCAGGCGCTTATGTATTTGCTAGACGCTCGCTCACTATTTTCCTTCTAAGTTCGAAAATATTTCAAATTCTCATCTAAAATTTTGAGGACATATTCTTAGATTATTTTTAAAGAGATTTTCAAAAAAAAAAATCGATATTTTGAAGCTTCTAAATCAGGCTCCCCCTTAACAGAAATTTTTGTTAGCGTTAATTAGTAAGTAACCGGTAACTTCCGATACGTGACTTGCAGCGGTATAGCTTTCTTTTATCCAATTGCTAGAGTTTTTCTTTCGCTGATGTCAATGAAAATCTCTTAAACCGAAGCCATAACAACGATTTGTAAGTATATTAGATTGGGACAGTGTTCTTTAAGCCGTTTATGAGTTTAATAGGTGGCGCTGTTGTCGAAATATTTCGAAAAAAATTTTATAGTCTGTGATTTGTTTCTTATTTGCATTATAAATTTGGTAATATTTTAAAAAAGTTTTCTACAAACTATAGAGCATCAAACGATGTTTTGAGCGACATGAATAGTCAGCACTGAACAGGGTTTAGGTCTTAATATTTCTAGTTATATTAGAAATATGCGAAAATACATTGATTTTTTTCAACCGTGAAGATAGTCAAAACCATTAATAAATTTAATGTAATTGTATCGAATTGTGCTCCTTTTCAAATTTAGTTTTGTATAATTTTTAGAACACAACTTCAAGCAGATGATGACTTTTCTTCGCTTTCAAATTTTTCAGTTAGTTTAAGAATACGGAATACGAATAACCATTAACTATAATTGACTACGATATGTTGACGAAAGATTTATTTTCAAGTAATGCCATAATAAATTTCTGAGTGGTAAAACCCCTAGAAATTTGTCAACAAAACTGCATTACTCTGTTTGCTAAACGACAACGCGTAGTGTCTCATACAAACCAGTAGCTTTCAGTAGTTATTTCACATTTTTATAAACGTGTTTTATATATGAGCAAATAACTATTTTGATTTACTGATTAGTGTATAATTGTCTACCCACATTTTTGTGCGTTATGATTCGAACGCCTTTGGTAATAGTTTCGTAGCGGAATAAACGATTTTCCAATTAAGTTCCAATATACAGAGATTAAGTTCGAAATGCTTACGCTTAATGTTTTTTCTCATTGAATCTTTTTATCTTGCTTTTTTCTCCAAAAGTTGTTGGCCCTGGAAGGCAGTTATCCATTTTCTTTTGTTAAAATTAACAGTTATTTGGGCTAAGACGATTATTGCTAACAAGTTCGGATGTCTGTAACTTCCATGAAACACATAGTTCTGATACAAAAAAATAAAATATCTTCTAGACACCCTCTAGTTGAAAAATATAGTCAAACCAATCAACCAAGGACAATTAAAAAGTCCCCGGCCTATCATAAAAAATAAATTTTTTTGCCCATATTCCTTTTACTTATTTATAGCTTAAGGTTTATACACTGATTATGGTGACCCTTCACTTTTCGATACTTTCAAAATGGGGCTCAGTTTCGGCAAGCACCTATTTACTCGACCACAATTTCTTCCCAGCGAGCATTCTTTTGAAATCTTAGAACAGGAAATAGTGTCTGATGCCCAGATATGGAAAATACGGTGGATGTGGAAGCAGTTCGAATTCCAATTCATAGATTTTGTCATCGTTTTTACTTCGTTTTCCCTTTTTCAAATGCGGCCGTTTTCGGCGATTTCGTCTTTCAAATGGTCCAATAACGCTATATAATAGTCGCTGTTGATGATCCTTCCTTCTTTACGGTACTTAATCAAAATCATTCCATGCCCATCTCAAAATACAAACGCCATTACCTTGTCAGACAACTGTTGCGTTTTTCGACGTTTTGTAGGAGTTTATCAACTCCAATGACTGTGGTTTGGACTTCAGAGTGAAATGATGGACTTTGATTCATCCGTTGCCTCATATCTACACAAAAACCTGGATTTATTTTGCTTGACCATCTCCAAACACTGCTCCGAATCATCAACTCGTCATTGTTTTTGGTCAAAAGAGAATTCGCGAGACACCCAATTTGCACAAAAGATTACTTATACCCAATTGTTGGTCAATGATATGATGCACACGTTCAGTTGATATTTTTAAAGTGTCTGCTATCTCAACTTCACTATACCTGCAGCCAAAAATGTTTTATGGACTTTTTGATGTTTTCGTCGATAGCAACCTCTTTTGGGCGTTCACTGCGTGCATCGTTTTGGGTGCTCATTTTACCACGTCTAAAATACTAATGCTTGATGGTTCATTATCTTAGGTCATTGTCCGAAAACTCTTTATCAAGCCACGTTTTAGCTTCAGCTGTGTTTTTCTCTTTAAAAAGCAATATTTTATCAACACGTGAACTTCTTTTCATCCATTTTTTTTACAATAACATTTTTCTTATAGTTGTAATCAAAAAAAAATTCTTTATCCAAATCTTCAAGAATTGTATCTCAAAGACCTCTGTGAAATGTCATGAAGATAGGTAGAGTAGTTCTCGAGAAATCTTGCTACCGACTTCAAAAACACATTTTCAAGAAAAACGCGTTAAGACGTCACACTTAGCTTAGCTAGCCTCGAGCGTACAAGTTCTCAAGGCTGTATATCCGAAACTATTACTCGGATCAATTTGAAAATTAAAGACAATATTCTAGAGGTGTTGTAGACTTTAATAAAATAGTAAAAAAAATCGACTTTTTGAAACCCGAAAACCCACGTAAGTCCTTAAATCACAAAAAAATGATCCGACAGCTGTCAAATGTATACACGCGACTTTTGAAGCGCCTTTCCCTCAGCGTCATCTATGTGTCGGGCCTGGTACTTTTTAATTGAGCTGTTATGCCAAAAGAAGCAACTGATTTCTCAACTTGGCAAAAGATATCTTTATCCCAATGATAACCTTATTTCTAATTAAAAAAAATCCAGGCAAATACAAGTTTTCCGATTGAACCGAAGCTACAATAACCTTCAGTCGCAGTTTCGGCCTGTTAAAATTCAAGTTTTTGATCGGATAGACGTAAAAAAAACTGGTAAGTCATTGTATAAAGAGCCAAAGAGACTGCAAACACCCACTCTCAGAGCAACCCTGGTATACTATATACATATAAATATCACTTAAATACTTTCAGAACTGTTGTCCGGGCTTTCAAACTGTGTGTGGTGTGAACCTTGGCTTTTTAAATGAGAAATGAACGTTCCTGTTCTTTTTTACGACTTTGAAATGGCTAATCTTGGATGAATTTTAATGTCGCAAACTCACTTGAAATTTTGATTTTGGCTGCCAGAGTTCGACTGCTGTTATAATATAAACGCAGCTAAGCTCAAGCTCGCCTCCGAAGCTACTAGAAGACTATGCTGAGTACTGGATTTGGCACACAGCTCTCGGCTAACTATATGTATATGTATGCTTATTACCATGACAAATCTCAAACGACGCAAGGCAAACGTAAACACAAATACAAGAGAGAGCAAGCAGCAGTTCGCCATTGTTTAGTGTAAATATATATATTTATATATAACCATTGCGCTTCGAACCATGGTTGCTATTTTTAGCGCTGCTTATTTTTGTTGTAATTGTATTTGTGTTGTAACTACTGCTTGCTTACTTGCTTCCACACAAACCTACACAAGCACACATTGGTTTTATTGTTATTCTTGAATTGGCTAACTTCCTTAGCTCGCTTTGTTCCAATGCCCGACACAAATATGTCGCTCCCTCCGCTGTCGCTGTGTTGCAGTTGAGTTGTCGAAATCTTGTTAAACTTTTTGACGCTTCGAGATTTTCGCTACCATGACTTCCAGGACTTTCAGTACGCTAGCTGGTTGACTTGACTTGACTCAACTTGACTTGACTTGCTTTCATCACGTTTTTCGCCAGCCATACGTACGTCTATTCTGATTGTTTGACTTACTGCGACAAAGCACACTTACACACACACACACGTATGTGCATGTTGTAACGGTACAACACATTCATATGTATGGATTGTGTTTTTGAGTTTCGTATTTGGAAATGCATATGCTCGAGTGCGGAAGCCGATGACTCGCTGTGACTCCCACTTGTTTGCCTGAGTTCAATAATTTTCATTGTTCACTGCCGCTGCTGCAGCAGCTACTGGCTTTTGCTGTCGCTTGCTGCTTGCTACTCGGCAGCTTCTTTTGTGCTTTGTTTGCTAAGCGCTGCAAAGAGTGATGGGCATAATAACAACAATTACGTGCGCTGGTAGAACAACAATAATGCACAATAGCGCTTGCTTTGCAAAGAAGATGTACAAATACATACTTATGTGTACAAAAACACATATATACACACACCTATAAACGTTTTAAACATTTGCCAAGTCGATTGTGTAAAGCCAACGCTTTCTGTGCACTTCCTGTTGAACTTTCGAGTAGTCGCCTACACTTAGGCGCCCACCCACACACATATACTCAAATAGAAAACCACATTTAATAAGATTTGAAAAGTTTGTTAAAGCACCGTTTTGTGTTAAAATTAAAGCCGAAATTTTGCTTTAACTTTGTTCTGAGATCCTGTGGTTTGTGCTCGTCAGTAAATATATGGAGCCCTCAAATAGAGGAGGATCCATTTCGAGGCTCACTACTTTTTTAAAGAAAACACACAAAAACTTCTAACTGAATGGGGAATATTTATCATTCTTCGAAAGAACATTCTTCGGCACTTATTTTTGGAAGATTATCCGTTGGCAGCGACTATATCAGATGGTTCATCCGTTTTGTCCAATTTGCGATGACTCGTTCGAATATTTCATCTGTGTTACGGTGATGTTTTGCTTCAAGGCCTGAATGGAAGCGATATTGTCCGAATAGAGTTTACATATCCTCACATAAAAAACCCTAACGGTGTGATATCACACCATTTCGGTAGCCAGTCGACTTATTCGAAACATAAAATTATCTGCTCAACGAAGTGTTCTCTCAATAAATCCATTGATTGATGCGATATGTGGGAAGTGACCCCGTCTTTTTGAAACCAAATGTCGCCAAGATTACTAACTTCAATTTCAGACATCAAATAGTCTGTTATAATGGCGCGTTAAGGGTCTCCATTGATGGTTGCCTTATTTTTTCTAGAGAAAATAACGGTTATTGATTCTCTTCAGGCTGCTCTTTGTCTCAAATGTAGCAATTTCGCCTGTTTACATACCCATTGAACTAGAAATGAGCCTTATCACGGAACAAAATTTGGCTCGAATTCGTCAGATCTTGCTGGAACTTATCAAGAGCCTATAAAGCAAAGCAATGTCACTTGGGAAGGTCGAGCGGCTTCAGTTCTTGCATAAACTGTATTTTGTACGCTTTCTATTTAAGATCTCGACGCAAAATGCCTCAAGTCGTTCTATCACGTCAGTCCGTGCTGCGAACGACACTAAATCGACTCTTCACGGTCTTCGTGTACACTCTCAGCTATGGCTGCTATATTTTTTTCAAATTACTCACGCATGATCTGTCAAAAAAGACTATTGAAAAAAGTACCTCTAGTTGGATCACACGTTATATGCCATTAGTAATTTGTATCTTGCCTTGTATGAAAGCGATCGGACAGTTCTCTCATTAATTTTGTGGTTGCTTGACTCAGTATAGCTTTAACAATAATCAAAGTCGGACCCCAAAAAGAAGAAAATTGTCTATTCTTTACTTCGTTAAAGATAAAATCGCAAGACAGATGGTTGAATAGTGCTTAAGGTACAGATACTGTTATAGCCAATCACACGCGGGTTTGTCTTCGTGGGTTAGTTGGCGTTGAATTATTGAGCCAAAGTGATCGAAACCCATGTCGTCGTCTTTATCCGACTCCGACCCTTCTTCTCTTTTCGGCTTCTTCCTTCTTTTCGGCAATAGCACCAGCACCAGCAGTTGAAGCAGAGGTAGCAGCAGGAGCACCAAACTTGCTGGCGTCCTCGATGAAATCCTTCTTGGTAGCTGCTTCGATGAACGGTGTCGTAACAGTAGTAAGATAAACAATCTGTTACGATAAATCGGCCGAATTGCCAAAATCAGCTTAGATTTTCGCGCCTAGCTCTTCATATTATATACTGGATATAAGCCTGAAATGGAGGAAATGTTATCAAAATATTAGAGATGAGCGATATTGCGATTTTTCGATATCTGTGATTTCAGTGATTGCTATTTTTAAATCACTGTGATTTTATATTGCTATTGCGATCGCAACTAAGTCGACGTTCAAATGGAGACCTTTTGTTGTTGTTGTTGTAGCGGCAGATTCTGATTTGATAGTGTTTGGCCGAATAAAAGTTCGGGTTCGTTCCACTTACGTAGACCCGACTGTCGTGGAAACGACGGAAACATTTTGTCGTTATTGGCGGTAAATTTTCTTTTGGCTCCAGTAACTCGAGTCAAGTTTTTCCGCCTTTCCTTTCACAACATTTTCGCAAATGTTGAAGCGGTTCGGCTACCTGACACGTAGAGCATATCGCATAGTTCATTTGTATGTTGGTATGATGGTTTCACACATTTTTTAGAAGGGATTACCATTAGTGCGGTTAATCAACGGCTGCAAGTCCTTTATAAAAAGCATAGGTAGTGCGTCATCTATTGCCTTTTTTGTATTCGTAGACATTTTTGTCCTGTCAAATATTTTTGTTTGTCTTAAACAAGTTGCCGTTATTTTTTAGCTAAAAATAAAAGCGATTATTAGTAATTTTTAAATTTATAACGAGCTCAAACTTACTTTCAACTCTTCCCTCTGCCACCGTAACAATTTGTCTCGAAGCTCCTGGCTCATTATCAATATCTATTGGAGCTTCCAAGTTAGAGGGGGTTTGAATTACAGTAGTTGTAATATGATTTGCATGTTTCTATTAGTAAAGCAAAAGTTAATAACTTTATATTAAAAAAATGTTAAATTATAATATTACTTATATACCTTTTGAGCTGGTAGTTCCACTGTAGGATGTCTATTCTGGACATGTTTTCTTAAATTTGTTAATAATGTTTTATAAGAAATTTTTGATTTGCAAATATTGCATTTTGCATATATTTCATCTAACACTTCAAACATCTGCCATAATTCACTTCTTTTCCTTGATAAATTTCCTGCCATTATTACAAATTATTAGAACGTTACACTTAAAACTTCAAACCGCTATGACGAAAAATAGCATATACGCATATAAGTATACATATATACTTACCCTGAAGAAAGTTGTTACTTTTCTGCTATTTGCTATTGTGATCGCATGTACTGTACTATTAAAAAATCACAGTTTCACAAGTTTATTGTGAACTGCTATCGCAAATCACAATTTCGAACTGCGATCGCAAATCACAGGTTCGAACTGCGATCGCAATTCACAGGTTCGAACTGCTATTTATAAAATGTGATCGCAGTTGCGATTTGCGATTTTTACATCACAGTGAAAAAATCACCGGTAGTGAAATATCGCTCATCACTATAAAATATATACCTGAGTTATGGCGAAGATACATGAGTAAGCACTATTTCGATAACAGGAGATAAATTTGAGAATACACTCTACAACACAGTCCAATGGAACTTACGTCTAGCTAAGGGATGGTGCAATATGGTAAAGTTAAATATCAAACTGTCAAAAACAACCGTCATTCCTTTCATAAAACGAAGATCTCTTCCAGGATTGAAGCCCCTTAGACTTGGTGGCAGAGAGTTGGAGATGTCTAAAAAGGTCAAATTCTTAGGCTCAAAACAGACTCAACTTTAAGGTGGAATAGATATGTGTAATTAACACCGTCCAGTGTTGTCACCAAAGCACTCATGATATGCAGGCGCCTAGTTGATAGATCTTGGTTGTCACTTATAGAGCGATTGCTTAGATATCAAAGGCAGCATAATGTCATCAACTATGGAAGCTGCAAAAACTCGCCTGCGTGTGCGCCTAAGGGCAATGCGCACTTGCCCAACCACAGCATTTGAAGTCATGTGAACAAACAGACAGCGAAGCATAACTTGCTACTCATGGCAACAAAGGAGGATGGCAAAGGGGGATAATTTCATGTTAACAAAGAGAAAACACATCACTAGCCCATCTTCCAAGAAGTGTTACGAAGTTGGTAAGCTTCATAAATAAGTTTAAGGTTACTCTCGGCAGTGGCAGTGTTACACTCACGGCTCGAAAGCACCGGAAGGCATTGTCAGACCACATACCAAGGCTATCCATACCAATGGAATATTTACCGATCCGAAGCGATCTCATCTTATGAAGTCAAGTCGCTATTAGCGGAGGAGGGTATAGGAAGGCCTCTCAGTTTGCGACAGTATACACCTGGCCCGTGTGCCGAGACAAAAATGCCTAGCCGGAAATGGGTTGGCCTACGAACTAGCCTGCTCTACGGCGGCTTCCAGAATAATGAACCATGCATTGCACTGGAGTTCCACACCATATATGTAGGAATTGCTCCACACGAAAAAGAAAGTGAAAAGAGAACGTCACTGGTAGCAGACAACAGGAATGCGTCGCATCAAGCTGCTGTAGGGAGATTACAATCTAGCACAATTTACAGATATGGTCAACATCTCCAGAAATAAATTCCGTTTCCTCTTCGCGCTCTATACTGTGCACTGCAGGCTCAATAAACACTTGTCGAACATGGCCTCTTGAACAATCTGCCGGTTTTGTGACACGGAACCGAAAACTTAAAAACACCTGATTCTATATGGTCCAGCAATTAGCAGAAGCAGGCTCAAAGCGCTTGGATTCATCTGAGTGGACAGAGATCACATCACCTCCATCGCGCCCAGCAAGCTACTGAAATTGTTCAGAGTGCTGGACTTTTGTGACCATATGTGATACAGGAGAGGGCAGAAAAGAACATAGGTCGTCATGTAAAATTTTATTTCTATCTATTTATCTAGTCTTGAAGGAACTAGTGTAATATTTTACTAATGAATCGATCAAAAATTCAGTGTAGTTTTTTTAATTTTTTTTTATTCTACACAAAACAGTTCCTTTTGCACCTTTTCAATAACGAAGACCGTGAGTCACTTGTTGTTGTTTTTATTTAGCATTTTATATATAATAAGCATTAATGAAGTGACCAGGGTCTCTAAATTAAAATATAGTACACTTTTTCATCCACCTCTCCACAAAACTGCTTATTCAGCCTAAAGGTAGGCAACATAAATTCATAATATTTGCAAATTTTGAGAGTATTTTTGGTAATCAGGCCCTTCTCAGAATTTATTAGTAAAATTTGTGCTATCAACTTGAGTATAATTTCTTATGGCTTTGTGATACATTTTGTTTATTGAGTTTCTTATTAATTATTTACTCGTAAAGTAGCTTTCCTTATATCAATATTTTGTACAGCATATTATAGAAGCAAGTATAATAAATACAAAAATATGTTTAGTTTATACTTACTTACATCCCTGCTGAGTTTCACAGAATTTCAAACCAAATATCAAGCTTCCCAAGAAGCCGGCTGAAAAGTGGAAAATGTGACGCATAGCCTGTCTTGAGTACATATTTCTCAACCAAATATTTGCAACGAGATTGATGCCTCAACTACTGCACACTCACATAGTTCACATAGTTTATATGTATGTATGTGTGTTCATGCTGCAGCAATTTGTTGTTTGCAAAGCTGAGGGGTTGGGTCATGTTGCTAAGCATTTGGGGCTAAGACAACTTAATGAGTGGTAATTAGTGTTGAAACGATTAACGGCTGCACAACAATAACAACAACTTAACTGGCTGATATAACCACTTGCAATGTACAGTTAAGCTGTAAAGCAGACAAACTGTGCACAATAACAACAAGAAACAATAGTGCTATTTTCTACTTTTTTTTAAGCTGATTTTTTTTTTTTGTCCTTATTGCCAACTAAATTGTGCCCCATTAATGTAAACTTTTCACACTTTCCGTGCGAGCACTGACGAATGCACACACATATATACGCATTGTGTACACCCGTATGTGCAATGCGCCTGTTTGTATGCTTGTAAATATGTGTTGATGACGATGAATGATGGTCTAAGCTACAGTTCATGTTCTTTGGCAAAGCCTTTTATTCGCTTTGCTGGTCTTTGCTGCTTTTGTGCGTGTGAAATAGCGGGGAATGCCAGTTGAAATTGTTTCCTCACCAAGTCTAGTGTTTTGCGCAAACCAAGGGGTGACCGAGGGGTGACCAACAGCAACTATCATGAATGATTGTAGCGAGTGAGCTGTAAGCGGTGCGAATGCCTCGGTTGTGATTGATGCACATCATCTCATCAACTTTCATGGCAGAAACAGTTCTATTTTGAATGTCGGTTAGTTTAAGTTTATTCGAAATAGAATGGAAATTATTGACGAAGAACTGAGCGAGTGTTGAATCGAATTTCGTAAATATTTAAAGGTTACTACTTTTGGAGGTTTGATATTGAAATTTTTAAGGCTCATTGATTTGTATGGTTAAAAATGTTTTCAGCCTCCGAACCGCATTGGCCAAATTATGATCTGAGAAACCTTTCCGAATTGCAGCAAAATCGATCCGTTTCTGAAGCAGATGGTTACGGGTAATGAAAAATGGTTAGTCAAGCTAATGTGGAAATGCTGGAAATGCGATGAGCCGACAAGAGTGATATTGCATAGAACCACCACAGCACTTAGCGTTATAAACGCCCAGACAGCTCGCGGGCTTAACCAGAAACCGCGTTTTGAGAGGACTGTCCTTGCTTCAACTTATCGAAAGCTTTTGACACAGTTCGATGCTTGAGGACATAAATCAGGAAACTCTAGGGCTAAAGAAGTGGACCATGAATAATCGGCATTATTTCGAGGTGAACAATCTAAACTAAGAAGAATTAAAGGAGGGTTCCACCGGAAGCCTAAAACATACCCCTACCAAATCCACGGCTACCCTATTAACAGACTTGACTTCTATCGATGATATCAAAATTCCTACGGTAAAGAACCCTGAAATTTTAGGATTTAAGACAGAGCTTGCAATAAGATCCTCAAGTCGCTGGTCTGTAACATCTGGGTCAAAGACTATGAGAAGTTGCTGGCAACATGCAAGTTAATCGGCCGGCCGGTTACCAACCCAATATTTCTCCAACACCAGACATCGATGAGCCTGAACCATATACTAACATTTCGAACACGATCAATATCCATTGAACCATATTGAAAGTAGAACTATTAACTCTATCAGGTTTATCCTATAGGACATTATGTTCACGAATAAGTCAAGGCATTCTTTAACTAACTTGGACGAAACCAAGAAAACTTTAGTGATCTCAAAGCCGCCGAGCTATCTGTATATATACATAATTATATAACTTCTTCTAGGCACACTCCTAGTCAGACAAAAGCACTTTAATTGCTGTGATCTCCACTTGAAAGACGCTACAGTGGTCTGGTAGACGGAGGGTGATTTTGGTGTCTAATTTTGCTGAGAAGACCTCACCCCCACGCGGTTATCTATTTTGGAACTATGTGTATAGATGCTTATCTCTGCGTCCTTGTATAGCCACTTCCTACTCTTCTCTGGAAAGGAAGAAAATATTGTGCACAGAATTTAGATTCAATTTATTGAGATTGCGATAATCCGAGTTAGAAATTCCAAGTGTAGCCAGGTCTTTCTCCACCTAGTCCTTCCAAGGAAGTGGAGGTCTTCCTCTTACTCAGTTTCCCCTTCTGGTACTGCGTTAAATACTTTTAGAGCTGGAGTGTTTTCGTCCATTCGAACGACTTGATCTAGCCAGGGTAGCCGCTGTCTCTTAATTCGTAGGACTATGTCAATGTCGTCGTATACCTCGTACAGCTCAGCGTTCTTTGGAATGTGGCATTCGCCGTTGCCAATGTACAAAGGACCATTAATCTTCCGCGAAACCTTTCTCTCGAAAAATTGTTGGCTCGTCAGTTGTCATCGTCCATGCCTCTGCACCATATAGAAAGACGGGAATAATAAGAGACTTGAAGTCTTTGTTCGTCGATAGAGGACTGTACTTTACCCCAAAGTAGCTCCCGTTAGCGGGAATTATTTTGCGGCAGCCTTCGAAGCTGACGTTGTTATCTACAACTTCAAAGTTATGACTGTCATGGGTGCCTAGTTGCGAGTGCGATGACTGTTTGTTTGATGACAGGAGTTATTCCGTCTTGCCCTCGTTCACCACTAGACACATTTGCTTCGCTTCCTTATCCATTCTGGATAAAGCAGAACTAACGACGCGGTTGTTAAGACCAATGATATCTCCAGGAGTAGATTGAAGAAGTCATACGATAAAGCGTCGCCTTTTCTGAAACCTCGTTTGGTATCGAACGGCTTGTAGAGGTTTTTCCCGATTCACAAATTCATACATCGCGGCATTAAAGCAACTCCTTTTCGTGCTCTCAAAAGCAGCTTTGAAATCGACGAAGAGGTGGTGTGTGTCAATCCTTGTTTCGGGGATAATGTATGGAGTCATGTGTTGAAGTTCGCGCAAGTGAGGAAAGTTCTCTGAGGCCAATCACTTGGGAGCGGCCAGAAACAATTGTTTTACATATGTCTCAAGGAGCTGACGACTTCCAGTCAAACATCCGTTGGAAGGAGAGCTAAAGTGAGAAGGCGAAATAGCTATCCATAGAGTTGTGTGCTGGGCTTGGGACCCGCCACGTGAAAAACACCCCCAAAGAAAGGAAGTCTGTAAATACTATCAAGTAATTTAAAAGCTGTCTTATTTATAACTCCTCAATTATATAAAACATGAAGTTGCCTACGTTAAAACTAATGAATCCTAATGCAAGTAAAACTCAAACTACAAGGTCTCTGTTAGCTCTACTTGCTAGCATAACCTCAGCTAAACCGCGCAATATATTCAAAAACATATTATTCAATTTGTTGCTTAAATCCAATTTCTCCACAAGCTTTTTTCACTTTTTATTTATATTTCGAATTTTATGTTGTTGCGCTCTCTACATCCTCTCTGCTGCTGGCAATCTTTCCGCCATCAAGGCAATTTTCTGCCTCAGCTCAACGCAATGGTTGAGCCATTGTTTGCCTGCTTTGTAATTTACTCATCTCACATTTACCCCTGTTTCTAGGTGCGCGTGCGTGTGTTTGTGTCTGTGTTGGACGGTTTGGTCTGACATTCACGTCCTAAACTACGTCGTTGAACTTTTAACCGGATAAATCTAGGCATCAGGTAATTTATCTTTGTTGCTGAAAATTCTTATGCTGTCAGGTCACGGCAGGCATTTCTCTCGTCGTTCTCTGGTTTCATACGCTTTCACTGCAAAACACCGCGTAGCCTTTGTTGTTGCTATGTGTTTTGGTTTTATATATACATTTTTTTTTGTTTTTGTTTTTCACATTTTCGACTGACTCCCCATCCAATTAGACTTATCTCATTTCACCCTGTGTGTGGCAAGTTGAGCAGGTGTGTTGTGTTGCAGACAATCCAGCATTTTTGGCAGTTGTGTTTGTGTGTGGTTCTTTAACGCACACAGGCTTATAATTATATATACGAAAAGGATAATGCTATATTTAAGCACAGCGAAATATAAACTCTTAGACTGATGTTGTTGGTTTTTTTTTTTATATTTTATTTTCTTTTTTTTTTTTTGTGTATGGTTTAAGGCGTGATTTTTGGGTTTTCACCTGATCCTCTGTCCTTTGTTGTGCTTCCACACATACACCTGCTTCTAATATGCGCTTGTGTGTGTGCTCTAAAATTTATGGTTCTTCATGTATCTATTTTTTTTTATTTGTTGCGTGCTCTCGCATGTGTCTCATCTTATGCCTGTCCCGGCTTACATAAGTGTGGGCTTAGATTGAAATATATTACGACTAATTTTGCATTTATTTCCTACCAGCTAAGCCTAAGTACTATATTTATTTTAATTTAATTCACACACTTTATTTTCAATTTCCTGCATTCTATTATAGATTTTAATCCCCTTGAGTACCTTTTGATTCCACAGCTCAGCTATTATGGTTGGCTTGTCAAACCCTTTTATCCCTAAATTTATTGATTCAAAGAAGTATTTAGGCAAGTATTGAAGGGTTTTATAGGTATAACTAGAGTTTTTTTTGGGGGGTTGGAAAAGTGTCAAGTAAGGAATGTGAAGCTTGGCGAATTAGTTTGTAAAGAATAAAAAGTGATTTTGACAGTCATTACCTTGAAGTAGTAGATAATTTCGCCTACCTGGGAACCAGTATTAACATCAAAAAAATATCAGCCTTGAAATCCAACGTTGAATCACTCTGCCTCCTACAGACCTCTTCGCAAAAAAACTGCACAGCAAAATCGGTAGGATGACTACTGGCTGTAGGATAATTTATATAGAGAACCTTTGGACAAAGTTCGATGGGTAATAACAAACCACGACTACATGACTTTACTTTTCAACTGATAAAGAAGGTTCGAAATAAACATAGGAACAGATGGTTGGCTAAATGGATGGCTCGAAAATGGACGATGGAGTTGGTGCGGGAATATACTGTCTAGAGTTATTAAAAAGGCAGCCTTTTAAGCTGCCGGACCACTGCAGCTTTGCTATTGCGGAAGCCACGACGCTGACCTCTTATGCATCTGCAGGAAATTTCAGAGTTCAGAAAGTGTTGCCAGAAGCAAACAACTTCAGTTCTACTGGGTGCCAGGCCATAAAGGATATTTCGATGCAATAAAATAGTGGAAGAGATTGCCAAGAATGATGTACGACTAACCTATGCTTTGTATATACGGCGACCTGAACAGGAGCATGGTAAAGAAAATCAAAACCCGGTGGAACTAGCTACCGGGGCTACTGGGTGCAAAACTGCAAAAGTCTGGAGCTAAACAGTAGATCAGATGTACACAAAATTCCATATAGAAGAGACTGTAAGAACATAAACCGATTACCAACTGGTCACTGTCTGGTGGCGACATACGGCCAAATAATGAGGCTGAAGGATAGAGAAGGCTGCAATAAATGTATGGAGTAAGGCACTAGGGAAACAAAAGAGCATCTCTTGTGCACTTGTACCACATTGACAATATTATGCTGTATCTGTAAGCACCAGGGGTTCCCACGGTATGATACACTGAAGGAGGATGTATCGATGGTAAGGCTACAGAGTTAAAATTCCCGTATCATCCTAAATGATGAATACTCCTCATGGACCTAGTAGCTGAACTCGAGCTGGTATTGCAAAGGATCAAAGTTGGTCTACCAGCCAATCTACTTTCATTTTATTTCGAAACAAATTTTGTAAAAAAAATATATAATAATCATTTATGTCATAACATAAATTATGTGCTTTAAAGCATTATGTCTCGCTGGACATTTTTCCAACGGTCGTCACTCATAATGGCGGTCACATAATAATTTTTACTCACCATTACCGGTACCTTATTAATAATGACAGCGACAAAAACACAAGCATATAAAATTTCAAATATGAAATCGGGCACAAAAAAATAACAAAAAAAAAAAAAATGTACGCATAAGCCTTGCCACCAAGCAACGTTGCCTCCATATAGACAGAATTCGAGCGAACACTTCAGGCAACGTGGCGGATGCTCGTAAATTAATAATGAGCACATGCATGTATTTACATACACATACATATATATGGAAATTTTGTGACACACACACATTTATAAACACACAGAGAGGAGTCAAAAGCCGTCACTGCTTTATGTGTTTCAACTCATTGGTGCAAAAATTTTGTCAACTTTCAAAACGCAAACAACAAATCACACTAATAACCAAAGCATATTTTCAGGCGTCCAACAAACAATGGTCGAGTATCAGCTTTGTGCTGCCTTATTGTTGAGTTTTGTGGCGAATATGCCCAATGGACATAAATAAAATCAACATAAATCCTGCTCAAATGCAGCAAATGAAAGTCAAAAACACGCACACACACATGCACGGAAATATTTACAGTCACACACATATACAAACACATACTATACACTTTTTTGAACCTACACACACACACACACATTTATATATATGTCCGTTCGAAACGGATTTTGTCGCGTTTGAGCGCCTAAAATCATGCAAGTCAACCACATTTTTGATATTTTTCACCCGCCAGCCTGTTGTTGTTGTTGCTGGTTGTTACACTATTGTTTGCCCGCTTTTGTTCGCGCACATAGTGAGGAAAATTGAAAATTTTGCGCCTCGTTACGCAGCCGTACAATGCGTGCGTTGAGTTATGATTTTCACAAAAATAAAAACAAAAAAATCGTATTTTTATATAACCAATTTTAGGCGCTCTTATGTAACTGTTTGGCGTACACGAGTTTTAGAGGAAGCCAACAGCCACAAATTGTTGTTATTATCACTTTTGTTGTTGTTGTTATTGACAGTTTTGTTTGCTGTTTTTGTAAATATTTTTGTTGTTGTTGTTAGCACTTTTGTTAGCTGCTTTTGTTATTAACACTTTTGTTGTTGCTGTCATTAACAGTTTTGTTTTTGTTGTTATTTAGACTTTTGTTGTTGTTGTTGTTATTAACACTGTTGTTATTATTTTTGTTGTGCCATTAATCATGCTTTGTCAATGCGTTGATTACAAATTTTGGTCCAACCAAACTGTTGCATACTTTTCAGCGCAAATTACTACTACATGCCAATAATAACGCGCGGCAAACCCGAACGGACAATGGTAGCGAGCTAATAACGCGTATGCAAATAGTAAGCTAAAATGTCAAAATGTAACAACAACAACAAAAACAAAAAAAATTTTACTTCGGTTGGACAGCAGCTGTAATACCCCACACAAAAAAGTTTCTATACAATAATCTGATTATGATCACTCATGTATGGCAGCTATATGCTATAGTGGTCTGATCCGAAAAGAAATTTTCGGAGATTCTAGCGCTGCCTTGGGTAATAATACGTGCCAAATTTTGTGCAAATACATTGAGAAATAAATATGTTTTCCATATAAGCACCTGATTTTTATTGTTCACTTTGTATGACAGTTATATGATATACTAGGCCGATCTGAACAATTTCTTGGGAGACTATAGCGTTAATTTAGAAAATAATTTTTGCCAAATTCCATCGAAATATTTTATTAAATAAAAAAGTTTGCCTTTAAGAACTAGATTTTTATTGATCACCTTGTATGACAGCTATATGTTATAGTGGTCCGATCTGAAAAATCTTTTTGGAGATTATAGCGTTGTCTTTGTCAATAAATCACACTAAATTTCTTGAAGATCGGTTATCAAATAAACAAGTTTTCCATACAAGAACTTCAGTTTGATGAGTAAGTTTGTATGACAGCTATATGTTATAGTGGTCCGATCTAAAAAATTTCTTCACAGATTGCACCATTGTCTTAAATAATAATTTCAACCAAATTTGGTTAAAATATCTTTTCAAATAAATAAGTTGTCCATACAAGAACTTGATTTTGTTCGGTAAGTTTGTATGACAGCTATATGCTATAGTGGTCCGATTTGATCAATTTCTGCAAAAATTGTAACCCTGTGCTAGGCAATAATACCCGCCAAATTTCATGAAAATATCTTGTCAATTAAAAAAGTTTTCCATACAACGACTAGCTTTTCATCAACCTGTTTGTATGACAGCTGTATGCTATAGTGGTCCGATATCGGTGGTTCCGACAAGTTAGCAGCTTCTTGTGGAGAAAAGGTCGTATGCAAAATTTTAGATCGAAAAAATATATCGCTTATATATGTAGATGGTTATATATAGACAGGAAAGGCTAAATCGACTCAGCTTGACAGTATCTGTATACAATATAATCTTTATAGGGTCTTTGAGGTTGCCTTCTCGGTCGTATAAACCACATTGCAAACTTAATTTATTTTGTTCGGGGTATAAATAAAACAAAATATTACAATGAGTGTGAGCTAAGTGCTGCTAACGTCACTATAGAATATTTTGTGTTTGCATATGCCTTCTGTGTATACACGCGCACACTTGCAAATGCAGAGTCCGCTTAGTAATACAGATACATACATACATATGTATGCAAAATAACGTAACATCACTTTTCATAAGTTTACAGGCGAAGGAAAAACAATATATAAGAAGTCACTCATATTAAAACAAAATTTGACTTTTGGTTATAAAATGGTTATATATCGGTTATAAAATAGTTATATATTGGTTATAAAATGATTAACTATTGGTTATATATTAGTTATATATTAGTTATAAAATGGTTACATATTGGTTATAAATAGCTTAAATATTGGTTATATATTGGTTATGTCTGACAGCGGAAGCTGAAACATGATGTAGTGAATCGTAAGCAATAACAAGTTCAATTTCGTGTCTGTGATGACATTTTACTCTGCATTTTAGGTGACGATATCTATATATACATATATATAAACATATATATATATATGTTATATGAAACGCGGTTTTAATGATACCCGTCAACGCATTAAAATTGATGGGCTCGCTCTTTGCTTACCTCGCGTTGCCATTGCTTTGGCGCGCATCACCAACCGTATCCTCGCAATACTTTCAATAACATATTTAGCGTATTTGCTTTTGTTGTTGCATTTGTTATTTTTTCTTACTAATTTTTGGCGCCACACACCGCACTCGGCACTCAGCATTGCGTCCTCCGCCCATTTGCAGGCCATTAAAAGCAGCAGCTAATAGCCGCTACTCAGCTACTGTCTGCCGTCTACTACCACTGCTGTAGCCGTAGTTGTTGTTCTGCGCACACAAAATTTATGTAAAACTTTGCGCTTCCGGCTATGTGCCGCTATGCATATTAGACGCATTTACAATATTTTAATGTAATTTGACGCTATTTTAATTTTGCATTTTATGCGCGCAAATAAGCGTGTCGAAAATTTGCATAATCAGTAAATTATCATTGGCGTTTGGATTACATTTACTCATTTGCATTTGTTAACTTTTGAAATGTTCAAATTAGATTTATGAACAAATTGAACTCTGTATGGATGTTGTTGCTATTTAAGTAGGTATGTTAAGTGTTGTTAATTGATTTAAATGTCGAAATTACCAATATTTTAGTAATTAGCAGTGTTGATGTTGATGTAAAACCTTATTAAAACCTTAAATGTTGAACAAATTTTAGTAATTTACAATATTGATGGAAGAATGTATGTACTCGTATGTATGTATGCTAAATATAACTCTAAAATATTCATCGGCAAAATTTTTAATGAAGTAAAGTAGCGGTGTCTACACCAATAAAGTAGAAGAAGAAAAACGTCAGTTAAAAGCGCTTCATGGATCTTTGAATGAGTTTAAATTTCTAGAATTTTGAAAATTTGAAACGTTAATCGAAGAAAACAGTCAACATAACCTTAATTTTTGAGCGACTTTGGAGCGGTTTTTTTTTGGTCGCGCCTTTCTTTTGGCACGATATTCGCTCGATTGATCGGTTGTTTCGGGGTCGTAATCATAGATCCAAGTCTCATCGCCAGTTATAATGCATTTCATGACACCCTGGTAGTCGAAAAGCATCGTTTCACACACTTCAACGCGACGCCTTTTTTCCAAAAAATTCAATGTTTTCGGTACCAGTCGAGATTTGACGCGCTTGAGGCTCAAAACATCCTTCAAAATGGTATTGGCTGAGCTTTTCGATATGCCAACTTCATTAGCAAGGTCTCTAATTGTTAATCGACGATTTTTCAACATCAAATCTTTGATTTGTTGAACGTGAGCTTCGTCGGTTGAGGTTGATGGTCACCCTGGACGCTCTTCGTCTTCGACACGTTCACGGCCGGCTCGGAACTCACTATACCACTTGTAAACATTTTTTTTTGAACATATCTCATCACCAAAGGCTTTCTGCACCATCCTCAACGTATCCGCAGAAGAAAATTGATTTCGTAAACAAAATTTAATGCAAATTCTTTGCTCAACAAATTTCGACATCGCAAAACACGAAAAACTCACTTTTAGCAGCTCACAAAACGACACGTAACTCAAACACTAATGAATATTTTGGCATGAGATTTGACATAAATGTGACTGACAGCACTACCAACCTAAAAACAAAATAATTCTCCAAATCCTTCGACGCGCGCAGTTTAAATTCAAATGTTACCTTATTTTTTGGGCACAGAGTACATGGCAGATAAATGAACACCTACCTCATTTCATATTATTTTGTAAGCTCTATTGAACTCAAACTAGCGTATACCAAGCTTTCTTCTCTACTATATTGAATGGCTAGGCTAGTTGAAAGCACTCAAAAAAATTTATATGAAGACCTAAATTCTTCTTACTGAATTCTGCTGACTTCTTAATTGAAATGAGTAATGTGGGATAAACAAAATAAAAATCCAAATGAGGAAGACAAAAATTGAAAAAATGCTTGCATCGTATCTAACGGCATAGAGACCCTCGCAAAGCGTTGGTTTCTTCTCGATCTACGGACTAATTAGAATATTACTGCGATGGGCAGATTTTCGGCCGAACATTGTTTTCAAGGCGCCAATCTTCTCGGACTTATCTACGTAGATAAGCAACTTCCCATAAATCCACTAAAAATTGTCCAGCGGTTTTAAATTGTACGATCTTGGAGACCACATCACAGGTTTTTTGATTGTTTTGTGTGTTATAAGGCAGCTTGTGAAGTAAGACACATTAATATCCTTCAATTCAGTCACGAAAAAGTCATTAATCTTGCCTCTTTAGCATTCTCCATTGACTTTAACATTATGGCAGGCTTCCTTTGTGAAGAAACAAGGACCATCCGTCTGGCCATAGAGAACACCAAACAGTGACCTTTTGAAAATGCAATGATATTGACGCTGATGATATTGATAACATTGGTCTCAATAACCGCGTCGTTACTTCTGCTATTTGCAGACTATATAAGAAACCGAAGCGTATGTGTGCTGTTGTGAACGAGGAAAAGACGAAATATCTCCTGTCATTAAACACGCAGTGACTGTTGAAAGTTATAAAAAGGCGTAGATAATTTCGTCTATCTTAGAATCAGCACCAACACGAACAATAATAGCAGCCTCAAAATCCAGTTGCTAATAGATGCTTCTTCGGATGTAGTAGACAATTAAGAAGTAAAGCCTTTTCTTCGACGAACAAAGACCAAACTCTATAAGTGATTCATTATTCTCGTCCAGCAAAAATGGTGCTTGGAAGATGACAGTATCTGATGAGTCGACGTCACGAGTTCTAGCAAGAAAGGTTCTGCAAGAGATTTATGGTTCTTTGTGCATTGACAACGGCAAACGGTGAATACCGCAGTCAATGGAACGATGAGCTCTATAAGGCGCCACTGACGAAGTTCAGCGAATTAAAATACACCGGCTAACCTGGCGAGATCATGTCGTCCATGTGCATGAAAATACTCTAGCTCTGAAAGTAAGGGGAAGACCTCCACTCCGTTGGAGAGATCCGGTGGAGAAAGGCCTGGTTGCCCTTGGTATCTCGATATGGCGCCCTATAACGAAGAGAAGAAACGGTTGACTCGCTTTTGTTAACTCGGCTATAACCGGCGGTCTCTCAACCATGGCTTGCGGATAAAATATTTTATATATGAAAGTGTGCTTCATTGCCGAACCATATTTTTTTGTCAAAAACGTAATCGATGGCCATGGTGAATGAACTGCTTCGGGTTTTCTTCAATAACTCTCTGCTTTATGGCAGTAATAGCGTCACAGTACGGATTCTCTCGCATTGCGCATTATTAAATGGAACAACTATATCAAGTAACAGCTATTAAAAAGATCAACTGTGAAAAGAATTTTAACCCACTGAAAACAAAATGTTAAAAAAATCCCTTTATATATAAAGATTATAAAAATATCTGGTTTCGTCGTTGATATAATTCCTATAACCAAAGAGATATAATTTCAGCCGTTAAATTGTTCCTTTTACCGAGTTTCCAAACTTCATTGCTTTTATTTCAATTAATCTTTCCAGAACAGTATGGCCAGTATTGTCTACATCTTTTATAGCCTAAAAAAAGTATACCATGAAGTTTGTAACACACATTGATACATGGGAAATATCAACCATCACATTAAAAAACATCAGTGTTTCAAGCATCGATGGATATCCCTCATCACTACTTGATACGCTTTATACCCAAAATGTTATCCAAAAAATTTCCCGAATAATTTCCTAAAAAATTTCCCAAAAAAATTACTTGATACGCTTTATACCCAAAATGTTATCCAAAAAATTTCCCGAAAAATTTCCTAAAAAATTTCCCAAAAAAAATTCCCCGAAAAATTTGCAAAAAAAAATTCCCAAAAAAAAATTAGCAAAAATGTGTTGAGTTAATCTATATATGATGTTGGGATCCTCTGCTATCGCTCAGATAACAGAGATGAATAGACGACTGTCACGAAGCAACTTTACAATGTCCTTGCGACCTTCACAAAGTGCTTTATGTCACTCAAGTACTCGTACTTATGTTCACGATAAAGTAAGCTTCCCAAAGCACTTCTGCAACATTTTCAACCATTCCGTAGCCATGATTCCCTTGCATTTTAACCAAACTCGTTCTTAAATTTTTTTTCATGGTAAAAACTGCTTGACAAGCTGTTAACAGCGTAAACATATAGAAGCCAAACCACTTCCTAGTTGACATAGGGATATCAAACTCACTAACATTAAAAGGATTGTGGAAATCTTGGAAAACATTTTATCGATGCGGTAAACGCACGTGATTAAAGTGGATCAGAGGGTATATACAACTAATATAACTCAATAGTATTATTTCCTTTAATTAGAGCATTTTTCTACAAAAAAAAAGCTACTACCCCTGAAACTTAACAATCAAAAACAAGATCCAGTTTCTTAATACTATTTAAATCGCGTTTGTGAGGTGTATTTAAATTTCGAAACAACCGCAGTTAACGATTTGTGTTAGTTAGTGTTAGTTTTGTGTTCTCAATGCTAAAGTTGTCATTGTTTGCTTCTGCTCCGATTTAAGGCGAGGTGTCGTGTCACGTGTTGGGTTTCAGTGATATTTTTCCTTTGTGTTCCTTTTCTCCTTTGTGTTTATTTTGGCTTCCGACGCGAACTTTTAGCTGTGTTTCTATCTCGCTTTGAATTACAACTTTGGATTTTCAATATTTTTTTTCTATGGGTGTGTCGCTGTCCATTGGAATTTATTGATGGCTTCATTTCAAATGCGTTGATTTCCGCAGTCTGCATAAATATTTATTTTGTTTTCTATACAAGTATATCTATATTTAGCTACCCACAAAGGCTCATTATCGCTTTTATAAACATATATTATTTAATGCTTACGTCGATAACGATTATTTTAGTAAATCACATAAAAGAAATATTACGCGCACACCTTGGCGTATACTCAACATTTGTAGTGTAGAGCAAAAATAAATTTCTGGTTACGCATACGCATCGTTGTACCGCACTTTGGTCAATTGACGCTTCCTCCACTGCAAGGTTGTTTGCATTGACACACTTCAATCAACAAAGCAAACGTTAAGTTTTAGTGTAGAAAAATATACAAAATTGTAGTGAAGTTGCTGCTGTCAAATAAAAAATAAAGATATTCAGAGGAAAATCGTTTCAGAAACTTAAAGTATATAATATCTGTAGTTTACATAGCTCCATATAAATCTAAACTTTTTGATTGTTGCTTATATGCATTGAAACGGTAGAGTTATACTTTCATTCTAATGATTAATTGACGTTATCTGGCGAAGAGGTATATTTTGATTTAATGCTGAAATTTGGCGGAACCTTTCATAAAATTCCGTCATCCTGATCATTTATAAATATATAACCCTATATCTATCTCGACTTTGGCCACCAAAATTGTACTAGAATAATATCAGCCTCACTATTTAATATTTCACCAACTATTTATCGCATTAAATTAAAAAAGTTGACAAGTGGCAACTCTGTTTAAAATAATTTTTAATTTCAAGCCACCTTGATAATTTTGAATATTATGACAATATTGTTACAATTTAATTATCTTATTACTAAAATTTACCAAATTAATTTTTTAAAGAGGTGGCAACTATGCCAAAAAAATGTCCAACAGTACTCTTTTGAAACCCTCTTTTACCCATTTTTGACGAAAGAGATCAATATTATGGTGAAAAGAAGTGAATTAATTTACAATCTCGCAGATTAATCTATAGTTTCTGAAAAAAAAAAATCAGAAAAATCAGGTTCTGATGACCACATATTGGGTCTACTGTAGCAATATATTACGTTAGTCTAGGTTAAATGGTTTATCATAGCAAGGACCTCATTTGGACAGCTTATAACGTCGATCCCCTGTTATACCTAGAACTCCAGCTAATGTAAGCTTCTTATATGTTTCCAGGTTCGCCGAAAGTACGACTCTGCAGTCTTACAAAAGCTGAGCGAGGGAGGATAGAGTGGCTGGCTCTTTCCACCTTATCCTCCTCCATACAAATTTGGCAATTTGCGCCTGATTTGATTTATAGTTCAACAGAAGGAATGACTAATGGACAGTGGACAGAAAAAAGATCTACCATGTTGAAATTTGATAAGCTTAAGTACTTCAGTACTTCTAAAGTCTACTCTATATAAAGAGGAGCTCTTAGTCGTCGACCAACACCTGCCAAGCATACGTGAAATCTATAGGATTAGTTTTAGAATGCAAATGAGCAACGGAATCCAACTAATTCCCGTATCAAAATGAGCGGGGTAAAGGTGGCCTTTCTTGCTAGCTCATCGGCTATTATTGATGAGAATAGACGTGGCATTGCCACTCTGCTGTCAGAGTAAATGCTCACCTCCCTGAAAGGTGCTGGCTTCCGATGCAGTATTACTGGTGCTACCAGCCAAGACTGCCTGCAAAAGACTACAATAGTCCGGCAGCCTAAAATTTAGTTTGACAAAGTGTGGCTTACCGAAGAATCAACCTCTAACCTTTCGTCCTGGTATCAAAATTTTTTTTATGAATAAGCCTACTTCGTCTCTTTTCCAGCGACTTTCGCCCATCTTCATAACTTTCGTCAGTAAGTGCGGGAAGCAACGACCACCAGGGGATAGCTTCTGCGACGCAGTGATTCAAGTTTTCAGAGATGCAATTGAAGGTGGAGCGAATTTCAACGTGACCCTGTTTGCACGAAAAGTGAGCACCTTCACCGACTCCTGGCCGTTCACGATCCAACCGCCAACAGCATATTTAGATGATTAAGGTATTTTTCGCTAGATGTGCGTAAAACGTGGGGACTTCTGAGAGTCCTACACTTATGGAGAGGGTTCTCGACAAGGCTTTTTTAACTCTACCATTAGTCAATAGTCTATATAACCATTTTTACCGCCTCGTTGATATGTTTAATGTTTGAAAATCTGACATCCGTTAGCCTCGATGACCATCCAAAAAGTTCCAAGAAGATCTGACATTTTCGAGCCAAATTTTGTTCAGCGATGAGGTCCATTTCTGGCTCATCGGGTATGTAGACAAGTAAAATTGCCTCATTTGGGATGAAGTGCAACCTGAAAAGGTTCAAGAACTGTCATTTATTCAGAAAAAAAGGCTTTGGTGTCGTTTGTGGGCCAGAGGAATCATCGATCTATATTTCTTCTAAAGTGATACCGGTGCAAACGCGACCATCAGCGCGCTAACCGACTAATTAATAGCTCAAATTGCAGCTCGTGATCTCGAGGACATTTGGTTTCAAGAGTAAGGCACCACTTCCCTCACATCGCATCAATCAATGGATTTCTTGAATGAATACATCGGTGAGCAGATAATTTCACGTTTTGTGTTGATCGATTGGTGACCAAAATCATGTTATATCACATCGATTCAGGCTTTAGAATAAAACATCACGAGTGTCATTCGCCAATTACCAGTTGTAATGCTCAAATGAGTTATCGGAAATTGGTCTCAATGGTTGGCTAATCTGAGGCGTTCATTTGAAAGAGAAAATCCTTAAAAAGAATAAATGCCAAAGAATGTTCTTTCGATTGATAATAAACATTCCTAAACATTCATAACAAAACTAACTCTTAAATCCGTATTTTAAGTCGACATCTCCATATTTTCTCCTAACGGCTTAGAAATTAATCACGAATGTGTCAGTGTTGACCTAATTATACTCGTAATCTGCTGTTGTCATTTAGAATGAAAATTTTACATATAAAAGGAACTTCAAGCCTCTTACTCTCAACGCCTGCAAATATGCCAAGTTTTTTCACTTTATACATATATAAGCATATTGACCACCTGCATATATGTATGTACATACAAGTATGTTATGGCCACTGCGCCCATTAAGTTCGCTCAACCGCAATATACTGGCAGCATGCCACTCGTATGTCGCTGCAACTGCATGTGCGCTGACACACACCCGAATTTATGTGTACAACGCGCAGAATGCAATTATTAGTGAGCCTGCAATGGCGCTGATGGAAAAGGTGAAAATCCGCACAAGTGAACACATTTGCCCCAAAAGCCAAATGCAGCACACACACACCTGCTTTTATATGTGTTTATTTATATGCATATGTGTGTGTGCGTGTGTTTGTGCAGGTATGCGTGTGCAGTTGGCAAGTGAATTAAGTGCCTGTTGATTGTATTGGACCGAAAGGCAAGCGCTCCACACACACATGCACATACAGCCACGCCGATTGCCATTGAAGCCAATGATGACATGAGCCGAACGAATGACTCCCCAGGCACACACACACATGCATGCATATATTTATTAACCACATAACCGCATGCAGGCACACATACATATATACAGATGTGTGTTTGTATTTGCATTTATTTCGTTGACTGCACTCATTTTCGTGTGTTTACTTATATTTGCTTTTATTTATGTATTTGTATTTGTATTTGTTTTTACATTAGCGCCACATTTAGTGCACTAATTAATTCTTTGTGCGCCCGTAACGTGGCGCTGGCACTCGCAGTCGAAATTCGTGGTGCTCAATCAAATAAATGTTTATATGAAATATTTTTTTTTTCTTTCGCTTTTTCATATTTTATGAATAGTTGCTTGTATTAGTGCGTATAATGCGTGTGAGCCGCTTTTTGCATGCATTAAGCCTCGCATGTGATATTTTCGCTTGGCCTATTAGCATGTTTATGGCTGTCATAAATACTTATGCGTATATTTTCAAGGATATGTATGTGTGTTTATTATTAAGCGCGCACACACCAGCTGGCAATCCATTGATTTGCTTCGATACCTCAGTTATGACTATGGTGATATGAGTTTATGGCAGGTAATTAAATGAAATGAAGTGGGGACATGGCAAATTTTGGTGGCTTACATACAGGCATACATTCATACATTCATACATACATGCATACACAAATTCATTCATACATCCATACACACATTCATTCATACATACAAACATATATATGCCCATAGAAAATGCCCAGCTATAATTTTCTATAGCAATAAATGCATTAATTATTGCATTTGGAAATTCGGTTATTCGATTTGTATGAAAGCGGTAGGATATATACATATATATTATATAAGTATTTGTGGTAAAGTTTGTGAGTATATTTATACCTTGAATAGGGTACATTAAGTTTGCCAAGAAGCTTATAACACCCAGAAATCTACAGCAGCTACCCTATAATATACACTGTGGTCAAACGATTAGGTTAGGTTAGGTAAATCTGGTAAATCGTAGCCAATGAGCCACGCATTGATCAGTTTCGGTCCTTTGCAACACCAGATGGAATTCAGTTACTAGGTTCAAGAGGAGTAGTCATCTTTCAGAACGCTTTGCTTGACGAGAATTTTGCTTGTAATAGACTCTGTGGCCTCATTATCAATTGTTGGGACTGTGGGCAAAAAATAGACTTTTAAATTTAAATATCTCGCGAGAACCAGTTAAATGAACCCCACATTTCACGTTTTTGGTTACTAGTTTCGTTATTTACTAGTAATTATACTATTTCTAGTAGTCAAGACTTCATTATCTTGTCAACGAATAGCAAAAGAACACAGGCCAAGATAAATGATTAAAAAATTAAAAAAAAATTTGTAAAAAACTCGACTTCTTATTCCGGTTTTACTACTGTGGGTAAAAATATAGTAAGACTTTATAATTTAAATTTCGCGTGAAAACCCATTCGCTGAAATATTTTTTATTGAAATTATTTTTCCCGGTTGGTATGACTGTCAGTGTTATCTGTGCCAAATGTCACATCAAAATATTCATTAGTGTTTAATATAAGCTTGTCTTTCTGAAGTACATCAAGCGCATTTGCCGATTTTTACGCTGAGTGAAATTATTCAACAAAATAGAAGTTCCATAAAATTTCAAGTGCGGAATCAAATTTCTGATGCCGAAACGTTTAGAATGGTAGAAAAAGCCTTTGGTCATAATTTTTTTGTCACGCGCAAGTGTTTCTGAATGTTACAAATTATTTGAAGACGGTCGAAAACGCGTTGACGACGAACCACGTCCAGGACGGCCATCAACACTAACTGATGATGAACCCGCCAATAAAGTAAAAGAATTGGTGCTTGAGAATCGACTCGGCGGTTAACAGTCAGAGATCTTACTGGCATCGTTGGAATATCGAAAGGATCAGTGAAAACCATTTTGAAAGATTATTTGAAGAAAAGTGAGAGCAGGATTACTTCTAAAATTATTAATTTATTTCGAAACAATTAGCGTATAATTACTGCCGATGAGTATTGGATCTATGCTTATGACATGGAAACAGACTTTCAATCGGCCCAATACCGAACAACGGTGAATAGAATCCAAAAAAAAAACAGTCAAAGCATGTCAAAAGTAAAGATTTTGTTCACTTAGTCTTACAATTTTTGCTATTAGTAGTACATAGTAAATGTATAACAACGATCAGCGCGACATGCTGAGTCGCTTTAGCTACACCCTTCTGTTGAATCTAGTCCCTTAGTTTTTAAGTTGTTGATCCGCATTTGATATCTGTAAATTATTCAGAGAAAGACTTTATATAAAATGCATATTTCTTTGTTAAGATATCTTCAAAAAATTTGCCACCGATTATTATGCAAAACATAGCTACAACCTCTAACCTTCTATAGCCGCCGTTCAAACTAACCGATCAATAGCAAGATAAAAATAAAAATAAATATCTTTTGATACCCTTTTATGCAATAAGTAATGTAACAGTGAAGAATATCGCCAATGCAGCCAAAGTTAACAAAACTTCTTTTTTTTCTTGTTTTTGCTCTTCCTAAATATTGTGTATAAGTGCCACGTGTAGCATATGACTGCTAGCTGAAACCTGCTTGTGACACAATTTATATGTTTAATTACAGTCTAAGCCACCAATACGGTGAATGTATAATACGAAACTACATATCTCTATAATTACTTGTAGGAAACTATACTTTTAGTTATAAAGCGAGACCCCGCGCATTGATAAGTATAATGTACAAGTCTCAGAAACTTCCAAAACGCTAGCAACCAAATTTATTGCACAAAAATCGTGCTAGCTTCTCTTCTAGCGTTCACATACAGAATGGTGTTTGAAGGATTCATAGGAATCGGTGAAAATATTGAACTGTGGGCGTGAGAACGTCTACCTTCTGATGAAATCCTATATCACAGAAATCTGATAATGGATGAAATGAGACTTTAGTCATATCCACTTCTCAGATATCACAATTTATAATTATATTTATATAAATATTTTTTTTTCTTCTTTGTTGGCGTAGTTTACGCGGCCGAGCTTACAACAGCACACCAGATCAAAGAAGAGCGTTTCCTTTCCGCTATTTGGTGCCAATTGGAGATTTCACGTGTTGCCAAGTCCTTCTCCACCGCGAATGCCACAACTCTTTGTTTGATCACTGCAGATATTTCGTTTTGCCCTTTTACACTACCTGAGCCATTTATTTTGCTTCCTTATCCAGTCTGGGCAAAGTAGAACTATCGGCGCGGTTGTTATAGCCAATGATAACGATGTCATCGGCGTACAATAATGTTTCTTCTCTATTCATCTCTGAAGCTCGAATGATTTTCTCCAAGAGTAGATTGAAGAAGTCGCACGATAGGGAGTCGCCTGTCTGAAATTGCGTTTGGTATCGAATGTCTCGTAGAGATCCCACACGATCCAGACGAAGCTTTGGTATTGCTCAACACCAGTTTTAAGTCGACGAAGAGGAAGTTTGTGAAGATCTTCTTGGTTTAAAGCCTCGCCGATGAGATCCAATTAGTCTGTTGACAATGGGATTTAATCTTTCACACAGTACGCTTGATAGAGCCATATATGTGATGTTGAGGAGGCTTATCCCACGATAGTTGGCGCAGATTGTGATCTCCGCTCTGTTTTGGTTGCAGCTTTTCGACATCGAACCTTCCTTGCGTTTATTGATGTGCGTTTTCGTATCTTCGCTATAAGAAAATAGTGGTCCCAGTCAATGCTAAGACCTCGGAGCATACGGACGTCTAAAACACTGGAGACGTGTCTTTCGTCCATCACAACATAATCGATCTGGTTGGTGGCTTTTTGATTCGGAGACAGCCAAGAAGCATGGCGAATTCTTCTATGCTGGAATCTAGTGCTACAAATAACCTTATTTCATTTGAGGATGCGAAAGATACGAGTATGTATCTTCTTTGCCCACCCTGGAGTTAATGTCACCAAGAGCGATTTTGACATCTTGGCGGAAAAGCTTTTATAGGTGCGCTCCAAATGCTCAAAGAAGACACCTCTTGTCACATCGTCCTTCTCTTCCATCAGGACGTGGGCGCAAGTCATCGATATGTTGAAGACCTTCGCTTTGATGCGAATTGTAGTTAGACGTTCATCCATCGGCGTGATTGTCTGGACTCGGCGTCGAAGATTTTTTCCCACCACGAATCCCACACCGAATTTGCGCGACATAGGCCGCTGTTGTAATTCCCACAAGGATCTACTCGCGTCAGTCCTTGTCTCGTCCATCGCACTATTTGAACGACGGTGATGTCAGCCTTTATTCTTACAAGGACATCAATCAGCTGAGCAGCGACACCTTCGCAATTAAGAGACCGGGCATTCCAGGTGTATGCCCTTGAATCGTAATCCTTAATAAGTTTTCAGTGGTCGTCCCCCAAAGGGGGGTGTCTCATACGAGGCTGTTTTCTTCTTTTCATGGGGGGTGTTTTTTACGTGGCGGATACCAAGCCCAGTACCTTGGTAGGGATGCTTCGCTTTCTCACTTTAGCTCGCCTTCAAAAGGATTTTTTTTTGGCTTTTTGGTCTGAGAAAGGAAGTTGTGAGCTGCTAGAGCTATGTATGTGTAAAATAATCGTTTTTGGCCACTCCCAAATGAATGGCGTTCAGAGAGCTTTCCTCACATGGCTCCATCCTCCAATCTCTCAAATTAGGTGTGACTTTAAAAATCACTGATAACTTCACGTCTATTGTACTGCCTAACACTTTGCTTTCATTAATATAAAATGGCGCCTGCGTCTGCAATGTGTGCCTTACTTAAAAATCACTTAATAAAAAGTGCTCAAAAGTTCTGAAACTTAAAAGTACTTTGCTGCATTTTTATATTAACTGACAAATAGTAGATTTCCAAAGTTTTCCATATTATCCAATTCGATTTCATTTTCTTTGCCGCACGTCTTCATTACTTTTGGTGTCTTTTATGCTCAATATGCAAACAATAAGCTACGTGTCTGCAAAAAGCGTCCTTACAAAAGCTGTCACTATCATTTCGGAGCTGTTGCTTTGCTAAATCAAGGCGATATGCTAAAACACGCAAGCACATACACACTCTCACATATACATGCAAATAGTGCGAGGTGGCTTACTGGCTTATATTGTTATGTGGCAAATTTGGTTGCAATTTCACATTGCGTTTCAGTTGTTGTTGTTGCTTTCTTCTTACCATTATTTGTTGCCTTTAGCTGTGACTTCATTTTCTGTAGTCTTTCTGCTTTTTTCGCTCCATTTTACTATGCTTCTCACACACACGCACACACTTAGTGCCACATGGCATTGCACAAATCTACATTTTGGCCTGCAACATCTGGTGGCAGTTGCAAGATGTTGCGCTGCAAAGATCTATGCGCCGATGCATGTAATGGTATATGTTTATGTATGAACGTGTCTAAAATAAAAATAGCTGCACTTTCAAGAAATGTGACAGCAATGAGTAATAAGGCACACCACAGCTGTGACACAAATAACAAACGTGCAAATGTGCTGCTGTCCGATTTTTTCCACTCTATTGCTCGGTTTGGTCGCTTTCTTTTCGGTACGGCGTTGACACAGTTTTTGGGAAAATACAAGGACGACCAATAATCTAGGAGTAGAACAAAAGTTCTACGAAAATATATGTTCTCAAATTTGGTAGCTCAATGAGAGGAACTTAGTTGCAAAATTTTCAAACTTGATTCAAAAAGAAGGAAAGAAAAAGACTTCAATCCCCGGCCTAACAAAGTAAAACAAAAATTGGCAAACAACACAGTTCCCTTCAAGGTTTATTTATTGATTATAGCGACCCCCCAATTTTTAGACATTTTTTGTAGAAGGTTTTGGCCTTTGCTTTAAAATAGGACTTAGTTTCGGTGATCACCTCTTCATTCGGCAAAAATTTCTCATCAGCGAACATTCTTTTAAGATCTGAGAACATAAAATAATCGTTTGGGGTCAGATCTAAAGAATTTGGTGGATGCGTAGTTCCCTTCAAGGACGATACTATACACTAATTATACCGACCAATTCCATTCTCCAACAATTTTTATAACAACTTTGCAGTACGAAATGTGTTTTGATTCAAAATATTACTCAGTTTCGCCGACCACCTCGGCATGCGACGAGCATTCTTTTGAGATCTGAGGACAGAAAATAATCGCTAGGGGCCAGAACTGGAGAAAACGGTGGATGCAGAAGCGATTCGAACGCTTTGATATGTTTTTGCTGTAATGTTTATCTAGTTCTCGTTAGATAGTAGGGTTCAGATAAGTTGTCACGGTAGGCCCAGGAAAGGTGTTGTTGCGACGGGGTCGAGCTACAGGGTGAGGGGTGTAAGTAGGGATAGCTGGGTATGCAAAGAGGTTGTTAGAGTCATGCGAGGACTCATTACATGCCGAACATATATTTGGTATGTCGGGATCCATTCTGGATAAATAGGAGTTTAACCCGCTACAGTATCCAAAGAAGCTGCGCAAGGGTAACTCTCGATTTTCGCGGCAACTCGAGCCCCTCGTCTGCAATAAGTGGTAATTTGACTCCAAATACGCCATACCCTAAGAGAGAGTCGATGAAGGTATTTAAGACTCCACTGTGAATGGTAGTCAGTGAATGTCTAAAGTAGTTGCCTCCGAATTCTGGACGGTGTATAGTGTTATGTCTTCGACGTAGTCTAGTGTCACGCCTAGATCTTAGGGTTATTGGCAGTCAGAATTTTAATGCCATTGACTGCAATATTAAGGTCAAGTCTTCACTCCGTTCGAATATAGTCACTGTGGATTTAGTGAGGGAGAGGGTTAGATTCCGTGCAGCGAGAAAGATCGGAGCGATAACCGTTTACCTTTGAAAGCTGGAGCTAGCTAAAAATCTTGTGGAATAAATTCTAGCGGCGCCGGCTAGAATGGGGACCTAACAGGTTGTGAACTCATCAAGCACCGACTTTTGGCAGGCCAAAACCGACCAAAATTTTTGATAAAATACTAGATAATATATTAGAATACTAGAAGAAAAAAGATAAAATACTTAGAAACCACGTCAAGTATGAGCTCCCAAGGGTTTAAGCTTTGATCTGTTTGTTGAAATGTTTCCACCTCGTCTTCTTCTATATCGCTAGCGTCCGGTAAAGGCTCACTGAATCTCCTACGATCCATCTTGGTTCAAAAGGATCTTTCGAGACTATTGTTTTAGGTTAGGTTAGATGGCTAGTCGGAGATCACGTTTTACTATATGCAGTTTTTCGGATGTCATACAAATATTTTGGTGTTTTCACCTCGTCTTTTTTTGTACAGCTCCAACATCTAGCATCCGGTAAGTCTCCCAACTTTACAGAGTGGATGCCAATAGGCCAGTGACCCTCACAACTAAGGCGAAGTTAGCCTTACTGAGCACATTTGGGCCAGCTAGATCTGGAGACAGCGCCAGAACTAATGGTAACTTAGCGCTGGCCAAACTACTGCTATCCAAGAGGAGAACATACGAGGTGGCGGAAGCATCGAACTGTTCCCATTCTACTGCTAAGAGGGCTACAGTATGTTTCCTTGCCATGTTTCTTTACCTTTACAGTTACCTGAGATTTCGCCGTGGTCTGGCGCCCATACTAGCCTTATGACTGATTCACAGAATTACCATTACCACTGATTCTTCCAGTCTTGGCGTTAATATTTACTCATTCATAGTCATGTAGTCGAATATAGATGACAGATTGGGCTATCACAACCGATTCTGGTGCTGGCGCTACCAGCTGGCTTCTAGATCAGAATTTCGTATAGAAGGATATACTGCTAAGTACTCTGACGATAGAATCTCCCTTAACATCACCGAGTCTTTGAGGGCACTGAGTAAGGTTGTCACTTGAAAAGCAGAGGTTTCATTCACTCAATCCCTACCGTGATTTACCGTGTTCTTTGCAGGAGTAACAGGAACGAATAAATAGTTCTTTTAGTAGTTTCGAACAAAATTGTAACTCCTTGTACAAATTTCAAACAAAATTAAAGAAAATATTTTTCGAATTATGCCCTTTAAGGGGTTTATAGCAAACTGCAGCTCCAAACTCTCTTAAGTTCAAAAGCATATAAGTTTAGTCAAGCTACTCCAATTCTTACTCAGGCTATGGTTAGCTCGGGCAGATGGATGAATGTACAGAAAAACATTCGGGAAGCCATTCTTCTAGGTAATTTGGTAATTTTGTTATATACATAATATACATATGTTTAAGCCTAGCAATGGGCGCGATTAGTTGTAGGCATTATTAAAACCCTTTTCACCAAATGGTTTTGCACCCTTTCTTTTCAAAGTATTTCAAAGTTATAAATACACCTTATTATCATATAACAGACTTTATTTAAAGAAGCATTCCTTTTGTGTGTCTTTAGGCCCTCTTCACATTAAGTTCATTCATCATTACTGATGCATTCATGTATAAAAAGCAATTGACATTCATTTATATTGATTTAAGTAATCATTAAATGTATGTCAGCTCAGATAAGCGAATATTCGAGTGTGTGTTATACCTATACATAAATAAATAAGTTCGTACACTTATAATAATACTTATTTGTCATTATTACTGTATGAATACTCTACACTCTACTTTTTCGAAACCACTAACCTCTTCAACTTGCATACTAGTGTATTTAGGTATAATGCGACAACTAGTCACTTTTCTGTTCTATGAAATATTTAACTCAGCAAGGTGATGTCGAAGGTTTCTTATAAAATAAACGATCAAATTCGTTAGCGGTATTAACTCAGGCCAGAGTTTAGCAAATATCGAACCGCCTGAATCTGTGTGATTCATAAGATATGCGGACTTATGAAGTTATCGGTTAAAATATGAAAACGTGTGTACATATATTTTCGGGAAGATAATAAACCCTAAAAAAATTTCAATAACATAAAATGCCTCATAAAATAAAGAGAACTCGCTATCAGATCAAATTTATAGGCATAACTTTGCAGTTAGTCTTGGAAGCGCTCAAAAAGTTGAACTATTTGATTGATAAAATTCTTATTTTGGAAGGTGTAGCACCAAAAAAATTCTTGAACGAATGTTAAAAGTACATAATGATTATACACCTACAATTAGAAGAATAGAAAGGTGGGTTGCCTTATTAAAACGTAGTCGTACATGCTTTGAAGACGATCCACGTGAAGGACGTTAAAAAAGCACATTAACACCAGAAATCATAGCCAATCTACAGGATATGGTTTTGGTAGATCGTCGATTGACTGAGAGAGATATAGCCGAGGCCCTACACATCTTATTAGGCAGTGTGAGCCATATTTTAAGTAATATTTTGGGTTTTAGAAGGCTGTGTGCACAATGTGTGCCGCATTCGCTTACAATAGAACAAAAACAATTTTGTTTAAAACAATTAATTTCGTAAATGATTGCCTTTTGAACCAGTTGAAGGAAAAAATTTGGGAAAAATACCCGGTTCGTCGAAGAAGAAAATCATTTTTCATTAGGACAATGCTTTGTGTCACAAGAGTATTTTGACAATGGCTAAAATCCATGAATTAAAGTTCGAATTGTTGGAGCATCCACCGTATTCATCAGACTTGGCCCCCAACGACTTCCATTTGTTTCCAGAACTCAAAAAAATTATGCGTGACAAGCGTTGTTCATCAAATGAAGAAGTTATAACGGCTATTGAAGCGTATTTTGCAGATCTTCCTGATTCTCACTTCCAGGATTGGATTCATAGATTGGAGGTTCGCTGGAGCAGTGTATTAATGTTAAGGGAGATTATTTTGAATAATAAAGTGTAAGTTTAAATCATAAAATTGTGTTTTTCTTATCAAACGACAAAACTTATTGAACAACCTGCTCCTTATCTTGACATACTTAATGGAAATGCAGAAGATTTTTTGAAGGTCAAGCTAATTGTGTTTGACAAAATGGTTCTTCGAATTCAAATTTAGTCGGACTTTATAACAAAATCGTCTTTGCTCTAGGTGCTCCGATTTAACCAGAATCAACCTCGACATTTCAAGTACATCAACAAGCAATAAGTCCCCCTATCTCCCTATGGTCCGACCACGCTGAAACAGCACACTTTCTTGGCCTACAGCAATAAATACATAAGTCCCCCTATACCCCCATTGTCCGACCTTATTGACCGAACAGCACATTTATTGGCCTACCATTATATAATTTCCTTGTTAACCAACCTCAACCTTAGGAATCATTCTGAGAGTTTAATGAATTGTAAGCCTCGTTTTCCTTTAAACTCAAAGTCCTCTCGTTCCTACCGATTTCAAACTACTACAAAGTTTATTTGTTCAACACCACGCTTTCCTGAAAGAGTAACTAAGCTCTTTTGAAAAAAGTAATTTTTAAAGTTTTCTACGAAACGATGGAGTATTTTTGGGTTTTTTGAGAGTGGAAAATATTTTACTAGAATTTCATGAAAAAAAATTTTATAAATCCTGGACTGAAGTTTGCAAAAGATCTGTTTACTTTACATTCAAACCTTCGGATGACGTCATTTTTTAAATTTTCTAGCAAAAAGATGGAATTTTTTGGGATTTTTGATAATTCAAAATCTCTTAGTTGTATTTGCTGAACATGCTGATTCCTATAAGGCTGTTACGATAGTTTCAAAAATATTATCTTACTTTACTTTCAAACCTTCTGTTGACGTCATTTTTAATGTTTTTTAACAAAACGATTGAGTATTTTTTGGGATTTTTGAGAATGGAAAATTTTTAGTTGTGTTTCCTGAACAGAAATACGGATTTCTATGAAGCTTGGATGATAGTTTCTAAAAGATCCGTTTTCTTTACCTTCAGACCTTGTGAATGCATCTGTTTTAAAGTTTTCTGCGAAAACGAAGGGGTATTTTTTGGGATTTTTGGGAGTAGAAAATCGTTTACTTGTATTTCCTGAACGACAATACGGTTTGCTATGACGATTGTTTCAAAAATATCCGTTTTCTTTACCATCAAACTTTGTAATGACTTCTCTGGCTGTTGAAGAGTGAAGAGAGGCATCTCTCAACCTTCAGTTTCAACCTGATTCGAAGGTCTGAGACCAAGCAATGACCCATCGATTACTAAAACCTCATAGAGATTCCTTCCAAATTAGTCAGAACTATGAAGCACTTTCATAAGTTCTTCCTCTATGCTCTGAATATAGCATCAAGTATTTTAAACCTCTTTTGAAAAAGTCATTACGTTGCAACTATGTTTCTATATTCCCTGCTATTTCTCTTTTTCGGCCTACATGGTTTTCGGTATACTGAAATACTACACAAGTAAATTTGTTTGCGGTTCACTGGTTTTTGTCAATATGTCTTTGTTTGTGTAAACAGATTTATGCGCTACACGCAATGGAAAAGAACAGCTAGCAACTGGCAGCAGTAAAAGGTTATTTTCATGGCGTAAATATGTATGAGATCTGTACACAAACACATACAAAATTTTTCATGCCAACATATATAAATGTATATATATATATTTACGCTATTTTATACACGTGTATCCGAAATGGTTGTCTGCTACCTTGACAGTCCCTAGCACGCATGGGCGCAACCTTGAGAACTGAGACAAGTGTTTAATTTTCGTTAGTTGCTTTGGGAATGGGTGTAATCAATGCATAATGGCAGACGAAACAAAATAAATGACAGACAAATGTCACAAGAGACACAAAAAGTTGCCTCGGATAACATTATATATAATTAAATGAAAACATACACAATATTTGTATCAATAAGTAGATACTTACGGCCGTCTAACTCTTTCTACTGCGGCAAGTATATTTTAGATAATGTCCTTAAGGACATCTGCGTGTCTTTCACATTGTTTTGTGTTGTCAGCTTACATTTTAGGGGGCGCGGTTCGGCTGATGAAGCAGACTTATTATATGGAACTCGATACTTGCGTTGAAATCTATTTTTTGATTTCTATTTGATGGAAAAATGTAGAAGCAATAATAGCAATGTGGATAGTTAGATGAGTGTTGTGGTTTACAAATTCTATAAGTATTATAGGACCGCATTCAGTATATGTATGTAAGTATATCATTTAATATAAAATCTCATATCTTCTTCTTAATTGGCGTCGACACCGCTTACGCGGTTATAGTCGTGTTTACAATAGCGCGTCAGTTGTTCTTTATTTTCGCTGCTTGGCGCTGATTAGAGATTCCAATGGTAGTCAGGTTCTTTTCCACTCCCAACGGAGTTGAGGTCTTCCTTTTCATCTGCTTTTTGCGGGTACTGCGTCGAGTACTCTCAGAGCTGGAATACTTTCAATCAGCGTACCCGCTGCCTTTTAATCCGCTGAACTATGTCAATGTCGTCGCATATCTCGTACAGCTCATCGTTTTATCGACTGAGGTTTTCCGTCGCGCCAGTTCGCAAAAGACCATAAATCTTTCGCAGAACCTTTCTCTCGAAAACTCGTAACGCAGACTCATTAGATTTGTCTTCTTCCATGCCTCTGCATCACATAGCAGAAAGGGGATGATGAGTGACTTGTAAAGTTTGGTCTTTGTTCGTCGAGAGAGGATTTTACTTCTCAATTGGCTACTCAGTCCGAAGTAGCAACGGCTCGGAGAGGTCTTCCCCGGTCCTAGCAGACATAATAAATAGTTGATAATGATATCTTAGAAAAAATATTCCAAAAATTTCGCGAGGTGTTTTTCTTCGAGATAGAGAACGAGTCTTGCGTGCGTCCTAGCTCTGGACTTATGGACCTCCAGTGAGCTACGAACTACCAGAACTTGTGCGACTGCAAGTTCTTTCTGGGCCGTAATGAAACATAAGGGGTCCTTCGAGCTACTGGCTCTTAGCGAAGTCAATATCGTCGCAATTATACGTCTTCTCATTGCACAATGTTCAATATTCCATACCGGTGCGGCTAAATTTTTTTTCGTTCGCATAAAGCTGCAGGGAGAAAGAAGAGCTGGAGTTATGTCACTTTCTCTTGTATTACCTTGCATTTGCCAGACTAAAATTGCAATATCTCGAAGCCTACATTCTGACCACAATCAAAATATTTTCGATCACGTAGTAAAGGGTTTTTTTCAATAAGAGCGGTACAATTTTTTTTTTTAATAAAGCATTATGTATGGAACTGGATTTCTTTTGCATGGCCACCACTGGCATCCTGAACTCAATTTTCGACGGTTTTCCGGAATGAATCGGCCGATACTGCTGCAATTTCACATTCGATATTTATACGAAGTTCATCAATCGTCGCTGGCTTGTTGGCATAGACCCTAAACTTGACGTAGCTCCACAGGAAATAGTCTAACGGACTGACTGACTGGACCATTTCGTGAGATAACATATTCACCAAACTTCGTTTTCGATAAATCGCTTGTGGCGCCGTCCTGTTGAAAGCACATATTGTTCAAGTCCATATCATCAATATTCGGTTATCATTGAGCGGTAGCAATTCCAATTCTGACTGACCCCGTCAGTCCATAAACCGCACCAAACTGTAATTTTTCTGGATGCAATGGTGACTCACAGAGTACGTGTGGATTGCTGGCGCATAATTCGCTTCTTCACGAAGCCATTTAGCCAGAAATGAGCCTCATCGGTAAAGATAATTTTCGATGAAAATCTGGATCATTTTCAAGTTCTTTCTCAGCACAATAGACAAACATGCGATGATTCTGGTGGTCAAGTAGCTTCAGTTAATGCGTCTTGTTGATCTTTTGGTGGATGGGACAGAGCGCGCTTATACTCCAACTTTCAGGTATGCTTTTATCCAAACATATCCTGCAAAGGAATTGTTACATGCACTTTGTCAGTTCTTCACCGCCGTATTTGAATAGATCGACCGCCAATCTTCTTTACAGTTGGACAATGAATCGATAATGCATGCAACTTGCCAGTTCTTCATTATTTGAATAGGTCTGCCACAATCTATCGACATTCTTCGAACTTTTTCGCAGTTGGGTAATGAATCAGTAATCGGATTCACCAACTCGTTGTGGCACATTTCCACTACCGTTAATCAGGGCAGAAAATTGTTTTTCACATAAGTTCTGTACACTCAGGGCAACACCCGCTAGATCATGCCTTTGGGGTTTACAAGAGAATTCTCCGGTTTACAAGAGAATTCTCCGGTTTACAAGAGAATTCTCCGGTTTTGAGAGCTTCTGTTAGTCATCGCATCTTTTATCGAGCAATCTTCTCTCTTCATACTCACGCATTTCGGCTTCTTTCTGAGTGTTGAGTTATTGAGCAATAATAAAAAAAGATAGAAAAGCCTTTAAAATCCATCGCTATAATATATTATTTTCACACTCTTTGGTTTGCGTCTTTGATAAACTCTATAAATAGGCGCCTACATGTAGGCAACGATTTAGTTGAACTACTTTTACTGATTTTATAACTGAAATATTATTTAACAAGCAATTTGTGCAATTCGATTTTAATTCTCAAAGCATCTTCATATATTTCTTGCACTTCAGGTGTTCAAATTAAAATTTAATCATTAATCATTCTTCTTTACACATACATAGCCATTCTTGCAACCGATTTCCACAACAATTACCACAGAAAAATGTCTTCAATTTATTTCAAGCACATGCAAGCCATTTTAAAAATTGCGTACGTTATTTTTTTTTCATTTACGTAACGGAAAGTAGCAAGCAACAAATTAAAAAGCGAAGAAAAAAAAACAAATAAATGTTTGCACGAGCTGCAATTATTTTAATTAGTACTAATGATGGACTGCAATGCCGATAGTCTCGCAGGTGTTAATTTGGTCTCAAATGCAACGAAGCACGAACCAAGTTAATCAAATAGTGAATGAAGGCGTACATAGAATATAAAGCAAATAAATACAGAAGGAAAGTAAGGAAATCAAGAGAAGTTCATTAAATCATTGTGACGTATGGCTGTAGTAGTGGAAACGGAACGGAAAGGAAGTAATGATCAAGGATAAAGTAAATAACGGTAATTTTCTTTACTTGCAAGGAGAAAAGGAATGAGATACAGAAAATTAAATGATTGTTTGGACATTGAAAAATAAAAATGGCAATGAAGGTGCTTGAGTTGTGTGCTTTGTATAAGTATGTTTATAAATTTTTTCGAGGTTCCTTGAATTTGATTGGAAACTAATTAAAAGTAATCATACTACATAGGAAAATAATTTGCTTTTGATTGATCCTTAAAAAATGTAGCGTAGTTGAGTTCATCAATGACTTTGTAAACTCAACATGATTTGTTTCGTTCGATAATTATCCAGCTTGCCTCATGTGTGAGGAATTCTCGAACTCTCAACATATAAGTCTTCCCTCTGAGGTGCTTTCGGGTCCCGGCTATCTGATTCTGTCACTTGAAAAGAAAAAACAATCCAACGAACTAGACTTCAACTGCAGTGTACTAGTCCATTTCTACAGAATATCGGAGGTCTCCGCTGAATACCGTATTCTTAAGACTGTTAATAGCTCTATAACACGAAAGGCTGGATAAAAGAGAGCTTTTTCCACAGACTTTCTGTTTGACATCCGCTGAAACTTTTTGCAATATACATAATTCTTTTTGTAAAGGCTTAATGGGCCTCATCGTTGAACAAAAGTTGACTTTGAGACGCCGGATCTTCCAGGAACTTTTGAAAAGCCCATAAAGCGAAGCGATGTCGTTTGAGAAGGTCGAGCAGCTTCAAATCTTACACAAGCTGTATTTTGTACGCTTTCAATTTCAGATCTCTACGTAAAATGTGCCAAGTCGTTCCATACGTCAGTCCGCGTAGCTGCGAACTGTGCAGAATCCACTCTCCACTGTCTTCGTGAACACTCTCCGCTATGGCTGCTACATATGTAGATTTTCTTCACTGCGTGCTGGGTGTGGTCTATTTCATCGAATATTATCCAATTAATGGTGGGTGCTTTCGTTTTGTTCCATTCCCTTCTTTGCATTAAATGAATATAGGAAGAATATTCTGTAAAGAGCTCTCCCTCAAACTTATGTTTAGGCTATCGGACATCTGTAGGGGGTTTCAGGCAGAAGTGGTTGCTTTGAGGTAGCAGTAGACTCTTTGCTCTGGAGTGCAGCATTTTTCAGGTAGATCAGCATTCATTTGGACAGCAAAGTGACGCTATTAGTGTTGAGCTCGCAAACTGGGCTCTCAAAGTTAGTGAAAAAATATATGTCCTCACTAGAAAAATTATCAATGCACCTCCTTGCCGTACTACAAGTTAGTGAAAAAGTGCCTGCCTTCAATAGAAATAGCATCAATATTCTTCCTTGTAGTCCTCCTTGTAGTACTAGCCTTGATGCTAGTTCCAACTGTTTCCTTTAGGTGCTGTTTCGTTTAGGTAAAGGAATCACCGGAAACTGCAAAGCCAATGAACTCGAGTGAGCACCTATATCCCACTTATATCACAGTACCAACAAGTCGGATCTCTGGGATTTGACGTATGGACCTCGTATGTGCTTAGCAGGCGTTGGTCGACTACCACCTCCCTTGAGGTCTGGAGTAGAATGTTGGGCATCAACTGAACTGCTTGACTTTAGCAAAGTACATCTTAAAGATATCATAGAAGTTCTTACTGGATATTATCCAATGGGCATTTTTATGGTAAGGCTATTAAAATCATCGTCGAAGTTGTATGGACGAAGATGAAGTGGAAACATCCGGGCACTACCTCCTCATTGTACAGCCTTTGTACGACTGAGGCTGTAACATCTCAGCAGTCATACCTTTGGCGAACCAGGAGACATAACATTGTCCGCCTCAATAAATTTGTGATAGGCTTAAAGCGCTTTGTCGATTTATGAGTAGTTTTAAAATAGGTTTTTATAGGAGATCTAGATACTACACTGAAAATATGAAGCAAAATAAGCTGTCCAAATGACTATTGGAAGCGACCTAACTTAACTCTTGATGAACCTTACGTTAAAGCGGTAATGTTGATTTCCGTCTGTGAAAAAAAAACTTGTGAAATCTATCATCTTTATCCTTAATATAATACCTTAACAATTCACAAATGAATCCCCCTTAGCTATTATTAATAAATTTAAATACAACAACAAAAGTCATAATTTGAATGGTTTTAAATTCATTATTGCGTAATAATTAATCCTCAATTTCTTCATAATTACTTCTACGCCAACTGCGATAATTCTTTTTGCCCACAGCTTGTAGCTTGCTTTCATTTTCCTTATTTCCATTAGTCATCTTCCACTTTCATTTATGAGTACAGTTTTTCTCTTCCTCTTGTTTTTTGTTTCTGCTTTAAAAAATACCCTGCAGGGAAATCCATCAACGCGAGTTCGCATTTTTCTAGGTAATTTACGCAGAGTTTAGGACTAAGACGAGAGAATGTTGCTAAGAGAAAGTTGTCTGTATAAGGTTATTATATAAGGTTACTCTATAAAGTCACGTCGGGTTAATATTGTAAGCAACATTAGGTAAGAAACTGCTACCGAAACCCAAAAAAACCTTCATATTTCAACAAATTATGCTAAACTCAGTCTAAGCCTGTCAAAGAAACTAATCCCAATACCACGTAATTGCTTTGCAGGTATAAATGAGTGAGAGATAAGTTTCTTTCTACTTAGCTGTATAAAAGTGGGACAAAGAACTCCGATCACAGCATCCTCCAAACAACTTCGGAAACTATAGCTCCAAACTTTTGGGTTTGCTAATCAAAACTCTGGTAACTAGAGCAAGACGTCCTTTCTGAGCACTAAAAATGTTTTCGCATTTGGCTTGAACTCAAACCAGAGAAATTTTACTTTCGTAGTTTGAGTAGACTGAGGCTGAGATTTTTTGTAATCCGGCAATTATATGTGTAACTTTTTTTCGAAACAACTCACTTCAATTAAGTTCAACATCCCCGAACTAGTTCCGAACAGTAAGTGAAAAGTATAGTCGATCTTCTTCGAACTAATTTTGTCTGGCGATTTTTACCATGGACCAAACAGCTTAAATAGTTTTCTTGAAATTTTGCACTAGAAGTGTTTTAGGAATTCACTTTATCACAAACATATTTCAGCCGCACAAATCATTCATTGAAGGTCGTGAAATCATTGAAAACTTTCTTCATGCGAGTCCTCTATCTACCCCTTACTATAATGACGATAACATCGAAACAGTTAAAGAAACAATACTTGAAAATCACCATGTTGATATCTGATATACTTATAGCGGAAGATCTCAACACATCTTATGGTTTTGGTTAATGTTTTGGATATGAAACGAGTCAATGCTAGATTCGTACCAAAAGAGATGCTTGACAAGCTGTGGACCATACATTCATCAAAAAAATCATTTGTAGTGAGGACACCTGGGCTTATGGGTTTATGAATATTATGTCGAAACTGTTTAACAATCTGGCAAATGGCGCTATAAAAATGAACCGATACCAGAAAATCCAAATTTTGCTGACTGGAGGCACTGAAGATACTAAAGGCACTGAAGGTACTGAAGTCTGATGTACTGATGCCACTGACGGTACTAAAGGACCTGAAGGCACTGACGGTACTGAAGGTACTGAAGGCACTGACGGTACTGAAGGCACGGAAACCACTGAAGGTACTAAAGGCATTGAAGGCACCGAAAGTACTGAAGGCTCTGAAGGTACTGAAGGCACTGAAAGCACTGAGGGCAGTGAAAGTACTGAAGGAAAATTAAATGTATAGGCTATGCTGCCTATTTTGAAGACGATAATAAAGATTTTTATTAAAATTCCTGAAATTATAGTTTTTTGTCGCTGCGAGTCTATTTTGTTTCAGACGTATTGTTTGTTCGATACGCAACTCTCCAAAGTTTGAGGAATCAAGTACAGCAAAATATTTATTTTATAAAATTTGTATGTTTGCAATCATTTTACAAAACTCATACTCCTCCACTTCACAACTCCCTGCGATAAAGCAACTGTTATCTCCTTCTTCTCCAAGTTCTCTTTCCATAATTTTTCTTCCTCCTTTATAAACATATACATAGTTACATTTTGTTCGAGAGAGTAAGCAACGCAACGAAATTAAATTGTTTAATTTGTTTGGCAGTTCTTGTTGTTGCTTTGTTTTTCTTGTAGCGGTCGAGACCACTTATGCCAAGGAGTAAGTTGAATAGCTACGGACATTTCCATTGCCTCTTTTGCACTGTCTCTTAACCGCTACTCGCAATCGTGTTCTTCTGTATACTTTTTGTTGCTAAGTATTTAATTTGCCGTTTTGTTTGCTCTTCGCTTTTGAATGTTTTCGGAAATATTTGCGCAGCGATTAAATTGTGGCGATTTTCAAGTGGTGCCAATATTGAAGCTGCTTGATTATTTCGAACAATATTTACTTGTTTGCTCAGCTCACAAAAACTAATACTCCTTCCGAGAGCGCTGGTTTGTACTGAGCAATAATTTATTATTGAGGTCGAGAGTTTGAGTGGGGTGTTTGGTTTGCAAGGAGCGTGTGGTTTTAAATAAACAAGAAATTTGATGGAAAATTAATGAATATAAATGTGCATTAAAGTTAGTATTATCTACTCTGTAGTATAATTATTTCTTTTACGAAGTCAAACTATACTCGATATGTCGACAAGTAAAGCTCGAAAGTTTTCTGTGAAATTGTCAATACCCATTCAAGGAAGTTTCGAGTTGCTTAGTTGTTTAGCGACCAAATCAACGGAACAGTAGGACAAATACAAAATTTGTTTTCCTCTGCTAGAGTCTTCAAGTGCAGTACAACTATACAATACTATTTTATTAGACTACGATGATAATCTGTCAGTCTAAACTGAAAGCCTCCATCAATCTGGTCTTTTATCTATGAACTTTTCCTCCATTCATCAAGTTCTCTCTACACTATCAATTAGATTTCTCTGACAGCAGAGCGGCAATACTAGCGCTGAGTTAGTAATTAAGTGTCTAAATTTACTATATATAGCATCAAGCTAATTTATTATCAGACTGGTTTTAATGACTGGTCATTACGGAATCGATGGAAATTACGCAGCCAATGAGCCATTGTCCAGGTTTTGTAAGACTGAGATTGAAACATCTCGGCAGTCAAACCTTCGGCAAACCAGGAGACATAGCTGAAACTGGCATTAGCCATCTCAACAATTTTACCATTGCCTGAAAAAGCTTAGCCGATTTATGAGGGTTTTTATTGCCCATTTTATAAGACTTCTAGGTTCCAATACGGATCGGGGTTACAAGTTGTGCAATTTGTGAGATTCTTGTTGGGATGCACTTTTTTACCTAACCTTACTTTACCTGAAAATCTTCACCAACTTGGTAATTTGAAGAGTAATTTGATTAATAAAATGATCATTTTAGAGGTTAAACCAAAGTACCAGATGCCATTTGAGTTATTTTGGTCAAAGTTGGAATGAATCATCCCAGTAGTCAGGTGTTGGTTGTTGAAAGCCGAAGTCAAATAAAAGCCTCAGCACAAGCGCTCACACGGAATCCTAGAGAGTCCCAAACAAGCAATTTGGATTTCTGCTTCCTCTGCTGATTGCTATATATTGGTAGATCTCCCGTCTCAAACAGCTTAAAATTAGACAACCCAGAAGGTTTTAAAAGCATATTCTTAATTCGTAGTTTAGTCCCTTTGCGGTAGTTCTTAACGTAAAGTTTCATGTCCGAACTATTTTTGTAGTATTTCATTGGATTTTCTTTTGCTATAACGGACTCAGTACACAATTTAGATGTGGAGGCCTCTTTCAGACAATTAACACTCTGCAAGTCGCTCTTAATACCCATGCTTACGTAGAGCGCATAGACGAGGTAAACGGATTGAGATGGTGCTTGAATTGTCCGAGAAATAAGTTCTTCGCAAGCTTTTTGGTCCTTTAGGTGGTAGTGACAACTAACGTTTTCGGATAAGCAATGAACTGTTTGAACCGTACTTCGACGTGGATATTGTCCAGCGAATAAACATCTACGATAATGACGATCTCACTGCAATTCATATAAATATTACAAGACTATTTCTGACATAAAAAAATTTTTAGTCGATTGGAGATGACAGTAAATCAACAATATTGTTTCGAAGGTCTACAGTCGAGATTTTTGATCAAAATTTGTAACAATTGGCGTCGCATGCCAGCAACAACGAGCCAAATATTCTCTTTCAAGGAGTCAATCGTCTCGGTCTTAACTGCGTACACAATTCAACAAAAAATGAGCTTCATCGCTGATGGTCATTTGCCTTCAATTATTGCACCAGTTGGATTTTGTAAAGCCAAAAACCAAGATCCATCCGAAAAAATCTTCCGTAAAGGTGATGGACAACTCCAATTGTTGCGCGTATGGCAGATGGACTCATTCGGGTCTTTTTTGAAGAATTCTTGCTCGAATTACTGACTCTGCTGGGCGATTTCGCCAATCGAATATTAGAAAAAGCCATAATTTTGTAATAAATTTTCACTATTTACACACGTTGTTCCTGAGTTAGCCTGAACATCATCAATGGTTAACCAGACTCAGTACGTATATCAAGTTACAGCTGTCAAAGAGACTACCTTCGAAAAAATATTGCCTTATTGAATATAACATGCCTCAAGAAATAAATGATCAGCGTCACGAACTGAGTTCATTTGCCATACATACTTTTTTCTTCAAGAACCTACTTCTTTTGCGGAACAACCAATATCGGAGCACTACAACATAACGGGGTTTTCGATAAGAAATAATAAGTAAAAAAAACGGTTTGGGATATCAATGAAATTTTTTTTTCCTATGAAAAAACATTCGTTGATATTATGTATAGAACTCGATTTTTTTCACATGGCCAACACGGCCACGCTCGCGGAAGTCCGGACGCTGAACCCAACTTTCGATGGTTTTCAAGTATAAACCAGCCGATACCGCTGCAATTTCACGTTTGATATTCGTAAAAAATTCATCAATCGGCGTTGGCTTCTTGACATCGATCATAGACTTTATATAGCCAGAGAAGAAATAGTCTAGCGTCGTCAAATCACACGACAGGCCTGCCATTTGTGACATTCGCTGTGTGGTTTGTGAAGCCGTTCTGTTGGAATCACATATTGTCCAAGTCCATACCATCCAATTCGGACAGATTCCCATCCACAGTAACGTGTCGGTCTTGATCATCACGGAAAAAGTACGGCCCAATGACACCGCCGGCCCACAAACCTCACCAAACCGTAATTTTTTCGGGATGCAATGGTAAGTTATGGAATACGTGGATTGCTGTCTGATCAGTAATGCATATTTTGCTTATGGACGAAGCCATTCAGCCAAAAGTAAGTCCCATCGCTGAAGCTCATTTTTCGATGAAAATTCGTATCATTTTCAATTTGTTGCTTAGCCCAATTCACGAACATACGACGATTCTGGTGGTCAAGTGGCTTCTGTTCTTGCGTCAGTTTGATCTTGTAAGGATGTAGGCCAAGATCTTTTCGCAAAATTCGCCACAACGACGCCGCAGAGATGCCCAACGCTTGAGAAGGACATGTGAGAGACTCATTTGAGTCTTCCTTAATATTCAGCAATATTCTCCACACTACGGGCACTTCTTTGTCTCACTGCATAGGAATATTTTGTACATTTTTACCTGTGGATTCAAATTTGTCCACTATACGCTCAATTGTTGAACTGAGAGGACGATTACAACGACTACAAATTGTTCGTAGCATCGTAGCATTGACTCCGAATTTCGGTTAATAATTTTTAATAATTTCGACTCGCTGTTGAATCGTATATCTTTCCATGATGAAATGGCAAAGAGCAATGTTAAAAGACATAGGTGGCATACAAAGTTATTTGTCATAATCAAGATACACATTTTTTCTATATGCACCTGTAATGGATATTATTGTTTCGATACAACAGAAGTAAATGTTCTTTGCACCACCATTTACGGCTGCTGGATTTTGTTTTACCAAACACTTTTTCTACATTACGCCTACACACGCAACTAAAAATCTTCCACGAAAAAACAACAACAACAGATATATTATATAATTCTTTCCGGAAATGTTTGTTTGTGAAAATTTTCCGCAGTGACCGCATGGTCGGTTGAACAATCAGCCGGTCGAGCAGGCTCAGTCGCGGCACGGCTAACAGCAGGAAGGTGAAATAAAATGATTTATTATGTCCTCGCATCCTGGCTGCCATTTTACTTTTTCATTACCTTGCGTTTGCCATGTTTTTGTTGCTGTTGTTTCAAGGTTTTCGTTTGCAACTTCGAATTTCAGTTGGGTGACAGCTGCAATTGCCGCTTAGCGCAAATGAAAATACAATTTTTGCGACAATCAAATGCTTACCACAACAAGAACAAATATACACGCATACAAACATATATAATACATATAGACATAACGGCAGTTGTAGTAGTTGTAAAATATATTACAGTAATACGCGTAATAAGTGTTGGCCATATTTGTAATAAAACCATTGTGTGTATAGTGGGGATCAGACCTAGCGCCCACTGTCGTTAGATAAATTGCGTGTGTAATAGAAAAGGGTTGTTTGCAGTCATTATACAAATAACCACATAACAACAGCGCAGGTTTAATGCCGATTTGTTTGTGTGTACTTCTTTAACAACATTTATATCAGCGATGAGAACGGCCAAGCCACCAGAAGGCAGTAAAATATCTTTTAGTTGTAGGCCATAAGCTCGCTGAATCTATTTTCGTTTACAACACTGTGAGAAGAGAAGGAAGAGGGTGAGAACGAGAATGAAGCATGCACATTCTTATGAATATAGTTGTCAAATATAGCGGTATTTTGAATTAGTTTTAGCATAGATTTGATTAAATACTTTTCTTTATACAATATAACTAGAGATTATTTCCAAACGTACCTTCTTCTTTATTGGCGAAGACAACGCTTACGCGGTGTTTACAACACTGCGCCATTGGAGATTCTAATTTCTTCCTCTTCCTTTGTTTCCGCCGGCGGATACTCGGGTACTGCGTCGAATACTTTCAGAACTGAAGTGTTCTCATTCATGTGGACCACATGACCTAGCCCACGTACCGCTGTTTCTTCATTCACTGAACCATGTCAATGTCATCGTATATCTTTACAGCTCATTGTTTTATCCACTGCGTTTTTCACCGTTGCCAATGCGCAAAGAACCATAAATTTTTCGCAGAACCCTTCTCTCGAAAACTCGTAGCGTCAACTCATCAGCTGTTGTCATCGTCCATGCCTCTGCACCGCATAGCGGGATGGGAACAATGAGTGACCTATAGAGTTTGTTCTTGGTTGTCGAGTGAGGGATTTACTTTTCAATTGCCTACTCAGTCCGAAGTACTGTTGATTTCAAGATAGACGAAATTATCTCCGACTTCGAAGTTATGGCTAACAACAGTGACATAAGAGCGTAGTCGCGCCTTGTTCACTACCAGACCCATTTGCTTCGCTTCTTTATCCAAACAGTAGAAAGCCGAGCTAACGGCGCTGTTGTTATGGTAAATCACCATCCACTCATTGTATATTTACATTGTTAACGTCACCTCAGTTCTGAATTACCTTATTGAAAGTAAGCGTCAACTATTACCGAAATGCCAGTAGAAAATCTTCTTCTTCTTTGGCATTATACCATAGTATCTTTCGCGAGGTCTCGTGAGTTGTACATTCCCAGTGCAGACTGGTCACTATGCATTTGGCCCGACCACTGGATGCGTGACTTTGCTTACGTTGTCCACCTGTATTTCTCATATAGAAGCAGCTTTTTGCTGAAGCATCATCTTTCAAGCGAACGACATAGCCTAACTAGCGCATTAGTTGAATTTTTATGATCTTAGATATATCCTGAACGCCGTAGAGCTTATGCAGTTCGTGGTTCCATCTTCTTCGCTATGCATCGCTCATACAGACGGCTCTAACGTCTTTGCAGATCACAGTTCTCTCGAATGGTCCTATGACTTCCTCAATCCGATTTGTTATCGTGCGTGCTTCTGCGTCATATAATCGGACGGAAATGATAAAGGTTGGGGAGGTTCTTCTATAGGAATACATCGCACACCCAGTAGCACAACCTCACTGAGTTCCACTTAAGTTGTATGTTTAAGCATCGCTATCACCAGAGTGGAAGACTTCCTCCAGCGTTTTACAATGACTTCGGCAAGAAGGACAAAAAAATTCATTAGCCTGTGTATGTCGATTAATTGCGCCGATTCCACGCCGAATTGCAAAACAACCGCTTACATTTGGCGAAGAAAGAAGAGCTCCTCCAACATATCAACACACCAGCTCCTTCTTCCGCTTGTGCAACTTCTTTTGTACCCAAACTTGAAAAAATCGCTCGCTGGACAAAAATTCGATTAAAAATAAGAAGACGCCGCCCGAATACCTAATTTCAAAACCCTTAAGATGGTTTAAAGGATATGGTGCAGCACTGAGCAAAATCTATCGAGTAAGAAAGTTAGGTCCTTGCACCAAACAACCACCCCATCTTGAGTTCCGAAAAACTCCACTTGGATAGCTGTGAACGCGGGTCTTTTGCGGTTCCCAAAACTCTTAGATATGGATCGCCAGACCCTTACAACTGGCCTTAGCGTTTTCAGCTAACCAAAAATATTTGCTAAGGCGGCTAATATCAATCAAGTGCACTTCGCCAGGTTTACCAAAAGTAAATCTACCAAACTCAATTTGGAAAAGTCAGACAGTTCAGAAGAATGATTCCATCTCTCCTGCCACCATACGGCTTTGGTAATTTAGTAGTTCCGACAAGATATGTAGCCTCACAACACATGACGCTATTGGACAGTGTCGAGTCAGAACATTTACCATTGCAATGAGATGAACCTAGAGCTGGTAATTTAGAGTATATCTCACATTTCATTCTGACCTTCTCTCTTCTTCTTCTCTCAGCCACAGAAGCTCTTCTTGGTTTGGCAGTGCTTGCCAAGCTCACGAGAGGTCTATGGACTGCTGAAGCACAAGAGTACAGCAGAATACCGACTCGTTCTCAAGTTGATGGAAATAGGGTAAGAATGTCCTTTCTAGCAAATTTATTGACTTTGGAGTTTCTGCCGATTCCGCTGATAAGAAATCAGCATTATGGTACTTATAAAGATGTCAGACGCTCTTTGCCTAGTATTTACCGTAAATCACTTTAAGCTAGCAATTTATGTCTCAAAATATTATATAAAGGGTGATTTTTTAAGAGCTTGATAACTTTTTTTAAAAAAAAAACGCATAAAATTTGCAAAATCTCATCGGTTCTTTATTTGAAACGTTAGATTGGTTCATGACATTTACTTTTTGAAGATAATTTCATTTAAATGTTGACCGCGGCTGCGTCTTAGGTGGTCCATTCGGAAAGTCCAATTTTGGGCAACTTTTTCGAGCATTTCGGCCGGAATAGCCCGAATTTCTTCGGAAATGTTGTCTTCCAAAGCTGGAATAGTTGCTGGCTTATTTCTGTAGACTTTAGACTTGACGTAGCCCCACAAAAAATAGTCTAAAGGCGTTAAATCGCATGATCTTGGTGGCCAACTTACGGGTCCATTTCTTGAGATGAATTGTTGTCCGAAGTTTTCCCTCAAAATGGCAATAGAATCGCGAGCTGTGTGGCATGTAGCGCCATCTTGTTGAAACCACATGTCAACCAAGTTCAGTTCTTCCATTTTTGGCAACAAAAAGTTTGTTAGCATCGAACGATAGCGATCGCCATTCACCGTAACGTTGCGTCCAACAGCATCTTTGAAAAAATACGGTCCAATGATTCCACCAGCGTACAAACCACACCAAACAGTGCATTTTTCGGGATGCATGGGCAGTTCTTGAACGGCTTCTGGTTGCTCTTCACCCCAAATGCGGCAATTTTGCTTATTTACGTAGCCATTCAACCAGAAATGAGCCTCATCGCTGAACAAAATTTGTCGATAAAAAAGCGGATTTTCTGCCAACTTTTCTAGGGCCCATTCACTGAAAATTCGACGTTGTGGCAGATCGTTCGGCTTCAGTTCTTGCACGAGCTGTATTTTATACGGTTTTACACCAAGATCTTTGCGTAAAATCTTCCATGTGGTCGAATAACACAAACCCAATTGCTGCGAACGGCGACGAATCGACATTTCACGGTCTTCAGCCACACTCTCAGAAACAGACGCAATATTCTCTTCTGTACGCACTGTACGCATTCGTGTGGTTGGTTTAATGTCCAATAAAGTAAACTGAGTGCGAAACTTGGTCACAATCGCATTAATTGTTTGCTCACTTGGTCGATTATGTAGACCATAAATCGGACGTAAAGCGCGAAACACATTTCGAACCGAACACTGATTTTGGTAATAAAATTCAATGATTTGCAAGCGTTGCTCGTTAGTAAGTCTATTCATGATGAAATGTCAAAGCATACTGAGCATCTTTCTCTTTGACACCATGTCTGAAATCCCACGTAATCTGTCAAATACTAATGCATGAAAATCCTAACCTCAAAAAAATCACCCGTTAGCTATGTGAGTAGATAAAGAATTTTCGCATACATATGAGGTATGACAATTAAGTAATGAGACTGATTCCATAAAAGCCGTATATTTGAAAATTATTCTACAACTCTGGCATCGCCTTCAAAGTAGTTCCCTTGGGCAACTATAAAGCGATTCCAGCGCGTTTTCCATGCTTCGTAAATTTCTGGAACGCTTCGACTGGGATATCCGCGAGTACCCTCGTCACGGTCGCCTGGATGTCCATAATCGACTCAAAATGGGTTCCTTTAACCACCGATTTGGTTTTAGGAAACAAAAACAAGTCACAAGGTGACATGTCGGGCAATAAGGAGGCTGTTGCAACACGGTGATCCCTTTAGAGGCCAAATACTGGGACACGCTGAGGGCGGTGTGGCACGGCGCGTTGTCGTGATGAAGGATCCAGTTACGAGCGATGTTTGGGCGCAACCTGTTGACTCGTTTTCGCAATCTTTCGAGTACTTGGCAATAGTAGACTTGATTCACAGTTTTCCCCGGTGGAACGAATTCTTTGTGGACGATTCCACGGCTATCAAAAAAGGCAATAATCACCGTTTTCACCTTCGACTTACTCATGCGAGCCTTTTTCGGGCGGGCGGAGACAACCATTGTGAGCTTTGGCGTTAGGGTTCTGGTACGTACGGGTTAGCGTACGTTTCCGAAGATGTTTCGCTCAATCTGGCGCAAAATTTTATCGCGAGGCGTTGTTCCTGATTTCGTTTTTCCATTTTCGTGACGGCCAATACAAACACACGTCTACTCAACTTGACGCAGCAGACAAACTAAACAAGCTAGAGCGATGGTACAAAGGGAATTTCAAGGTCACAAGCGCGGCAATAAGATCAGTCTCATTACTTAATTGTCAAACCAGGATATACACTACATCAGAAAATTTTATATAACCTCTAGTATAATATATTTGTCATTTTAAAATATTTACACAAACAACCATTCAACCAACAATCGAGTTACATAAGTAATTGAAGGTACACTTACAACTACATTCATACCACCCAATACCCTTTTCGATTCTAAACAAAAACAATGTCAAGCAAGCAACAGCAATTAAGCGTCCCGAGCACGTTTTATAGCCGTTGCCTTGTTGGTTTGGGCGCAAATGGAGTATGTTTACGGTTTCGTCATTTGACAATGCTGCGGACAGTTACACAAAGAAATTTCAGTATATATGTGGATTGCACACATACGGCCAAATACAGGTGTAGATGCGTGGGTGCACATACATATAATGGGACGTTGCGGGAAGTCTGCGTTAAATGAAATGCCTTTCATGATTTCGAAAGGTAGATTTGATGTGGTTTCTTTCGATAGCTCTTAATTATGACCTGACGAGATTTTGTCTTAGACATGTACATATATATTGTACTATATATTCACAGTACAAATATAGACCAATTTGTTACTATTCCGGTTGGTTTTAAAAAATATATGGGTGGACAGTCCGACGAGAGATCTCTTAGAGTCAATTAAAAATGGAAAGTTTTAGGTATGCCTTAAAGGATTACGCTGCTTGCGCTAAATAATTTGATACACTTTCGTTAGAGTTTTAATTCTACGCTTTTTCTAGACAAACATTCAAGGTTAGGTACCTGATAGATCCCAAAACTTCTATGTCGAGTTTGTGATAAAGCTTGGTTAGGTTAGTTTAATCTGGTGGACTAATGAGCCACGCATAGTCCTGTTTTAGTCCTTTGCAATACCAGATGGCGTTCCATTATGAAACCGTGAGGACTAGAGTTTAGTTGACTGCGCTTTTCAGGAATTTCAAGAGACACTGTCGATATCCCTTTCAGTATATCATACCTTTAAGCATAGCCTTACCAATGCGAGACAAAAGCACAAAATACGCTCCACTATTTGCCAGGTGCCTTAGTTGGTTGTGACCAATTAGTGTTCCAATCATGTCCTTCTACAGAGCTGGGCAGCCAGTGTAAAATCGTTTCCTCACTCCCTTCGTGTTTGCAGCTACGGCAAATATTGTTATATGGCATTTTCATTTTTAACCCATGGCCTCCCTCACTATCTGGCATTTAGTTATATAGTATGTAGATTTCCATATATTCTGAGTTATTTCTTCGAACTATGCACTGAACTTCATCTTGATCAAGCCTCTGACTTGGCCAACTCGTCTGTGTTTTAGTTACCAAATGTCCCTATGACCGGAAATCAAATTTTCTACTCTATTATATAGCCTTTAACTTTCCAGAATGCATCCCTACATGGAATCTTTGGTTCTGAGAAGAGAATATAGCCATAAGAAGCTAAGTTCAATCAACTCCCTAGGGATAAACTACTATTACTAATGGTTGCATTTCGCACTGGCCACTGTAAGCTGAAGAAGCATTTACACCACATGAGCCTAGTTTCTTGCGCAAGTTGTCGGTTCATGGGCCAGAAGCTTGAAACACCAGTAAAATTGCTAATTAACTGATACATGTCACAGATCACATCGATTCACTAGCACCCAGCAGAATATTGGACTTTAGCGATATGCTGGGGCTAGGTAAGCCTTTGTGATTTAGGAGAGGGCACAATAGACCTAAGGTCTCGGTAGAAAATAACCTTAAAAACGTCGCTTCAAAATTATCTGCTTCTCTGAAGATTCATTCCAAATTCACTCATTTCTCACAGTCAAAAACTACACCACTATTATATATTCTAAACCTTTTGAAAACCACCAGTACCGGTTATGTAAATATACTTCAGTATTACTGCAAATTCATGCACTAGTAATTACTCTCTCTTTCTTTTTCTCTTTCCACTCTATTTGCCTTTGTCCTTGTTGTTCTACATAACCCATAACTATTCATACAGTATATACTTATAATTTGTAGCTGCCACGAGGTTTTAAAGTTGAAACTGTATTTGAGTATTCGCTCATATTAAATTGGTGTTGACATGTCAGCTGACAAATGACTGACAGTTTGGAGGAGTGATTAATGAATTGCAAACAAATAACAATGATTTATGGCTTTAGCTTATTCAATAACTAACTAAACATAAAAAACGTGTTAGTGGCGACAAGTTTTCAAGTAAAAAGTTATGCTTTTAACACTGTCGTCTTAATGGAAATGAACCGGAAATTATAAAAGTGTGGTTAAGACGCACGCGCGTGTATACAAAAAGTCTCGGCGTGTGAAATAATGTAGTCAAATCTTGAAGTGGATATTAAACTTGGTTTCTGAGGAAACCAATAAAAATGATGAGGTCTGGAGTGAAAACCTTAATGGGTTAAAGAATTGCTCATTGAGTTTCGTTTAATTTTAACTATGTCCTGTTCGCTCAAAATATGAGATGATTCATTATTAATGGATATAAGTCAACTCCGACGGATAAGGAGAACTCCAAGTCAAAATATTAATTGAGCTCGGATAAGAATTCAGACAAATTCAAGATAGTGACTTCGAGACTCGCCCACCCAAAGCAACTGATTCGGAAACTCAAATATACAGACTTGACGTTAAGCTACATACTAAATTATGAAAAAACTAACCGACGTTCTTTCTAACTATGCGCTCAATGCCAGTTAAGGACTGTCTGACCGCACTATTGATACGTCACTTTATTATCAGATATGTGTGCCTGGTCACAGAAGATTCGCTGAAAACTGAAAAACCGTTGAGCTAACAAAAACAAGCACTTTTGTCTCGATTATACCGGATTTGGAATCACTTGGGTCTCCGTTATTCGCTTACTCTCTGACGCTACACCTCTCGACTTTGTGTGAGCAGGCACAGGTGAACCACCAGCTCCTGTGCGACTGTGAGATTTTGTCCTAGTGTGGAACGCAGCAGATCTACTGAACTACTGGCTCTGAGCAATTTTCATCTTGTATAAACGTAGGTGTTCTTTTTGGACCCATTTCAATAGGCATGCGCAAAAAGGACGAATATATTATCGAACGCTAACCAGAGAACTTAAAAGTAAGTAAGTTCTCTGGTTAGACCATCAAATATCAAGTGAGGAAATCGTTTAGAGTTGACGTAGAAAACTCACAAACTTCACCTATTACGAGCGGCACCTGTTACCCTACGTACCCAGGCAGACAGAAATTTGGTTCGAATATTTCAAAATTTCTGATATACTCTATTACACAAAACTAAAAAGGGTAAATTTTAAAATGATTTTTTAAATCAGACTTGCAAATATGGGAAAATGTCATTATAAGATTTACATAAAAGCTATTACGCTGTCGCTTCTAATATTATGTAATTAAGGCCCTCTTTTTGTCGGATCATATCAATACTATCACACAATTGGGGATAGGAAATTCTGCCAAGCACTTATTATATAATTATGATTCAATGAGAGGTCAACCGCAATAATAGGTTCAGGTCCTACCATGTTGGTGAATGTTGCGAAGCGGACGAGCTCATCAGCCAGTTCATTCCCGACTATAACTTTGTGACGGGGCACCCAGATAAAGTGCACCTGGTTACAATCTGATAGACTGCACCAGAGCGATCCCGCATCAGTATGTGATCTCGTACGCAGAGATAGGTTTGAGTGCCGCTTGACTAGCGCTGAGTGTGACTATACTAGTAAGTTCGTTGACCTTCTTTAAAAGATGCAACAGTATTTCACCACTTAAGTCTTTCATACCCTGGGATGAGATTACCTTACCTTCCACTTATTCACCAGCAAGTTTAAAAGTATGATATTCAGGGTCTTGATGTGGCAAAAATGGGACTTTCAAAAGCTAAGATGATTCTATATCGTCTTCTTCCAAGCAACTTATACACTCTTATCCAATAAATTTTTGAATTTAACCGAATGAATTTCGATCGAGCAGAGGCCGGTTAGAAACATACGTAGTAAACGGAAAACTCTCCTGACTGCGAAGAGCGTGCTGAACTTCTAACGTTTTTCTTTGGACTTAAAGAATTTCGCGACTGCTCAAGAGCTAATAGCTGATAAACGCTTAGAGAATTCCCTTCATGAAGTTTGTAACAGAAAGAAGGAACGGAAAAGCTACAAAGTATTTACCGTATATAAATCACGGTGTAGTGAGCTGAGTCGACTTAGCCATGTCCGTCTGTCCCTCAGTTTGTCTGTCCGTCAGTTTGTCTGTCAATCTGTTTGTATATACGCAAACTAGTGTCTTTTCTCTTGAAATATCGATTGCCCACGTTCTTTTCTTCCAAAGAAGATACTCGTTTGTTGAAAGCGCCGATATCGGACCTTTATTGCTATTATAAAAACTGATCGATCAAAATCAAGATTAAGATTTTTTTTATGTATCCATTTATGTTATAAGAAATTCACCTGTGAAGGGTATTATAATTCCGCAGCAGCCGAAGTTCACTTTTTTTTTTATATTCAAACTTAAAATAGGTGGCAACCCTATGGCTAGCTACAAAAAATGTAAAATTTTACAGCGTCTCTGGTGATGACAACCACATTTCTGTGCAGCTGTAAATATTTTGAACATACACTTAGTCTAATTTTTAATTTGTAATAAGATGGCAACCCTTGTCACCTGTTTATACCAAATATGAAGCTTTATTACCATATATATTATACGGCACTTTTTTATATCATACATCCATCCTTATAGTCATTGTGTAAATATTTTACCTTAACGGTAAAATGTATTACCGCTTTATGTGTATTTTATACGTGGTTGCCACCTTTTACAGCTCCCTACATTGTTATGTATGCTTATTGCCATAACGACAATAACCAAAACCGCATTTACGCATTAAAACGCGCTTCAGGTTAAGCCAGAAAACGTTGTCAAGATTTCACAACAACAAAAGCGGCAAACAAGAACATTGGTTGTATGGCATGTTGGAAATGCAACTTATGACTTTTTTACATTTATTATACCCTGAACAGGGTATATTTAGTTTGTCACCAAGTTTGTAATACCCAAAAGGAAGCGTCGGAGACCCTATAAAGTATATATATAAATGATCAGTATGTTGAGCTGAGTCGATTTAGCCATGTCCGTCTGTCTGTCCGTCTGTCCGTCTGTCTGTATATATACGAACTAGTCCCTCAGTTTTTAAGATATCCTTTTGAAATTTTGCAAGCGTCATTTTCTCTTCAAGAAGCTGCTCATTTGTCGGAACGGCCGATATCGGACCACTATAACATATAGCTGCCATATAAACTGAACGATCGAAATCAAGTTCTCATATGGAAAACTTTCGCATTTGACAAGATATATTTACGAAATTTGGTATATATTATTTTCTAAGGCAACAATGTAATCTTTGAAGAATTTGTTCAGATCGGTTAACTATAGCATATAGCTGCCATACAAACTGAACAATCGGAATCAAGATATTGTTGGACAACTTTCACATTTGACAAGATATATTCACGAAATTTGGTATATATTATTTCCTAAGGCAACAATGTAATCTCCAAAGAAATTGTTCAGATCGGTTAACTATAACATATAGCTTCCATACAAACTGGACACATAGTTACTAATAGAAATGCACCTGTGAAGGGTATTTAGCTTCGGTGCAACCGAAGTTAACGTTTTTTCTTGTTTTTTGATTTTTTTGTTGTTGATAGGTGCATGTTAGTACTGTTGTTGTTGGTGTTACTACTATTTTTTAGTTGCAGTTGTTGTTGTCGTCACTATTTTTGTTTCGGTTACTATTATTCTTATTGCTGTTATTTTTGCACTTTGTTGTTGTTGTTGTCTTAACTACTTTTTGTTGCACTCGCTGTAACTTACTCTTGTTGTAAATTTTTGGTGGTTTTGCTGTTGTTGTTGTTTTTGCATATTTGTTGTTGTTGTTGTTGTTGTTGTTGTTTCCATTAATTGTTTTTCTTTTTGTTGTAACGTGCTCTTGTTGCTGAAATTTTTGGGTTTTGTTGTTATTGTTGTAACTACTTTTTGTTGCTGTCGCTTTAACTCGCTCTTATAGCTGAAATAGTTAGGTTTTTGTTGTTGTTGTTACTTTTTTGTTTTCTTCTATTTGTTGTTGTTTTTGTATTTGTTATTACTTTTGTTGCTGTCGCTTTAACTCGCTCATATTGCTGAATAGTTTGGCTTTTGTTGTTGTGGTTGTTACATTTTTGCTTTGTTGTTGTTGTAACTCGCTCTTATAGCTGAAGTTTTGGGTTTTTTTGTTGTTGTAACTGTTTTGTTTTTCTATTTGTTGTTGCTGCAATTTTGTTTTTGTTGTTGTTAAATTTTTTTACTGTTGTGTTTTTCATTATTTTTTCTATGCTTTTGTTGTTACTACAATATGTTTTTGTTGCTTTTGTGTTCTTGTTGTTGCTATTTTTCTTCTTGTTGTAACTATTTTTGTATAGCTATTGCTACTCATTTAATATTGTTGTTGTTGTTGCTGCTGATTTTTTTGCTGCTTTTGCAGTTACTTTATGTTACTACACAGCTTACCGCTTTATAAATATTTCAAAACGTATTTTCTCAATCTTATTGCCAAAGCCATTGGCGAAAGTATCAAAGCGGCAATGATGAAGGTGTTGTCGCCACCGCCTCGCTTCGAGAAACAGCCAAAGTGTCACCGCATGCATATACTACATACATATGTTATGCTATACAACTACGTTGCAGTTGTAGTTGTTGCTCTGGATTTTATGCAGCTTTTTCTAAGCACACCAACTACAACTGCACCACACGCTTATTGCTAAGTTATGCTTGCAGCATCAAGCAATGTTGCCGAGCGCTACGTGAGTGACTATGACCATATCAACTTTGCACATAAAATATTTAAAATTATTTTTTTTTTTTGAAAATTTTATACTACCACTTCTTCAGTGCATACAAGTCATGGTTTTGCGCAGCAAATCACTGGGGAGTTATGAGCTTGCAAGCTCCGACACACACGCACAAACACATCTATAAATATATATGCGTGACCTTTCCCCTTCTTTGGGTGCAGTTGTGTGGAAAATCTTGCTGCAGTCTTCTTGCGTGCAATAACAACAACAGCAACAACAACAAGAAACCACATAAAAACCAAAAACAGCAACAACATAAAAAACACCAACAACAACAACATCAACGCATGCTACTTGCTTTCTTTTGCGGTTTTTAGTGTTTTTGTAATGGTTTGTTTGTTGTTGTAGCATATTTGCATCTGTGCGCTATTAAAATATGCACTTGACGCACATTTGTTGCACACACTTAGCCACAACTAAACATTTGCTTGTAAGCGGTTGCCTATGTGTACTTCAACACACTCACGCACACACACACATGCACAGTTGCTAACAACCTTAATAATACGCATATGTGATTTTGCACTATAAGCCCACAAGTACCTTAGAAGCTAAGCCCATGCTCAACAACAATAACAACAGCAACAGCAACAGCAACAATTGCAGCAGCTCAGAGCAATCGTTGCATCATTAAGTCACATTCATTCGCCGGCTTAACCTCTTGGCATAGAGCGGATGTGCATGTATGTAGAAGTAATGTTACTTTTTATGTATAGACAGGCCGTTGGCGAGTAATTGGAAGCACTGCATGTTGTTGTTATAGCGGTAGAAAAAATTGATGATGGAATTTCGAGAAATGGTGCCGAGTTGGCAGTCCTTGGCTGGATAAAAATCTAGATTTGGTTACTTAGACCCGACTGTCGTGGGAACGGGAAGCACTACATACTTGTGCTTGCTTTGAAGAGTTTAAAGGTTATATAACTTAAAGCAAGACTGTAATAAAAATCAAAAAAAAGTTGACTTCTGTTTACTTCGGTTGCAGCGAAGCTATAGTACAAAATAAAATCCAAAGTTTAGGTTAGCTTAAATGACAAATCCCTCACACTTAAACTGTTATGTGTAGTCCTTTGTGAAGCCAGCTGAATTATTCCTGTAATTGGATATCAGCTATCGGCATAGCATCCTGTACCTATCAAAATTCTGCTTATTTCTATTACCACTATTTCACCTGGATGTCTAAAGGTATAATGGGAGATGCTTTTGCCTTGATTTAGCACAACTGGGTGATTCGAGGAGCAGGTGTCGAGATGATTCATCCTCCAAACAGCTGATGAAACTGGATGCTCAATCTTACCGCATGAATGCCGATCGCACCGTAACCAGTTGGAGCTCCCAGTAGCAACTAGGCTCAGAGACCTCATAATCCAAGTATTTTGGAATGAAATCAAAGTGCGCAAGGATCTTATAGTGTCCAGAATCTCAGTCACCTTTCGCGGCCATACAACATCCAGCTATATCCATCGGTGATATAATAAATGCAGCAAAACATTGACCGCCACAGTTGGCGATCACTCATACCGATGAGAGCCGCCGTTGATGATTCGCCATTTTTTTCGTGAATGGGGTCGCCCACCATATCAAGATTTTTCGTAGAACATTGTAAGCTTGACTGTAGTTTCATATAGCCAAATAATTACTTTTGCTTCCATTCTATGATGAACCCTACTTACTTAACCTTGCCAGCATGCTGGCGACACGTTCCTTCTATTGATGTCAGTTGCGTCTCCATAATTTTGTACTAGTGAATAAATTTATAGAGAGACCATTTTCAGAAGCTCAGTAGTTTACCATGCTAAGATACCTTTAGTTAGCTCATACAGGGTATTCAGAAACTTTCGCTTAACCATTAGAGTTAAGTCAATCATCCGACAGCCAACTTCCGACCAATGAGCAGCTCTCAAGCCGAGGGGTTAGGTTACACTTATACAGACGTATATACAGTATTGACTAAAGCGACTCTGCTCGCTTTTCATTTAGCAGGTTTCCTTCTGTCTGGGGGACAAGGGTAATGTTTGAAAATTCTATGAAAATATGCGGCGATTAACAGAAGGACCGAATCATACTCTGTAAAATCCCCAGAGCAGTAACAGCATAACCCCAATAGATGTTGAACCCGATTTCCCAATCAATGACGATGAAGCTGACGTTCTATTGCTCGACCACCAAGAATAGACAAGCAAACTTTATCATCTTCTTTGTAGAATATGATTAGACGAAAGCATACACGACGATTGGAATTTAAGTGTGCTCTGCCTAATCCACATAAAGGCAGACTCCGCGATCTGTGCCATGCTACCATAGGATAAGTCTCCTAAACATCGCAAATAAGGTTATATCGAGCGTATTGTGTGAAATATTAAAGCCCACCTTCAACAAACTGATTGAGCCTTATCAGTGCGGCTTCAGGCCTTGAAAACTAACAACTGACCAGATATTCACCACGAGGTAAATCTTAGAAAAGACCTGTGGAAAGAGGATCGACACACACCACTGCTTCTTCGATCTCAAAGCTACCTTCTGCTGCCTTCATACCGCGATGTCTGTGTAAACTGTCGACTCCCTATAGTGCGACTTCTTCAATCACTCCTGGAGAAAATAATTCGAGCTGCAGATTTGAATAGAGAAGGTACTATCTTCTACAACAGTGTACAACTGCCGATAACATAGATAACATTGGCCATTACAACGGTGCCGTTAGTTCTGCTTTCTCCAGGTTGGACAAAGAAACGAAGCAAATGGGTCCGGTAATGAACGAGGGTAATGCGAAATATCTCCTGCCACTGTTGTTAGTCATAATTTCAAAGTCGGAGAAAAATGCCGGTGGAAACAGAGAAACAGGAAGACATTCACTACTTTGGAAGAAAGACCTGGTTCCGCTTGGAATCTCCAGTTGGCACCACCTTGCGAAAAAATAAACCACTGGCAAACTGTTGTTAACTCAGCAATAGTCGCGTAAGCGGTATCTACGCCACTAAAGAAGAAGAAGAGAATAAAAATCAAAAGGAAAATCTTTTCATACCCTTTTATGCTAGCAGAAATGTACCTGTGTACGTGATACAGCTTAAATCCGAGTCCAATCTGTCAGAAACATGTTATTGTAGTATCAAATGCTTTAAATCTAGAGTATGTCTATGAGAGGAACCCAAATAACCAATAAAATTATTATTAAAATGAAATTCTTCACAATTTGAAAGCAATGTTTCTGATTTTTTGTCCACATACTGTATTGACTCATATTCATAGATATTCTTGCTTGTAATTGTGTGCATATATTTGTTTTAAAAGAAAGATTAAATAGTGCGGTTACCTTGAATGCAACATCGGTGGCAAGACCCAGTTGCAACAGCAACCAACAGTGGCACAGCAGCAGCAATGGCACAAAGCACTTTAACATCTTCATTCAGTAGCTGCATTCAAGCGTAGTCAATGCCATTCAGTTGCTTGAACGAAACTATTTAGACCTATCTCGGCACATGCACACAGCCACATGCACAGGCACACATATACGCACATTTTTAGTAAAAAATATTAGTGTATTTGTATGTGTGTGGCAGCAGCAATGTTTTTGCGCAATTAAACCATTTTATGGTAACTCAATGCATTTTAGTGCTTAAAAGTATTAGAATATATGACATTAGCATAGTTGAAAGCTAGAAGCATAAATACCATTGGGGACTAGGTTAGTGGAAGAGTTCATGAGCTGGAAAGTAGTAAGCACACAAAACACAACATTGAGCAAGCCATTGCGAATATTAACAAGTTGAGAGAGCAATATTTTTACTAACACATACAAATATGTATTTACTAAATGCTGCTTAAGCTCTGGCGCCTTAGCATAGGCTACGCAAATCTACGACTTTCTATGTCCACAGCTTATTTTGTCAATTTCCTTCTGCCTCCCAGCTAAATAACTCAATTTATGGCTTGCAACCCATTTCAAATTTTTAATTAACTTTCCAAAGCATTTACATTTTTTTATATATATTTTGTTTTTATTTTTTATTGGCTTGAAACCAATTTACTTTGCTTTATTAAGAATTTGTCACTTCTCATAAAAACATCAACGTTAAAGTAAACAAATTTTAGATAAGCATTGCAATTAAAAGACAAAGTTGAAACTCCTACGGTGAATGCCCATACAAAGTTTTAAATCAGATAAGAATGCTATCGTAGTTACTGGTGAGGTAAGCTTGTGCACACCCAGTAGGAAATAGAAGGAATGAGTGTATGTGAAAATGCTTAACATCTGCGCTGTGCTGTTGTCTACTTGATTTTTATTAAGAAAGGAGTAAGTTTAAATGCTACTGAATAAAACTTGTAGTTCTAACAAGGAAAAAATGTTAACATTTGCTTACTTCGAGTCATAATACCCTTCACATGCATATTTAACAAATTCCATGATTATTGTCGATCCGTTTGTATGGTAGCTTTAGGCTATAGTGATACGATCTGAGAAATTTTTTCGAAAATTTCTTCGCTGCTTTGGACAATAATTCTTGCTAAATTTCAGGAAGATATCTCATCAAATGAAAACATTTACCATAGATGCACTTGATTCAGTCAATCGTTCAGTTTGAAGGAGTAGTTTTCGTGTATACAGACAGTGAAACATACAGATGGACATGCCTAAATCGACTCAGCTTGTCATGTACTTAGATCATTTCTAAAGGGTGAACAACTTCGCGGTTCCCTACTCATTTTAAAGATAAAACACAGAAACTTCAAATTTTATGTGGAATATTTATTATTATTCGAAAGAACATTCCCTGGCATTTATATTTAGTAGTTTATTTCTTTCAAATGTTGGCCGCAGCTACGTCTCAGATGGTCCATCCATTGAGGACAATTATCGATGACTCGTTCGAGCGTTTCAACTGGTAATTGGCAAACGACACGCGTGATGCTTTGCTCCAAGGCCTGAATCGAAACGGGATTTAGACTTTACATAACCCCACAGGAAAAAGTCTAACGGTCTGAAATCCCATGATTTAGGTGGCCATCGGACCGAAACTTAAAACTATCTGCTTACCGAAGTACTATATTCTCTCAATAAATCCATTAATTTATGCGATGTATGAGAAGTAGTCTCGTCTTGTTAAAACCAAATGTCACCGAGAAAATTTGAATTTATAAAATTTTGAATCTACTTTAATAATTGAATACCTTAAGCCCGATTTTCCCAAGAGGACCTCCGCAAAGGTAGCTGGGTAAGGAAAGTTTTATTTTTCTGTTAATAAAGTCAAGAATTTGATTTTGTCAAAATTTTTGTTGTTCAACAAAAGTGGTGTTGGTCAAAAGTCGTCCTGGTAATAATTGGAAGATCAGGTCAAAATTTTAATTTTTAACAAAATGACAATTACAAAAAAAAAATCGTTTTGGTAAAAAAACACACCTCAGAGAAACTTAAAAATCAAAACTATTATCAAAAGTCTTATTCCTTATTAAAAAAATATTGAGAGTTTCGAGTCCATGGGTCGTTTCGGAGAAAGTTTTAATACCGACTAAAAACAGCGTTTCGAAAAAACGCTTTGCAAATTTTAGCAATCGATGATACTAACTACTCGTAAGAAATACGCTCATGTCTCTAAAACTATTAGCCGCTTCAACTTCAAATTTTCAAATAATATTCTCAAATACATGTGCATTCCATAAATGCATTGCGACAAAAAAGCACCCCGAAATTGTAATTGAATTTCCCAGGTAAATTATTTTTAAAAAAAATGTATTTTGGAAAGTTGATAGAATTGTCTTTAATTACTATGCCAAATATGATAAAAATATACAAGATCAAAGAATTTGTCTTTAAGTTTGTATTAATGTTGGAAAGGGCTTACTGTGATTCAGTTTTATCAAACACACAAGCCTGGTTGTAGTCACTTTCCGGGATGGCCTTCAGTTCCGTCTTCGCTGCGGCTTAAATCCCCTCTATCGTATAAAAACGGTGTACCCGGAGCGGACTTTTGAGCTTGGTGAACAGCCAGAAGTCGCACGGCGCCAGATCAGGTGAATACGATATGGGTTGAGTTTTTGGCGAAATGATCAGTATGGGATGGTGCATTATCGTGGTGTAAAAACCAAGAATTGTCTTTCCATAATTCCGGCCTTTTTAGGCGGATAGCGTTACGCAAACGACGCATAACGTTCAAATAATATTCCTTGTTGACTGTTTGACCGGTTGGAAGCAATTCATAATGCACAACACCACGATAATCGAAGAAAACAGTCAACATGACCTTGATTTTTGAGCGACTTTGGCGCGATTTTTTTGGTCTCCGCTCTCTTTTGGCACGATATTCGCTTGATTGATCGGTTGTTTCGGGGTCGTAAGCATAGATCCAAGTCTCATCGCCAGTTATAATGCATTTCATGACACCCTGGTAGTCGCAAAGCATCGTTTCACACACTTCAACGCGACGCCTTTTTTCCAAAAAATTCAATGTTTTCGGTACCAGTCGAGATTTGACGCGCTTGAGGCCCAAAATATCCTTCAAGATGGTATTGGCTGAGACTTTCAATATGTCAACTTCATCAGCAAGGTCTCTAGTTGTTAATCGACGGGTTTTCAACACCCAATCTTTGATTTGTTGAACGTGAGCTTCGTCGGTTGAAGTTGATGGTCGCCCTGGACGCTATGATCACAATGGCCATGATTTTGGCCGAATTTAAAGCCAAAAACACAGTGAATCCCATCGTTTAAACATCGTATTCGCCAGATTTGGCACCGTATGACTTTTTCTTGTCCCCAAACCGAAATTGCTGCTCCGTAGAACCCGTTTTCAGTCAGACTATCCCAAAAACTGCTTATGAAAAGTGTGTCGTGGAGAGATCACACTTAGCGAGCAAAGCAGTGTGCTGAATTAAAAATGCTTGTAATGACCAAATAAAACTTGAGTATATGGAGGCCTGGGTTTTTAAAAACATTTTTCTTACTAGTCCAGTGCTTTAGTACACATTGATTAAATGGCTACACACCCAATCACACCTTTACGCTTATATTGTATACTTGTATAACGCGTATAAAGTAAATTCGCAAAATAATTGCAAAGATGTACACCCATATTTATGTGTACATACATACCATATGTAAGTTAGCACCCCATACATTCAAAAGTATCATATGATGCATTAAAATCATATGATACAAAGTAATATAATATGACACCACTAAATCGCTGAGACTGCGACACGTGTAGTGGCAACCTGTGGGAAGCGCAACGTCAGCGAAGTGCCAACCTGTGGGAAGCGCAGCGTCAGCAAACTCCGTACCCGTTGCAGCGGCAAACATAGGTCTAGAGTTAAGTATAATAAATTGTAAACTTTAGTTCTTAAGTAGAATTCAATAAAGGAACATAGCTCCAAGAAAACATTTTTTTTATAAAAACGAACAAAACGTTTTTTAACTGGCGCCCGAGCAGGGACCAGCGCGCGAAAGTGGTTATTGTCTGAAAATCAAAAAGTAAGACAACGCGAGTGGCGAACGGTATAGGTTGTGAAAAAAAAAACAGAAAAAAAAAAGCCTGAAAAAAAAAATAAAAGGTAAGGCTCCGTTAAAAGTGAAAATAAAAAAAACCAAATAAAAATACTGTGCTAACGAGCGGCTACTACGCCCAACGGGGGATTTAAAAAAAGCGTCGAGGGACCCAAGTACCAGAAGGAAACAGGACAACGCCGGAACGCAGAAGAATACCCCATGAGAAGCTGGATACCTTTAATGTAAGCTTATAAAAAATACTAAGATTATTATAAAAAATATTGTCACTGTAAAGAGTACAGAATTAAACTATTAAATTGTTCAACCCAAATAGAGAGAGATTCAAAAATAAAAAAAAGAGAGGTCTTAAACTTAAAGAAAATAAATTTAATTTAAAGGAATTTAATTACTCGAAGAAAAAAAAAGAGGGGGAAAAACAGTCCTCAATTAAATTAAGCTTTTACAAAAAATCTAAAATTGTTAAGGAAAGTGCTAGTGCAAAGAAAGGAAATTTAATTATAATTTAATTGTTCGACATAGAAATAAAAAGATTACAATGCCAGACACAGCCGAAGAATTAATTGAGCAGCTAAATCAAATGAGGCTAGATTATGGGCAAACCACCCATCCTCCAAATCCTTCCACCCATCCTTTAAACCCTCCCACCCCTAACCCAACTCTTATAACAACAATAGTTCGAGAAGTACTCGAACGAATGAGTACGCAAACCGTAACAGACTTTACAGAACCCGACCATAGCGTGACACTAAACGCGAACAACATAAGTGAACTAGATAAGATTCCGGACATGGTGAAATGCCTTAGGGAATTCTCAGGACGACCAGGAGAATTTAACTCCTGGAGGAAGAGCGTAGACAGGATTTTTAAAGCCTACGAGGGAGTCAAGAATACCCCTAAATATTTTGGAATACTTCATACGATCAGGCATAAAGTAATTGGTGATGCCGACACCGCATTAGAATCATATAATACTCCACTCGATTGGAGCCAAATTAGAAAATGCCTTATGATGCATTATTCAGATAAAAGGGACATAGGTACCCTAGAATATCAGATGACCACTCTGGTCCAACGCTATGACGACATTCCGACCTTCTACCAAAAGGTCTACCAACACCTTTCACTGATATTGGACAAAATTTCATGTCTCGAACTAAGCGACGAGTCCATACGGGCTATGACTAACTCCTATAGGGACAAAGCTCTCGACACATTTATCAGAGGGCTAAACGGTGATTTACCTCGTCTTCTCAGCATGAGAGAACCGACAACCTTGCCACAAGCATTGCATTTATGCCAAAAACTTGACAACATGACATATAGAATAAACCACGCGAACAATACACACAAACCCAATATTCAACCACCACCACGACCTCCCCGAAATAACAATTTTAATAATTCCAATAACAACTTTAATAATTTCAATAACAGCAGACCTTTTTACCCGGAATTAACGTATTCCCATTCCCCCAGACGAAATTTCGACCAACAGGCATTCGGTCGTCAATCAAATCGATATCCCCAACACTCTCCCAACTATACGAGAAATAACCAAGGATTCATGCCGAGGTTTAACAATTACCCGAACAACCCCCATATTACCAGAGAAAATACCTCCTTCAATAACAGACCGAATTTACCACCTAAACCACCGACCCCAATGGAAGTAGACCAATCAATACGATCAAGACAAATTAATTATCAGAATAGGCCTAATACATTCCAGGATAATCGGCCGCCGAAACGTCCGATTTCCGCACAACTGACTCACCCTCCAAGCAAAATGCAAAGAAATTTTTTTACTAACGCGGTAGAATTAGACCCCAACGGGATATACGATGACAATTCTTACGATAGCAATTACGACAATGCAGGAAAAAATGAGCCCGATACTATTAATTTTTTAGATTAGCGCCGTCTTCGCTGCCTTATTAGGAATTTAGAACAAGGCGCGGAGACACAATAGATTTTCTTATCGATACCGGATCCAATAAGAATTACATCCAATCCACTAGAATTAGGAATCCAATTCTGAATGAAAAGCCCTTTATAGTAAAATCAGTTGCCGGAACAATTGAAATTACTCACCATACCTTCGTCGACATTTTCGGACCAACAGTAGGGAAAATAAAATTTTTTATATTACCGACTCTAGGGTCGTTCCACGGCATAATAGGCAACGACACTCTTAAACAATTAAAAGCAGTTATTCATACCGACAAAAATTTGATGACAATTTGTCAAAGTATAAATATACCGTTAAAGCAACGAATATCTCACGAGGTGAATAATGTGGCAATCAATTCTCCACATATCTCATTACAACAACAACACAAAATTAATAATATTATCGATAAATGTCCAAACCTTTTTTCCGATCCTGATGAAAAACTTACCTACACCACCCTCGTTAAAGGTGAAATCCGGACAACAACCGAAACCCCCGTCTATTCCAAGCCATACCCGTATCCCATGGCATTAAAATACGAAATCGAACGACAAATTGAAGAACTCTTAGATAACGGAATAATAAGGAGATCGAAATCTCCGTATAACTCCCCAATTTGGATAGTTAGTAAAAAATCAGATGCCTCTGGCGAAAAAAAGTTTCGAATAGTCGTAGATTATCGTAAACTCAATTCAGTTACGATCCCCGATAAATACCCCATACCAGAAATAAACGAAGTCCTTGCAAATCTGGAAAACAATAAACTATTTACGGTTATTGACTTAAAAAGTGGGTTCCATCAGATTCCACTTCGCGAGTCAGACATTGAAAAAACAGCATTTTCCGTAAACTACGGAAAATATGAATTCCTCCGCTTACCTTTCGGCTTAAAAAATGCTCCAGCCACATTCCAAAGAGCACTAGACGATATCCTTCGTGAACATATAGGAGTAAGATGCTATGTTTACATCGATGATGTAATAATATTTGGCAAAAACGAACAAGAACATTTTAAAAACATAGAATTAGTATTTCAAACCCTAGAAAATGCTAACATGAAAATCCAATTAGATAAATGTACATTTGCTAAAGAAGAAGTAGAATTTTTAGGATATGTAATTAGTTCAAATGGGATAAAAACCAACCCTAAAAAAGTAAAAGCAGTAGCCAAATTTCCAGTTCCACAAACTCTCAAAGAATTAAGGTCCTTCCTAGGTATGTCAGGTTATTACCGACGATTTATCCAGGATTACGCAAAAATAGCTAAACCATTAACAGCACTGCTAAGAGGAGAAGCCGGTCATGTCTCCAAACGGAATTCGAAAAAAATAGAAATAGAATTAGACAGCGAGGCCTTGGAAGCATTTAATAAAATAAAAAATACTTTAGTATCCAAGGATATAGTTTTAGCGCATCCAAATTTCGATAAAGATTTTGAACTAACGACTGACGCCTCAGATTTCGCATTACGGTAGACCAATTACTTTGATATCGAGAACCCTAAGTAAAGCCGAAGAACATTATGCCACCAATGAGAAAGAAATGCTTAGTATTATATGGTCACTAAATGCACTTAGAAATTACCTCTACAGCTCAAAAAAAGTTAAAATTATCACCGATCATCAACCTCTTACCTATGCCTTAAGCCATAAGAATACTAATAGTAAAATGAAGCGATGGAAAGCCATTTTAGAAGAATATAACTATGAACTAACTTACAAACCTGGTAAAACAAATGTAGTTGCAGACGCCCTTTCAAGGATACCAATACAAATAAATTCACTCACACCTACGATTCATAGCGATGAAAGCTCAAGCCATAATTTAATCCCTTGTACAGAAGTTCCAATCAATGTTTTCAAAAATCAAATCTTTTTCAAAATTGACGAAATATCTTCATATCAATTTAAAATAATTTTTCCAACAGTGCATAGACATATAATTACAGAGCCAGAATACAACGAACAGTCATTGATTTCATACATGAAACGATACCTTAACCTATCCGTTATAAATGGAATTCATACTGAAGAAAGGATAATGGGTATGATACAAAATATCTATCCTAATCATTTTAGTAGCATTAAAAGCCGATATACCCAAAAACTAGTTGAAGATATTAGTGACGAACAAGAGCAGGAGAACGTCATTTTAAAAGAACATTTAAGAGCACATAGGAATGCCACAGAAAACAAAACACAAATTCTCGAAACAAAATATTTTCCCGGTATGTTAAATAAAATAAAAAGAATAATAGCCAACTGCACCGTTTGTAAAGAAAATAAGTACGAGAGACATCCCAATCAACCGAAAATTGCAAAAACTCCATTACCAACATACCCAGGACACACAGTTCATATCGATATATTCTTAACAGAAGGAAAAATAGTAATGACAGCTTTAGACAAATTTACAAAATACGCAGTAACAAAAAACCTAAGTAGCAGAGCAATAGAAGACGTCAGGAAACCTTTGAGAGATATTATATTTTTCTTCGGAGTACCAAAATTAATAGTTATCGACAATGAGCCATCCTTAAATTCAGCATCTTTAAAATTTATGATGAAAGACGAGTTAGGAATAGAAGTTTACACTACTCCTCCATACAAAAGCCAAGCTAACGGACAAGTGGAAAGGTTCCACTCTACATTAATTGAAATAATGCGCTGCATAAAAGAAAACGGTGGGCACAGAAATTTTGAAGAACTTTTAGAAAGAGCAGTATCCGAGTATAATCACTCAGTCCATTCAACTACATTAAAAAGACCAGTAGACCTATTTTTTCATAGAAATGTTACATTTACTCCCGAAGACATAGAAAGAACTAGACAAAGCAACTTAGAAAAATTAGCTGAGAAACAATGAAAGGATATCGAATACCATAACAAAAATAAGAAGGAAATAAAATCATATCTACCAGGACAAATAATATTTGTTAAGAAAAATAGGAGATTAGGAACTAAGTTAAGTAAACCCTACAGTAAGGAAATAGTTAAGGAAGATAGAAATAGTACCGTGTTAACCGAAAAAGGACAAATAATTCACAAGGGTAGAATACGTAACTAAATATGTACTGACATTTTTTTACCAGAATATTACTACCGCTATGCCTGGCGGAAGTACAAATCCTCGACTACTCAAACTCCCAATTAATAACAATAGAAAAGGGAATGGCTAGACTACAAACAGGAACATTTAGAATTATACACGAAATTGACATAGAAAAATATACGGACACACTAGACCACATAGAAGCGACTATTAAAACTGAAACTATCCGCAAAAACCCTAACTACCCCTTCATATCCCATATAATAACACAGATAAGAGCCCAACTTAACAATTTAAAAGTAGAGCAAAAAATAAAAAGATCATTAAATTTTCTGGGTAGCGCATGGAAATGGATTGCAGGAAGTCCAGACCATGAAGACTACGAAATAATTTCAAGTAAGATAAATAATGTTTTACAAAATAATAATAATCAGGTATTAATTAACAAACTTACAATAGGCAAAATTAGCGAGATAACAAATATTACAAATAATATAATTAAAACCATGCAAAATGAAAATAGTTTAGAAATTGAAGCATTTTTACAGCTAAAATACAAATTAGAAATAATTAAGGAAGAAATTTTAAATATTGCATACGCAATACATTGGGCAAAAGCCAATATAATAAATTCTTTTATCTTATCAAATGAAGAAATAAATATTGTGAAAGAAGTAATAGACAACGACAATATTCCATATGTTAATTTAGACGAAGCACTCGAATTTTCCGAAATAAAAATTGCAACTAATGGCAAAATTATAATTTATATTGTTAGCCTCCCAACCGTAGATAACCAAAATTGTAAAACCTTAGATATTAGAGCAGTAAAAAATAACGGGAGAATCAATAAAATCAATTTCAATACAATTTTAAACTGTGAAAAGGCAATTTATGGAATAGAAAATTATTGTAAAAAATACAACTCCCTACAAATATGCTTAAGCAATAATGTAATAGATTTAAGAAATGATACTTGTATAAATAATCTTTTAAAAAGTCGTTTGCCAAACTGCATGGAGGTCAACAACCAACATATTCCAACCATAGAGGAAATGGGACCAGGAATAATATTTCTAAATAATTACAACGGAGAAATTTCAGTAAACAACGAACCCACATTTTTAAACGAGACATTCATAATTTTGTATACCAACGTAACAATTGCTATCAATGGGAAAAAGTTCTATAACGAAGAAAGAACTGCAAGTAAACCACTACCAGCCATCCTTCAACCGTCATCCGCACCACTCAACATAGAAGAATTCCTCTCGCTGGAGATGCTGAAACAGCTTAACTTCAACAATACAAAAGAAGTAAGTCTGTTAGAAGCAGCAAACAGAGTAAAACACGGAACCAGCATCACGCTAATCATCCTTTTAATATTCATCGCCCTAATTTTCGGGAAGAAACTTCTGATCAAACAAAAAGAAGATGAACGCAACAAACTCTCACAACCGGCAATAGAAGGACTTAACCAAATTTTTAATACACCTAAAGATTTAAACGAGGACGATTGAATTTCAAGGGGGGACTAGTTAGCACCCCATACATTCAAAAGTATCATATGATGCATTAAAATCATATGATAAAAAGTAATATAATATGACACCACTAAATCGCTGAGACTGCGACACGCGTAGTGGCAACCTGTGGGAAGCGCAACGTCAGCGAAGTGCCAACCTGTGGGAAGCGCAGCGTCAGCAAACTCCGTACCCGTTGCAGCGGCAAACATAGGTCTAGAGTTAAGTATAATAAATTGTAAACTTTAGTTCTTAAGTAGAATTCAATAAAGGAACATAGCTCCAAGAAAACATTTTTTTTATAAAAACGAACAAAACGTTTTTTAACTTGTATATTTGTAAATATTTATGCTGGTATGTAGTCGTATTGGTTGTTACTCTCGCATAGCATGCCATGCAGCTGTTTGTCACTCAGGCGCAACACCCTCGACATGTTTTTAATTCATTTACTATGCACATATTAAAATGTCGCTGTACAAAATTTCACCAACACTAAGTAGTCGTTAACTGAAATATTTGCAAATTTTTACCTTTTTAACGCAAAATATTTGCAGCAACTGCCTGCTTGCCTGACAGCGACATTTGCCCATGCAACACCTTGCCGCGCGTCAGAAAAAGCATAATAATCGGCAAGTTGATAAATATACTCATAAGGAGTTGGTGGTAAAATATGTGCACATAATTTAGAGTAGGACGCTTACTTCAGCACATACATACATAAGTATATACAAATTTATGTTTCACCTGCATGCGAATGTACTATGAGATGCCTTCAGCAACTGTTGTAGCTCGCTTGCCGTAAAGCATTGAAATTTGGCAAGAATGTACAACATTCCTTCATACTTGAGTATGTTTGTATATGTACATATGTATGCGTTTAACTTTCATTTATGCAAAATGCATGCAGGTATCGGTGTTATGGATATTAGTGGAACATGTAAGGCCGCGTATTTGGCGTGAGCTCACAAAAGTTGCACTTAACATACGAATAGAGTCAAATATGTGTTTACGTTGCCAGCTTCATAGCTGAGAAAAGGGTAATATAACATATAGCTTATTTATAGAAAATTTAAATATATGTATGCATTAAAATGTATATGCTATGTAAATTCTACTACTTCTTCTTCTCCTTCTTCTTCTTTATTGGCGTAAACACCGCTTACGCGGTTATATCCAATCGTTCTTCCTTTTCGCTGTTTGGCGCCAATTCGAGATTCCCAATGTAGCCAGGTCCTTCTTCACCTGGTCTTTACGACGGAGTTGAGGTTTTCTTTTTCCTCTGCTTCCCACGGTGGGGTTCTGCGTCAAATACTCTCAGAGCAGGAGTGCTTTCATCCATTCGGACGGCAGTAGCCGCTGTCTCTTATGTCAATGTTGTCATATAGTATATCTCGTACAGATCATCGTTCCATAGAATCCGATATTCGCTTATTATTCTATTCTTCCGCAGAACATTTCTCTCGAAAACTCGTAACGTCGACTCATCAGTCGTTGCTATCGTCCATGCCTCTGCATCGTATAGCAGTACGGTGATGATGAGTGACTTGTGGAGTTCGGTCTTAGTTCATCGAGAGAAGACTTTACTTTTTTGCCTACTCAGTTTGTTGTTGAAGTTAATGCTGGTTCCAAGATCCAGGAAATTATATACGACTTCGAATTTATGACTGTCAACCGTAACGTGGAGACAAGTCGTTAGTGCGACGACTGTTTGTTTGATGACAGAAGATATTTCATCTTGTCTTCATTCAGTTCGATTGTTATGACCAATGATATAAATATCACCGGCAAACGCCAACAACTGTACACTCTTATGGAAGATTGTACCTTCTGAATTTCGATCTTCAGCTTGAGCTCGAGTTCAGCTGGAGTATATACAGCAGTAGATTGAAAAGTCATATGATAGGGAATCTTTTCTGAAACCTCAGCTTGGAGAGGTCCTTCTGGATTCTGTCGGATCTTTTAGTATTGTTCAACGTCAGTACAGCTGTGTATTAGTTTTACTAAGATACCAAATGCAAGAGCATTCCAAGCAAGATTCAGGAGCTTACGACGAGTTACTATCGATATGTTTGGCCTGCTGTTGTCCCAATGAAACACAATTCCACTCTCCAATTCTCCAATTCTCCAAATCTCCAAATCTAGCTACTTCGGGTCGATAGAGGGGCTCCTACTAACATTTTAGCAAATACACTCGATATCTTGCTGTTATACCTGTAGTGTTCCGGTTATGTAGACTGCCTGTCTCATACGTCAACTCAATATATGTACTTATTTTGGGACTCAACATAAAACCATAAGGCTAAGAGGTAATTCGAGCTAGAGGTTTGAAAACTTAGTTATCGTTCAGCCAACGCCTATAAATAAGAGTTCTACAGAGTTCAAATTCTATTCAGTCATATGAACGATTTATGAATACCGAATATGGACATTTGAAAGCTTATAACCAACATATGTACTCTCTAAGAATATATTTGGTATTACCTTCCAATGTATTAAATTCAAATGTCACCTTATTTTTTGGACACAATATATACATATGTAGTATATGACTACAATTTTTGCGCCAAAAAACCGGAAATTCCAGAACATCTGATTCTAAACTGCGCTGCAATTTGTAGAAGCACTCTTAAGGTCTTTGACTTCATCTTCGTAAACAAGGATCAGATCACCTCCATCGCGAACAACAAGCTCTTGGAGTTGTTCAGAGTGTTTGAACCTTTTTGACCATACATATGTGTTGTAGGATGGGGCAGAATAGACCATAGGTTGCAATGCAAAACCTGAATCATTTTTCTACCTATCTATCTATCTATATAAAATAGAGAAATATTCTCAAGTAGTTATGCCGACTAGATTATCTGGTAATTCCAGACTTCATCAGCCTTATTGACTGCTGTGAAGACTTGAACTTGTCAAAGAACTCATATTAAATGGAACATAAATTCTTTCTCTCTGGATCGACTTCTTGTTCAAGTACTCCCTTATTTTTACAAAAGGAACTTATTACTATCAATTCAGTATATCTTATAAGGATATTTTTGATCAGAAGAAATCATTCACAATTAATATTTTACTCGCAAAAGATAGCAGTATGACAGTGCTTGTTGGTCATATCTGTTGAAGTATTGTCAATATCACAGTCTAAGCCCAGAAAAAATTCAATATATACACACATTACCTGACTTTAAAATTTCAATTTTTTAAAGTGCTCAATTAAATCATAAATTATTATTAAACCGTAAATTTCCATAAAACAAAATTAATCAACCTGCATACGTAAATAAATATCCATGAGAGCTAAGCGCTCTGAAACAACTTGAAAACCGCAATGAGCGGATTATATACTTATTTATTTATATTGCTATATGTTTATTTATGTACGTACTTATGTATGTATGCAGTGATATTGCAACAAACCGTTCGAACTTTATGTAGTAAATATTTGCATGAAAAGTTTAATACTCAAAATTTACAATCAGCTTATGCCGAAAACAAAAACACAAATATTTGCTTAACTGATTCAAATTATATGTCAACAAAGTGGCAGACAATGTGACAAACACATTGGAATGTAGATACAGTTAGGAGCTACAGTTTGGGTGGTGTAAGAAAGGATAATATATGTATGAACATACATATGTATGTGTGTATATACATTGAAATCATTATCAATTTGTGTTCTTCAGAGATTCCTCTTCTTTATTGTTGTCTCATCCGAGACTGTTGTGTCCTTCTTCAGAGATTAGTGGACTTAAGTTGCAAGTAACTCAACACTCTTTACCTTCGTCATCTAAAGTGGAGTCGAGCCTACCCTAGTTTAATAGTAGGCTGAAAAGATAGGTCATAATTTTTAAATAATACAAACGAAATAAAATAATTTCACACCTCCTAGAATGATACTAAACTAAACTAAAGTTAAACTGAACAAAACTTTGAAGTAATGTCTCTCTTCCTTTGATAGAACCGCTTACGTCTAAGTTTTTAAATAAGTTGGAAACCCGAAAAGTATTATAACATTTTACAGCTAAAAACCTAAACTGGCACTGGGTTTCAATAGTGCAGGCTATACGTAGGTTGCTATATATACACTAAGTGTTGCCAGGTGCAATCTGACATTTCCATTAGAAAGTATGACATTTTTTAGCATAACATCACTCAGAACGTTTTGTCATTTAATCGTGAATTGTTTTATTTACAGGGAATTAAAAAATTCATCTCGGCCAAAAAATGAAATTAACTCGTGAACATTTTCGTGCGATCATTTTTCACAACTTTCGACGTGGATTATCACGACAAGAGTGCATCGATGAACTAAAATCTTTGTATGGCTATGAAGCACCATCCTGTAGCACTGTGAAAAACTGTTACAACGAATTCAATCGTGGCCGACGCTCGCTCAAAGACGAATTCCGTGAAGCTCGTCCAAAAACAGCCATTGTGCCAGAAAACATCGACGTCGTACGTGAACTGGGAGCAAGAATATAAAATAACAATTGAGATTGCAATTCCGATTAATATTAAGTATGCAAATGAAATTGCATTTAAGATTGAGATTGAGAAAGATATTGGGATCAACTAAATTTATATGCAGTAATTCGGATTTAATTTAATTTCGGCTATAATCGCGTAAGCGCTGTCTACGCCAGTAAAGAAGAAGAAGAATTCGGATTGTGATTGAGATCGGGATTGATATTGAAATTCAGATTGAGAGATTGCTTATGAAATTTAGATTGAAACAAAAAATAGACATTGATATTGAGAAAGATATTCCAAACGACTAGATTTAGAAACAGATATAGATTGAGATTGAGGTGGAAATAAGTAGAGTTTGATATTGAAATTGGGAATGAGAAATAAATTAAGATTCATAAAATATTTGAATTAAATAAAAAAATGCTTTTATTTTTGAAAATAAAGCCATTAATGGCACTATTGCTAATAGGTAGGTATACATTGTGGCAAAAATAACTTATGAAAATATTAAAAAAGTGAAAGGTAAGGTGCTTGAAAATCATCAGACAAGTGTTAGAGAGATGGCAAGAGAGCTCGACATCTCTCGCGAGTCCGTTCGATTGGTTTTGATTGATATTTTGGATGTGAAATATTATTGCTCGGCTCGTCCCTAAAAAGCTGAGTTCCTTTCAAAAAGAGTATTGTAAACAGGCATCTTTGGACATGCTTGATCCTACATTCTTTGAGGTCATTATAACTGCCGATGAGACATGGGATTATGAGTTTGGCATACAAAGCAGTCACCAATCGTCGGAATGGAGGGAAAAAACGACCGGAAACCAAAAACACCTCGCCAAAGCTGTTCAAAAATCAAGGTGATGCTCGTGGTTGTTTTTTTTTTTTTGTTTTCTTTTTTTTTTTTTTTTTTTTTGATATTCGTGGTTTGATGTATTATGAATGTATTCCAGAAGGACAGATGATTTTTACACCATGATAATGCACCTAAGCATTGAGCCACGCTTGTAACCGAATTTAAAGGAAAAAAGCAATGAATACCATCGACCAGCCACCGTATTCACCAGATAAGGCTCCGTGTGATTTTTTCTTGTTCCTCAAACTGAATTTGCCGCTCTGTGGAATCCGTTTTCAGTCGATCGAAGAGAAAAACCAAAACCGAAGAAGCTGAAGGCCATCCCAAACAGTGCTTATGAAAGTGTTTCGAGGACTGGAAAAATCGTTGACACAAGTGTCTTGAAGCCAATGGGGATTACTTTGAAGGAAACGACAGAAACTTTGAAGAATAAATTAAAAATTATGAGCAAAGTCTTACTATTTTTTGCCACCACAAAAACGCTTAAAAATTGCTTCATTAGCTCCATAGTCCATGCTTTGCCTGGAAATGCAATAATTCCTAGTGTGTCGCATTTCCTACTGGGTGCCTGCTTGTTATCATACAAATCAGTGAAAATTTATTTATGCTCATTGCATTTATCATATTCACAAATAAATTAACAACAATTACATAAAATAACCAAAAGCAAGCGTTTGCACAACACATACACACACAAGCTGACAGAAACAATTAAAAGCAATTTGTCAGCGTTAAAAAAGATTTATATACATACATATATGGTACATATATTTATTTATATGTATATGCGTGTGTATGCATTGCTTATGTTCATATGTATATTTATATGTGATATTAACTTGCTCTACCACTTGAAATTTATTAACAACAAATAAGTACTTATCTGATGAGTGGTTGCACGGTATATACAACGTACAGGCAGGACATTGAATACTTATGTACGAGTATGTATGAATGTGCTTACTTGCATACAAATTTCTTTCGCACTAACGAACACAATTGTCACAAAAACAACGCAAATTTATTTTTAATTGTTTAATGGATAATCTGATAAAAATCTTTTTCTCTTTTATGAAAGTATAGGGTGTTTTTTCAGGGTTAAAGAACTTTTGTTTTCAAAAAGAATTTAATGATTCAATGCTTAATCTGTAAAAATCTAGTGGTTTGTATTTATTTTAAATTTTATAAGTATAGGGTTCTTTTTGAGAGGTATAGGAGTTTTTTTCAAGATTTGTTTTGAATATTTTGATGGAAAATCTCATAATAATCTGGCAGTTTGGTATATTTTTTTCCTTTCTATGCAAGTATAGGGTGTTTTTGAAGCGTACAAAAAATTTTTTTTTTTTTTTTTTTCAAAATTAATTTTAATTGTTTTATGCATCATCTGATACAAATCTGGCAGTTTGTACTACATTTTCTTTTTTAATAATATAGGGTGCTTTTTGATGAGCAAAGAACCTTTCTTTTCAAAATTCATTTTTAGTTGTTTAATGAAATCTTAATCTGATAAAAATCTGCCAGTTAAGTATAGTTTTTTTTTTTTTTTTTTTTTTTTTTTTTTTTTTTTTTTTTTAAGTATAGGGTGTGTTTTGAAGCGTAAAGAACTTTTGTTTTAAAAATTAATTTTATTTGTTTAATGGATGATTTGATAAAAATCCGACGGGTTTGCATTTTTTCTTCTTTGGAAGTATAGGGCGCTTTTTGAGGGGTAAAGAAATTTTGTTTTAAAATTTTAATTTAAATTTTTTAATGTATAACTTGATAAAAATCTGGAGTTTTGGTATATTTTTTGTTTTTTTTTTTGAAAGTATAGGGTATTTTTTGAAAGGTATAAAATTATTTTCTTAATTTGTTTTGAATTGCTTAATGCATCTACATATGTATGATAAGAAAATGGCGATGTGCATATTTTTTCCTTGGTTGCAAAGTATAGGGTATTTTTTGAGTGGTATAAGCTATAAGATTTTTTTTTCAAAATTTTCTTTGAACAATTTAATGGAAAATCTGTTAAAAATTTAGCGGTTCGGTATATTTTTTTTTTTATTTTTATGAATGTATAGGGTGCCTTTTCAGCGGTAAAGAACTTTTGTTTTCAAAATTTATTTTTAATTGTTTAATTAACAATTACCAGATGTATTTTTGTATTTTTCTAAATTTTTTTTTTATATTTTCTAAAAATTCACCCTTTATAAATTCACAACCCTTTTTTATAACTACAATTTCAAATTACAAGCCGGATTTAATCACCGAAAAGGTAAGTATGTCATTTAGACGTAATTGTTTCGCGGTTGAATGCTGTCAATTGACGCGACATTTTACAGTCACATCTGAAATAAAACAGTTTTCACATGTCAACTGCTGAGAAAAAATGTTGAAACGCGAATATTTAGGTCTACTTATGGCCACAATTGTGGGCAGCAAGCAATTACGATTAAGCGATAAGTTAACAAAGGATGATACGACATGCTCAGTTGATGGGTGGTGTTTGCATACATATGTACATATTTATATGGAAGTGCATATGCAATATTTGCAGGATTAAATATTTGAAAAACACCAATTAATCAAAAAGTATCTATTTTTTCTTCGTTTTATAATTCAATTAATTTTAATTGAATTAAATTGAAATTTTTTTATTAGAAAAAATGGAAGTAATTTAATTGAATTATTGAACACCTCGTTTGATCGAGAAACTAGCTATGAAAGTGGAAGCAACATAAATTGAAAGGTATATACATATGTACGTATGAATATATATATAAGTACATACCTATATATGTAAGTATATATATAACATATATATATGTACATATGTGTATTACAATGTACGATATACAAATAAGATACATGTTTAATTCATAATTTTCCATCACTGTTATGCCTATGATTGTACATTTATATTTGTAATTGTGTATGTACTGTACGCCACTTGTTTTTAACCCTTTGATGAGCACTGCTGCTGGTCTCTTTTCCTTTGCTTTGTAACAATCCCTGAATTGAATGAAAGCATACCATCTAAATAAGTACACAAACTATATTCCTGTGGTTTTTTCTCAATATTATTGTTGAACAGAGTACAGGCAGTTTCAATGTAAGATGACGACTGACTTTATTGAATATACATAAGAACAGTATAAAAGGAATAAGAAGTATAGTGATGCCAGATTTACAATATTTCATAACAATTATCTATAAGTGACCTGGTCTACGAAATGGGGGCTTAGGTGTCAAAAAATCAATTTTTTTTATTTTTTTATTTTTATTTTGTTTTATTTTTATTTTTTTGTTTTTTGACACCTAAGCCCCCTTTTCCTAGACCAGGTCACATATAGAAAACACAAGCACAGTAGTTCATGCAAAGTATTTCCCATCTGTAGCTACATATCACTTGTTTTCTTCTTTCTGGCAATTAGAATATTCTTTCCCAAAACATCATAAAGTAGTCAAAACAGAAATGGTCGGAACTATAAGATGAATAAACCAAAAAGAGCTGTTATGATTGCCTGGCGTCTAGTCGCGACTTCCAGGCATTTTTCAGCAATCACTAACTTCAATTTGAAGATAATTATAATACAGCACGCCCTTCTGATCCCACCAAACACAGAGCTGTATCTTGGCGTCATGGCGTTAATGTGGCTAGTTGGCCAATTAAAAATGCAATGCAAAAATAACTTTCCTTCATATGGTTCAAGCAGCACTTCTGATATGCAGAATCGTCTTTCAACGTCTCTTGACTGCAATTCATAATTAATGTAATTAAGTAAGTCACCTAATTTTCTTGCCTAGGAATATATCCAGGTGCTTTTAAACGCTTTCAAATGCCTACTTGCGCGACTCCCAAAGATTCTGCGATTTTTTCTTGTGTTTGACAACAATCTATATCAAGTAATGCCTTCAGTTCCACCTCGTTAAACTTCTTTAGTCGCCCAGGACGTTTTTAGGCTTCTAAGCCCAAATCTTTAAATTTAAATTGTCGCTTTTGGCACACTCACTTCAACTTCAAACTTCAACCAAACTACGATGGCTTTCGGATGAGGTTTCAAAAGTACTTTTTCAGGCTTAAGGTTCAAGATATTTTGGGTGAAAAAATTACTTGTTCTTTCAAATGAATGACATATTTCGAAAAAGACGCACAAGAACAATAACTTTCCAACGAAATTTGTTCGAAATATTGGCTAATATTGGATCAATAAAATAATGATAAAGTTCCACATCTCCTTGCAAACCGATCTACGTATCTTTTGATGTCACTTGCTTCAAATTGAACGAGGATTAACTAATTCCCTTTTTTTAATTTATCATTCAAATATTGATATCTTCTTCTAGAACTGGAATTATAATGTTTTTAGAATCTCTAGAAATTACTAGACATTTATACCTAAACATTATTTCCTTTTCTTATCTGTAAATTGAAATTCCGTGAGGATAGAAATTTTGAAAAATTCGCTTATAGCATAACCCCTACGTTTAGTAACGAGGACACTGAAAATAATAAGAAAACCTAAAAACATATATTGTCACGAATTTCTTGAAAAATTGTTTACCTTGTAACTCACTCTTGAGTTCTTGAGAACAAAAGTTTCATAAATAAAAGAATAAATTTAAAGCCTGTACGCTTACTTTTAATTATTATTGAAACAATTTAATATTTATTATTCGTTATTCGTTCAGAATTTGAACCTCATTATAGTCGGGCAATGAAGCATCTATTCCATCGTCATGGATTAGGGAAACAGGTTCGCCAAGTTACACTTCCAATGCCGTTCAGCAGGCTGGAGAAGTGCTTCCTCCATAACTCTTGTATGCTCTGAGCATAAGCCACTAGATCACCACTTTGGGTTTTATACAAGTAAGCTCCGGGCCTCCGTTAGTCGCCGTATCTTTTCGTAGCAGTTTCGACCATTACCCCTGTCGGCTAGATGCTCAAGCTCTTTATACTCTTGCATTTCGACCTGTTTCATTTCTTGTCTGCATATGTATGTGTTTCCATTTCCATTTCTCGGTATCTATCTCACCCTCCACGTGTTGTGTTCGACCGCAGCATTGCGAGGTGGGCTCTCTTCTTTCTTACCACTGCGACCCGTACATAAGGTACCAGTACATAACGTACCAGTTGTCCTTTCGCCTTTTGCGAACACCAATGGCTTCGTAGGTGTACGTGAGGTACTTGAAAGGCCGGTCGTTCAGTTCCGTTATGCCGAGTAGCTGATGAATGCTATCAGAGTGCAGGAGTGCAAGTCGAGTATAAAGGCGTTTCGATGTCGATTGTGATAATAGCTTCTCGACGTACTACCTTTCTTGTGTTTGTTCTTGGGTAGCGGTGATGTCAGCCGTTATCTTTACGAGGATATCAACCAGCTGAGCATGAACATCTTCACATTTTAGGAAGCGGACATTCCAGATGCATGCCTAGTCCTTATTACATTTGCTTTGGTCGTCATCAAAAGTGGAATCTTTCACCCGAGGCTAGTGGTTCTTTTTGATTGGGTTTGGTTTCTACGTGGCGGATCCCAAACCCAGCGAACAACCTCGCTAGGCGAGTTGTACAGAGTTTAACAAACATTTGTATAGCGAATCGGTTGTTTTAAGAGCGACACCTGCTCGCAATGGAGGATTTTTAACCTCAAGTAAAGTAAAGAAAAAATGCATCTCTTAAAAATTTTATTTTCCTTTGCTCATTTTCATAATTAATTTATTAAAACATATCATTTTCCATTATATTTTATTTCGGCTTTCTGATATTACCACCATATTCTTAGGTATATTTGTCAGGTAATAATCAATTATTTAAGTACCATAGTCAATTCATTAATTACCGTCAAAGTAGTCACAGTAGCCACCGACGGGTTAAACCACAACACTACAACCAAACATACCCTCCATTCAAAGTTGATTATGTGAGCACGTGAAAACAAAGCGCTTAAGTTGAGAATAATTCCCAAATGCTACATTCTTTACGTTTCGTTAGCATTTTGTTTGCTTATGCCTACCGCGTCACTGATTGCCTTTGAGCGTAGAAAACCAAAGGTGTAGGTACAGCGGAATTGAAATATAAGTGTGTACACATATATTTAGGTAGCTACGTACATACTTATGTGTAGCCAAATGCTGAGCATGCGCAAGCTGCGTTATTTGCCTTCTTTACCTTCCTTATCTTTTTATATTTTTTTTATCTTGGGGTATATGTATATACACAGTTATAGGTACATATATATTCGTACATATGGAATTTCTCAACATTTCACTTACTTTGTCGACTGCCTTTAATTTTACTCTCAGCTGTCTGCCGCTAGGCAATATTAAATGAATTACGAAAATACATATGTACATAAATATGTATGTATGTAGTTATGTTTGCATGAATGTATTTATGTTTTTACTTTCAGTCACGCTTGCGGTATTTACTTGTGTTATGTCAAGACAGTAATGACAGATTATTTTTAATAAGAGATGTCAATTTGCGTTGGCATTACAACTGATATTTTTAATTAATTTGTACACTAGCCTCACTGGCGGACATGCATATACATATAAAATATATGTATGAACATTGCAAAATTTAATAAATTTACTTAAAATTCTGTGGATATATATATTATATTTCCATATATTAAATTTAAGTGCTTCTACAAACTTACTACTGTGCCCAAAAAATAAGGAGACATTTGAATTTAAACTGCGCTCGTCGAAGGATTTGGAGAATTATTTTTTTTAGGTTGGTAGTACTGTCAGTCACATTTATGTCAAATTTCATGTTAAAATATTCATTAGTGTTTGAGATACGTGTCGCTTTGTGAGCTGCTAAAAGTGAGTTTTTCGTTTTTTGTGATGTCGAAATTTGTTGAGCTAAGAATTTGCATTAAATTTTGTTTACGGAATCAATTTTCTGCTGCGGTTACGTTGAGGATGGTGCAGAAAGCCTTTGGTGATGAGGCTATGTCTAAAAAAAATGTTTACAAGGGGTATAGTGAGTTCCGAGCCGGCCGTGAACGTGTCGAAGACGAAGAGCGTCCAGAGCGACCATCAACCTCAACCGACGAAGCTCATGTTCAACAAATCAAAGATTTGGTGTTGAAAAACCGTCGATTAACAATTAGAGACCTTGCAGATGAAGTTGGCATATCGAAAGGCTCAGCCAATACCATTTTGAAGGATGTTTTGGGCCTCAAGCGCGTCAAGTCTCGACTGGTACCGAAAACATTGAATTTTTTGGAAAAAAGGCGTCGCGTTGAAGTGTGTGATAACTGGCGATGAGATTTGGATCTATGATTACGACCCCGAAACAACCGATCAATCGAGCGAATATCGTGCCAAAAGAGAGCCGAGACCAAAAAAATCGCGTCAAAGTCGCTAAAAAATCAAGGTCATGTTGACTGTTTTCTTCGATTATCGTGGTGTTGTGCACTACGAATTCCTTCCAACCGGTCAAACAGTCAACAAGGAATATTATTTGAACGTTATGCGTCGTTTGCGTAACGCTATCCGCCTAAGACGGCCGGAATTGTGGAAAGCCAATTCTTGGTTTTTACACCACGATAATGCACCATCCCGTACTGCCCTCGTAATTCGTGGTCATTTCGCCAAAAACTCAAACCATATCGTTCCGCAACCAACGTATTCACCTGATCTGGCGCCTTGCGACTTCTGGCTGTTCACCAAGCTCAAAAGACCGCTCCGGGGACACCGTTTTTATACGATAGAGGAGATTCAAGCTGCAGCGAAGACGGAACTGAAGGCCATCCCGGAAAGTGACTACAACCATGGTTTCGAAAATTGGAAAATCCATTGGCATAAGTGCATTGCATCGGGAGAAGATTACTTTGAAGGGGATGAAATTGATTGGAAGAATAAAAAAAGAATTTTCAAAATAAATACAATATCACCTTATTTTTTGGGCACAGGGACCTTGTTCCTCTTAGTCCGGAAGGAGTTTACACAACCGTATTAGTTTTGCGGGGATACCAAATTCAGGCATCGCGGCATAAAGGCAACTCCTTTTCGTGCTGTCAAAAGCAACTTTGTTTAGTTTTACCCGTCTTTTCCAATATTTAGCGCATGCTGAAAATCCGGTCGATAGTAGATTTTCTAGAAAAAGATCCAATAATTTGGTTGACGTTGAACGTAAATCGTTCACACAAATCGCTTGATAGACCCTTATATGCGATTTTAAGGAGGCTTATCCTTATCCCATGGTTGTTGGCGGATATTGTGGGATGTCGCTGTTTGTAGATTTGGCAGAGCACACTTAGATTCCAATCGTCGGACATGCTTTCATCTGACCATATTCTACAAAGGAGCCGATACATATTCCTTATCATTTCTTCGTCACCGTATTTGAATGCCACGACCGGCAAACCGCTTTGTTGTTCTTCAGACCTATTGTCCTATTCGAACTTCTTCATGGTTTGGCAATGGAATGTCTACTCCATCGATATCTCTAATAGTTTTAGAGTTACTGTTAAAGTGTCCGCTCAGTTCAATCAACTTCGTGGTTTAACTTTAAATATGTTTTTCTCGAAACATGTTTTTTTCGAACATTCTTTGGTGATTAGTAGGCGAAAAATTGTCCGAATCTAAATATAATCTCCATATATTGACAAACAATTTTTCCGTTAAAGAAAGCTGTCAAAATTTTGAGGAAAATGTAATTCAAAAAATAAAAGATTTGCCAATTTCTGATTTTGTTCGACCGTAGGTCTTTGTACGAAGAATAGTTTGTAGTAAGAAATTTTATTGTTTTGATGTCATACATGGAGAAGGTCAGAATCTCTGCAGTCGTGAAGAAACTTATTTTAGCATAGTCGGAGATCGCGTGTAACTCGAAAAATATTTCTTACATACATATATTCCGAAAATGTGTATACCCTAAAGTTTTTAAAACAATATTTTATAACAGCATTTTTTTTTTTTTTTTTTAATTAATTTAAACTAAGAATGCTGAATTTGCGTGAGTAATTTTTCTCTGTGTATAAATACTTTTCAACTAAGACCCGCCTACAATCACAATGACACATTAAAGATCTTAGCAGAGATAAAGAGATGTTTAACTGGAAGTGAGAGAGCAATTGTTAAACGTGAAAACCTACTGAACTTTGACAGCTAATCAAGTTCAATAGGTTTTGACGTTTATCAATTGCAAACGGGCGATGGACAGATTGAAATCTTACCAAAAAAATATGTAAACGGAGGGATTTGTTGCATCGTTCAAGACCACTTATAAAAAATGTAAAAAAAATGAAAATTAAATAAATTTGTAAAATTTAAAGGTGTTTGATGACACGTTTTGTAATTTGAAGCATCATAGTTTTATTTTCAATGGAAAATGATTAAAACCATTTAATGATTGAGAGCTTACAAGCTTAAATCCTTTTATTGGGTATTGAAAAGTCAAAAGTCAGTTGTTCTAATATACTTTAAAAAAATTTAAATAGTATATCCATATCATAAATAATCACTATTTAGTAATTTTTATTCGTTCTAAATGTTGGGTGTTGAGTTGATAAATGCCCAAAAATTATTATTTTGTTCAATCTGGCCATAATGGAAAATGTTATAAAAAACGCTAATTTTGAGGTGCTCTTACATTGGAATAAGTTGAACATCCCTTTATTCCTGATCTTAGTTCATGACAAGAATGATAGAGACCAAGAATGATAGAATACAAGATTACGACACCAGTTTACCGTTAGTTTTTTTCGGTTTAGCTCTTGACAATTCTTACAAAAACAAATACATTGTGCAACAATTTCGTGACGTCACACTTCTGCCTAGAGAAGAACAAGCATAGAAATGCATACAAATTATAAACAGAAAAGTAAACACTTTTGGAAATTCCCAAAATAATATTAATTCATTCGTCTTTGCAGGAAAAATTTCAGTGGAATGTTTAGAATATTGTTGCGAGAAAAGATATACATAAGTAGTTTTAGGCACATCCACAATAAATAGAGTAGCATTTGTGAAAATTGTTCAAATGAAGAAAACCTGTGAAAGTGTACGGTTGTATTTATTTAAATTTCTAAGCAAAATATATTAATTTTTTAAAATGAAATGTACAGTGGCTTGTTGTAATAATTATTATGCATTTAAAGGATCGAAAACGATTTTTTTCAGTTTTCCGGCCGATTTAAAAGTTGCCAAAAAATGGGTGTTATTTTGCAAAAGAAATGATATATTTAATACTAAATCCTCTTTAGTATGTAGAGATCACTTTAGAGATGAAGATATTATGATAATTTCATACATCTGAACTTATAATATATGTATATATTTATATTCAACACAAGAAACGTCTTCTACATTTGAATCACAACTTAATAGACAATTTTATTATTTATAGGCCGATATATTTCTTTATAAATGATTCAAATCTTTTCACTCAACAATATTCAATCGCTTCACTAAAACATTTCATTAAAATCGAAATAATTAATAATATTTTGCGAATTTACAAAAGTGTTGACTTTTCTGTTTACAATTTGCAGGCCATTTGACAGTTTTTCACTCTTGTTCTTCTCAACACGCAACTATGACGTATCATAATGGCGGTTGTCGTAATCTTGTATTCTATCATTCTTGATAGAGACTATGCCTATGTTTTTGACGTTTCTATTTTTCAGTTTAAGCTGTACCCTTTTCTACGTTACTTCTTCTCATTATATAGCCTAAGACGTCACCGGTATTTGGATGTTGCAATCTTGTTTTCTATCATTCTTTGCTTCCATCGGACGACATTTCTGTTGGACGACATTACCTTTCAAAGCGTAGAGTTCCTATTTTAATTGAATAATAAGAAGTACAGTATGAAAGAAGCAAAGCTAAGTAATTAACATATTTTCCTTGAAATTTTATTCGCTCTATGAACAGATAATTCAGTGATCTACTTATTTTCCACATAGTCTTCCAAAATTCTACAGTAAATGTCGTCAGAACGGGTTTTGGTAACCGGACTGCCTTCAGGAGTTCTTCAACGATTACTAAGTTTTCCAGCGGTCCGAGATGATTTTTAAACTAAACGGAATCAGTATTCCGTTCATTAGAAAAAAGTTAATTTGATAGTGGATAGGTATTACCACAATTGGTTTTCCATTACTTCGAGTATTTATTTCTCCTCTTGCTGCCGAAGGAAAATAGATCCCAAATATTAAAATTGAATGTGCCAAATAAGTCTCTTGTCATTACCTAAGATCTATGGACTAATAGCTTATTTTAGCACAAGTCTCAAGGTCACAGCGGAATCGCCGGACACTGCAATAAAGAGGGCACAGTTTTCCCAATTTCATCTGATTGGAAGCGAGTCGGTTTTCCTATGACTTTTTGTGTTTTGGCGTTCGTGCTTGGGACCTTAAGTGAGCTTAGTCAACAACCAGAACTTGTGCGACTGCGATGAAAGATCCTTGGAGCTCAAAACGCTTCATCGATTTATGAGGATCTGGTAATCCACTTTTTGGGAGTTTATGGGTAACAAAAAGAATGAATATATGTGACCTGGTCTACGAAAAGGGAGCTAACGTGCGAAAAAAAAAAAATAAAATTAAAAAAAATAAATAAATAAATAAAAAAATTGAAAAAAAAAAATTTTGATTTTTTGACACCTAAGCCCCCTTTCCGTAGACCAGGTCACATATGTAAAAATGAGTTCAATTGATTGTGTGCCATCCATACGTAGGACGGGAAAAGTCAATTTTCAACCGAATGGACAATTTACATAGAATTTTTTCGATATGCTTGGTGTTTGATATTTTCCTAAAATAAACGAAGAAAGCAAAAGGCGTGGCAGAATGAATGCTTTTCTTTCCGTACTTGTCGCTCACAAAAATATTGAAGTTGCCCAACATTCAGCTCTTCACTTCATGATTCCTCTAGTTGTTTCGGTATCAGCATAAAAAATTTGTCCAATTGGACTTAGACGAATTTTCAATCTTAAAAGGTAGCTACTTTTAGTTCGGTGTTATAACTATGTCTCTATATGTCTCTTAAGAGAATTTTCCAGATTATAACGAAACCTAAGGCATTATTCAAGTCCATTACCTTCATTAGAGTTCTTAATTGAAACAAAAGAGCTGAAGTTATACTTTTGCAGATTTTTTCAACTTCTCAACAAAGATCTTATTTAGTCTGCTATTAACAAAATTATTAAAATTAATAATTTATTTTATAATTTCAGGATTGTTGCAGTTCCTGTGGTGGATTCGCATGAAGGTAAATTTTACTTAATCGACTTTGATCTATCAAAAATTTTAATAGACCCGGACAGATTTTAATTATTTCCTTAAAAGGGGTTTCCATTGAAATACTTTGGTGAATGCAATAACCAGATTCAGATTACTTTATTTCTGACTTGTCTTTTATGGTACGCAAGCTTAAAAATAATAATTATCTGGCAACATACCGCTGGTAACAATCAGCTGCTGCTAATGTAAACAAACTTTGAAACACTTCATACAACATTTTATACATTTTAAATTAAACTAAAAATTTTTAAATATGCATAACCAATAATTTAATGATGGATACATAGAATGAATTAAAAAAAATATATAATTTTGTATATAAGTTGAACTGCCATAACTCGAAGTTCTCCATAACCCGAACTCTTGAATTGGCAAAAGAGATCAAATTTCCTTCCATAACTCGAAGTTTCTCTAGCTTCAAGCTATTTTGTCAATTATGCTGACTCTTGTTAAGGAAGTTAAAGTGTATTTCAATAGGTTATATCTTTACAAATAACATACTACAATCTTAAATCTGTAACTCAAATATATTCTGAGTTACAGTCTTTTAAGGCCAGTCAGTCAGTTCATCTCTAAACACGATTTTCTCGAAACAAGATTTTTGATCGCATCACTAAATTTTTTTTTTCTGCATGGTCTGTATATAATTTTCCACACAAGGACCCATCGGTTATATGATCTGATTAAACAACTAATTCTGGCTGGCCAAAAACGATCACAATTTCGGGAAAAATCTGACATTTTTTGTTAAATGTTCCCACAAAATCGCTGTTATAGTTGCATATTGTCACTAAATTGTATTTTTTCCTAAATAAATCCGAAATTTTAATTTATTTTAAGACAAACAAATCCAAAAAACGTTTCACTTATATCTCAGTGCACTATACAAAGCGAGCGTTAATTCTGCAGTTAAAATAAGTTCGAATTACAATATTATTATTCTTATTCTTATTGTAATTCGAACTTTTTTCAACCATATGGCAACGCTATCAAACGGTTAAGAAATGTTTTCTTTGATAACGGGAATTTCCCAAAAAAGCAAATTTATTTGAACAGATCACTGTAAACTGAATACAGCATAATTTCTTTACAATAAGCAACAAAATAACTTTAGAACAAAAATTCCTCATTTCCAATAGTAAAATGTTTTCGAATGTTTTATATGCCAAACATTTTATTTACGCACAGCTGGTTAAACCAATCGTACGCAACAGTTTGAGAGCTAAGGCAGGCTTCTAACAAGCGCTGTATAAACAATACGCAACATGTATTCATCTCACTCGCGCACACGTTTGCCTGCTTTGAAAACAACCACCACTAAATGTCACAGCAAACAGATAAGGGCAAAGAATTCCCAACTACTGTCTGTTTTTTCAGTTGACAAGCGCGTTGTGAATTTTTGTGTAGTTTTCGTTTATTCTCCGTTAAAATTTCGCGTTTTCAACCAAATAACGCCATTAAAATTGTGTAAAATTAGTGCAAGTGCAAATTCGATGTGAAATATAAGCGTTAACGTAAGAAAATCGTGAAAAACAACGCACGTGGGCGTTAAAAACAAGAAAATCCAGTGTGGCTGATTGGAGTGAGGCGGCTTTTCCAATTGGTAACGTCCCCACTGGCGGTGCGTGTTTGTGCATGTGTGTGCAGGCGAGCGCCTGTTTTTGACAGCTAACAAAAATCGATTTGTTTACATGTGAATTATAAAGAATTTGTAGCATTTTAATTGAAGCAAAAGTGATTTGAAGAAAGTTTGCAGTTTTGCAAGTGTACAAAAGTGCATAGAAGTGTAGCGTTAATAAAAATTTCGGTAAATAACGGCGTTTAACCGGCGTACTGTGTTGTTTTTGTATGGTGGCTGCTGACCCCAGCCGGCACAGCGGAGCCACTTGCGACGCTGACTGTGACTGCGCCGTCGACGTCTGTGTTTGTTTGTGTAAATAGCTCGCGTTTGGCTAAAATTGCAGTTATATTCAGTGAATGCAGTTAAATTCTGCGATTGCAGCCTGTTTTGCAAGAACTCCGCTAAATTTTAGTGCAATACATTATATAGCTGCCAGCTTAATGTAAAAAAAAAAACGAATTTCAACTCGCAATTTGTTGCGTTGACGCCTTTGGCCAGCAACAAAACAAAATTTACCTGGTGTTTGGCAGTAAAGTGTGGTGCGAGTAGTGCGTGGGTGGGTGTATGGCCGCCACCAAGCAGTACACGCTCTACAGATGTACATAGTGTTGTGCAAGATAAAATGCTGAAAATAGTATCAAATAGGCAATTTAATAAAACCAGTTTGATAAAGTATTGCTGGACAGCGAATTTTGTGTTCTCAGCTTGTGCCACTGCGCCCCGTTTAGTGTGTTAAATACATTAAATCTGTGGTTTATCAAAAAAGAAAAAAAAAACACCACCGTAAGTGTAGCGCGCGTTTTGTGTAAAATTGTTTCATTTGAATCGCAGCCCACACGTTCCATACTTAAACGTGTACGTATGCACATATGATAGGCACAAAGCCTCAGTGTTAACATTTTTTGTGGATTAAGTATGCTTTCTGTTGTTTCAACGCCGGCTGCGTTCTACGTGTGTCTCAGCAATATATTTTGATTATTAAAAAGGTATGTACATACCCACGTTTATGTGTAATCATACTTTGGTGGCATAAATCTGTTTTCACACAAAATAATAGGTTTTGTCTAATACCCTGTGATCTACCTATCTCTGCTAAATTGGAACAGCTATGTCTAGCGTTGTTAACCCTCTAATGCATGAATTTTTGTTTCGACTGTGATTTTTATATTAGACTATATTCAGGTCTGTGAAGACGAATCTGATGTTAGTTTTTCGATTTGTCAATTTGTGTACCTTTTACAGGTAAAATAAAAATCCCGCCTCAAGGCGGACCTATGCATTAACCCTTATTGTTCATATAAATTTATGTTTTCATTTCTTCTTTATTGTGATATTTGAAAAAACAATCTTTTGCCGTTGAATTGCATAAATTAATTTTACATTTAATGCAAAATGCCTGAGTTTCTGATTTGCATCCACGAAATTTGCACATTTTTTTGCCTGAGCGGTCCAAAAACTTACACCAGTGTCCTATTTGATCGTATCTTATATTTTCTGATAGGTGATACGTCTTTTTAGCTTTTGGTGGAGGTGTTAAAGACGATGGACGACCACGTTTTACAGGTTTTGTCGAACCAATCAAACAAAGTGTTTCTGCCACTTCTGATCTGAAGTCAGGAAGTTTACACTTTAGGACGTCCTTATTTAGTCGGTTATAAAGACAATATGCATTCACCATACTCACGTCCAGCATGTGGTAAAATAATTTATTTGTCCATTTTCTGGTTTTCATTTTTATGTGGTATCGACCAATCAATCCGTCAACCAAATCCACACCACCCATATGCTGGTTGTATTCTTTCACAATAGCTGGACAATCCACCTCAACATTTTGTTTCAATTTTCGATCCCAACGATTTGCCTTTAAGGAATATGAACTTTCATTATGTACAATTGCATCTGTTCCTACGTAGGTGGATAACAGACGAACTGCTCTTGTGTCGTACCACAAAACGCTGCTTATGTCTACTCCAAAAACACTTCCCACGTATTCTTCATTATACCCACGTGCTACTTTTTTTGATTGCAGCTCTGCGTCTGTGGAAAGTTTTATATTTGGTACTCGATTTCCTCGCACTGTACCTAAACTGTGAATTCCGCGACTTCTCATATATAATAGCAATCCCAATGAGGTATAAAAGTTGTCAAAGTAAATAATATGATTGGCATTGTTTGGTATGACTTGTGACAACCTAACTACAACATTGGATGCAGCACCAAGATCTGGACAATTTGGCAAAATTTTGTTATCGCCGGCGCCACAATAAACTTCAAAGGAATACGAATATCCAAAGGAATCGCAAATCACGAATAGTTTCGCTCCCCATTTGTGAGGTTTTGCTGGCATATATTGCCTCACTGGGGTTCCACTCATTTTCGTGGCACACATTTGCTCATCAACGCAAAGTCTCTGCCGCATTGGAACTGAAGAAAAACGTTGGTTGAAATGTTTTACTAGCGGCCTTATTTTATACAAGAGGTCATAACCAGGTTGACCTTTCTCTATACGAGACGCATCATTATTGAAATGCAAGTGGTTTCTAATTTCTTCAAATCGATTGCATGTCATGGATAAACGTATCGGATCTAATCCGTATTGTCCCCAATATGAGCGACTGTTAGGAAAGCGATAAACAGACGTAAACAACAATATTCCCAAAAACTTACGCAGCTCTTGGTGATCGATACAAAACTTTGAAGATATATCTTTTTGCTTGGCATACAAGTTCATCTGTAAGGCTATTGCCTGCAAAATTTTTATTAAAAATTTAATAAACTGTTATATATTAGAAATTACCTTCAGAAAGTCTTCGGTCACAAAATATGCAAAGCAGTCGTAAGGTGTTTTTAAACATTTTAAAAAATCCGGCATGTCCTGGCCTTGAAAAGCCAAATCTGCAACACTCAGCTGAAGTTTTTTCTTCTTCCAAAGAATCGATCTTATCGCACTCATATCGTTTCTCAAATCACTTGCAGCTGGTAGGACTCCGATTTTTTCTTGCGATTCTAATGCTTTGTGCACAGAACGTGTCACTGTCGACGGTAAGAATACACTAGAAGTAACGTCACAAACAGGCAATGGAGGAATCGGTGGCAGCTCAATTATTTCAGCATTTTCTTCAAAGTCTGTCACATTCAAACTGCATTCGATTGCGTTTCGCATCATTTCTGAGGAGTTTAGCATTGCATCAATGATCGTATCATTTTCCGGTAGTGAGTAGGTTGGATCCATATCAGAATCGTCACTATCAAAATCGCATTCATTGTCGGAAGTATCAGTTACCAATTGCGACTCTTCGAAATATTGTCGAATTTCTTCATCCGTCATATGGGTCTTAGAATAACGCGACATATCTGATTATTATTCAATAATAAAATAAGAAAAATTTTCAATTGTATCACAAATATTTCATTTTACTTGAAAAAGGTAGGCAGCGCAATGCATGAGTCCGCCTCAAGGCGGAGTTCAATATTTTCGAATTTACTCACCTGCTATTAGTTTTTTTATTATAAATCGAACACTATCATAAAGAGCACAAAATTCCACACCCGTAAGTATTTTTTTCAACTTGAAACGACACAAGAATTTATATTTCTTGTTGTTCAGAAAATTGTGTTGATTGCAAAAATAATTAAATTGGCGGGAAAGTGCTAATCTGTCACTTCAAATTGACAGTACGTCAAAACTAGAAGTAGTATTGCCAATCTGAAAAAACCATTACGTAAGTTGAACTTTAAGCGTTCTTTTGAAAAAAAATCCGAATTTTAATATTAAAAGAAATATTTTATATCTGATTTTGAAAACACCCCGTCTGTAGGCAGGCATATGCACTAGAGGGTTAAAAGTAAACATCCCTTTAATTGATGGCAGTGCACACGTTCTTCGTGTGAATCTATACATGTTATCTTATCAGTTTTAAATAATTCAACTGCTTGGATAAGTGTATGCTACTAAGAATAATTAATAAAAACTAACACTATCTGATACATATATTAAGGTGATTCAAAAAAAAATTTTTTTCGTGTGGTACTCGGAAAAATAGATTCCTAGACACCTCTAAAAAGCCTCTCCAAATATGAGCTTTTAATTATAACGGGAAGGTCCTCCTACATACAGTTTTCTATTTTTTCTTATTATCATCTCTTATGATTTTTCGTAAATTCAACCATTTAAGAGATATTAACAGTTAAAGTTTGATTATTTTTGGCAAATTTTTTTTATTTCTTATTAATTTTATAACTCAATGAAAAAAATTATTATGAATGATGAAACTCATTTACTATATTATAATATTTATTAAAAAACATGAAATATAGTGACAATAATATCAAAGCTAAAGGGGTCAGTAGGGTAATATTTAAATTTTTTTTTTTTGGCATTTTCTGTTCCCTTATACTTTACCATTGGAAAGTTTCGAAAAAGGTCGAAAAATTATAATACCGCTCGACGTTCGGAGCGCTCGGAGTGCACACCTCAAACTTTAAACGCGTTTTTTTCAAAACACTTTTTTAAAACGGACAAGATTCCAGTCGAACTACTCAACGATTTGACTAATTTTTTTTTAATTTTTCATCGTGTGTATTTTTTTTGTTTTTCATTTATTCACAATGTTTTGACAAAATTCATGTAAAAAAACATGTGGAAAGTTTAAAAAAAAAAAAGCAGTTAAATACTTTTCTAGTAAGGACGATAACAATTCACGAACTTTTTCAGAATAAGTTAGGTTTTTGTGTTTTAGATGATCCAAACTTGAGAAAACGCATCTTATTCACCCAGTCATCCTACAGATGTTATGAAAAAATTCCGAAAAAAATTTGTTTATGTTCTATTGTCAAAAAAAAAAAAGGCTAGATTACCCTACTGACCCCTAAAATAAGGAAGAAAGTTAACTTCGTCAGCACCAATATAATACACTTCTTGGGCTAATTTCTTATGGTCGTTCGATATTGCTGAATCAAAAATATGAGCAGCTTCATAGCGAGAAAATGATGTGTCCACAATTTTATATCGATATCTCAAAAGCGGAGGTATATTTTGTGTATATACAGACGGACAAAAAGCGGACGTGGTTAAGTTGAATCAGCTCTGTCGTTTCGTTCGAAAATCTGTTTTCATCTAGACGGCAACTTCATAATACCCCCCTCGTAGAAGCCTTCCTCCTTATTTGCGAAGAATTCGGAAAGCCACTTTTGACAAGCCTCTTTTGAGTTCAGCTTTATAGCTATATGGTAGATGCGATAAAACTTCCCATCCGAGATCCTGTAGCTTCTGACGAGTCATCAACGAAGTGTGTGCTCTGGCGTTGTCCTGGTGGAACACTACACCCTTCCTGTTGGCCAATTCTGAACGCCTCTGGTCGATCGCCTGCTTCAATCGGTCCGGTTGCTCGCAATAGATCGTAGAACAAACATCTGGTCATAGGAGCACCTCATAGTGGATGATTCCCTTCCAATCCCACCAAACTCACATCACAATCTTCGTGGCCATCAAACCCGGCTTGACCACTGTTTACGACGGTTAACCGGCCTGGGCCTACCGTTAGATGACCTCGACGACGACAGAAGTAATCCTTACCATCCTAACGAGGATTAGATAACCGTTAACAACAACAACAACAACAACGGTTAACCGGCCTTCGACCACGACCGTTTTCGCTTTTCATTGTCGTATGTGATCCATTTTTCGTCGCCAGTCACCATCCGCTGCAAAAACTTGTCGAGTTCGTTCCGTTTTAGCAGCATATCGCAGGCGTTGATTCGGTCCAGACGGTTTTTTTGCGTCAAATCATGCGGCACCCAAACATCAAGCTTTTTTGTGTATCTAGCCTTCTGCAGATGATTTAAAATGGTTTGGTGACTAACTCCAATCTTCTGGACGATGTCACGAGATGTCATATGCCGGTCTAACTCGATGTTTTCCATGATTTGATCGGTATTCGTCGTCACGGGTCTTCCGTCGGGTTGCTTATCCATGGTGCCGCATTCACGCGCTCTGAATCGTCAAATCCTCCACAGTTCGAAGTGATAGACTACCATCCCCCAAAACACCATTAATCTTCCGGAACGTTACGAAGGAAAAGCTCGAAAATAGCGCGAATTTCGGCGTTAGTGAAATCCATGTCTACTTGTCTATAACTGTTGAATGCAATGTCCAAGCGTCGTTTTGTGGGTTATGTCAAGGACTTTCAAGGATGTGTAATATTGCCAGATACGAGCTCTGTAGTGCTTTATACATATCCGAATTCAAAAGACAAAAAGGCGGAAGGGAGATATTTGACAACCTAAAACTAAAATATAACGATGCGGTCTTAACGTAACTAGAAAAAAAAATTTTTTTTGAATTTTTATTACTAAAAAAATATAAAAAATGTATTCATCTCACGATAACATCAAATTCCGGTTAATATTATAAATATAACAAAAATAGGAATAATATAATCCACAGATAAAAATATGTCTGCAAATGTATGTATTCAGTGTAAAGAATAATAATCTGTCATTACACTTCGTTTTATTAATAATTTTTGCAATTTATGTAAATGATATGTGATACAGTTCTAATTGACATGTTGCCCTTGCAAAATCGTACGTGATTCATACATACTTACATACGAGTATGTAGTTTTGTGCCACGAAATATTATCTAAATTTAAATCAAACATAATATTCATAACTAACCGCATTGGTTAGATTTAAATTATAAAATCGACCACTCAATTAAAATCAATTTCATTCAGTGCCGCAAAAAATTACTTGCATTAAATACAATTTCCATTTTTACTCCACTTCAATTACATATTCGTGGTTAGATTTCGGTGCACCATCAAAATATAAAAAATTTACAGCTATTGGAAAATGATGAAAACTATTAAATTACCTTTGATATAAATTGGTTGGAAATATGAAATTTGCATGCAAATGTGTTCAACATTTTTTTCGCATATTTCTCGTTGCTCAATTTATGTTTCTATTTATTTTTGAAAAAACAAAAAAAAAAAAATATCGCCGCTAATTATGCAAACAGATAATACTACTTACAGAGCAGTAAAAATTTGGATTTTGTTAGTGATATTAATTGCTAGTGTAGCAGTCAAGCAGATGATTTAATTTAATTTTTATTTTTAAATATTAATAATTGGTTGCAAAAACCTTTATCCGAGTGAAAAGTGCCTTAAAGTTTGAAATATTAATTCGAACGAAAAACCATAATTTTTTGTCATTAATTCAACGTTTCAGTGAAGCGAGATTCAATTCGCTAAAGACTAACCGTTTACCAGTTGAGTTAAGTTCTTAATGAAAGAGTGTAGAGAGTCCACCAAGCACTTAATGAGTTTAGCACTTTTTGAAACGCATTCCGATATTCTCATAGCGATTTTGAAAATATTTTCATATTGATAGTTCTAAAGTTGTATAGTCTAAAATTGTAAATAGTATATGTATGGTTATGTCTCTCTATCGTGCGACTTCTTCAATCTGCTGCTGGAGAAAATAGTGCGAGCTGCAGAACTTAATCGAGCAGGTACAATCTTTTATAAGATTGTACAGCTGCTGGCGTATGCCGATGATATTGATATCATCGGCCGCAACACCCGCGCCGTTAGTTCTGCTTTCTCCAGGCTGGACAAGGAAGCGAAGCAAATGGGTCTGACAGTGAACGAGGGCAAGACGAAATATCTCCTGTCATCAAACAAACAGTCGTCGCACTCGCGACTTGGCTCTCACATCCTGTTGACAGTCATAACTTTGAAGTCGTACATAATTTCCTAGAACTTGGAACCAGTATTAACTTCAACAACAATCTCATCCTCGAAATTCAACACAGAATAACTCCAACCAACATGCGCTACTTCGAATTGAATAGGCAATTGAAAAGTAAAGCCTTCTCTCGATGAACTAAGACTAAACTCTATAAGCCGCTCATAATTCCCGTCCTGCTGTATGGTGCAGAGGCTTGGACGATGACAACAACCGATGAGTCGACGTTACGAGTTTTCGAGAGAAAGGTTCTGCGAAAGATTTATGGTCCTTTGCGCGTTGGCCACGGCGAATATCGCATTCGATGGAACGATGAGCTGTGCGAGATATACGACGACATTGACATAGTTCAGCGAATTAAAAGACAGCTGCTACGCTGGCTAGGTCCTTTTGTCCGGATGGACGAAAACACTCCAGCTCTGAAAGTATTCGACGCAGTACCCGCCGGAGGAAGCAGGGGAAGAGGAAGACCTCCACTCCGTTGGAAGGACCAAAAAGGCTTCGCTTGGATATCCAATTGGGGCCACGCTTGGGATATCCAATTAGCGCCACGTAGCGAAAAGATGAAACGACTGGCGCGCTGTTGTTAACTCGGCTATAATCGCGTAAGAGGTGTCTACGCCAGTAAAGAAAAACTAAATTCGAGAATGATTAAGATTTATACCCTGAACAGGATATATCCTGAAGGAAACGTTGGAGACCACCTATATAAATGATCAGCTGTTCAAGCTGAGTCGATTTAGTTGTTGTTGCTGTAGAGACCGAATTTTGCCGAATAGACAGTCCTTGGACTGATTAAAAATCCGGGTCCGTTCCGGTTACGTAGGTCCGTTTGTCGTAGGGTGGATTTGGTCATATCTGTAAGTTCGTCTGTATGTACCCAAGCTAGTTGTTGTAGCAAGTACCTAAGGCTGTTTAAGAGAAAGTGCCAAAATCAACTGTCTTCTATATCACTTAGCTTTAGGTTCACGAAAAAAACTGTTTCGACGGACCAAATGTAGAGTGGTGTTTCGACATCAATATTGTATAATCATTAGCGTACGAGGTAGTAAAAATTCTTTCTAGTGGAAGATGGAGTTTCGTGATGTTGAAGCTAAAATGTCCGGGTTGATCCCGGTAGTAGAATCATCAAGCTATAAAAAGATATGCGAAATAACTGTTACACACGAAGAAAAATTAACAAAATTATAAAAGAAATCGAAAAATTTGAGTTTACGGCTTTGAGAGAATGGAAATTGAGGGGACGGCCACGAAAAACGATGTCTCAGGAAAACAATTTCATAGAGATTTTATCAGAACGTGATGCTTTAAAATCCTCTAGCTATCTTAAAATAATTAGTTGTAGAAATTTCTCATAAAACTGTGGCGCGTCGCTTTGTAGAAAATAATCTCTTGGGCGCCCATCAATTGGACTGGTAAAAAAATGTAGCCATAAGATACTTTGGTCTGATAAATTTAAAATAAATATGACAGGTAGCGATAGAAAAGTTTGGGTTCGCTGTCCGAAGAATGGTGAAATGAAGTCCCGTTATATGACAAAAAGTTTCAAACACAGATACCACCTGTGTGATATGGGGATGTTTTTCGTGGTACGGAGTTGGACCGCTGTTTTGGATTCGGGAAATCATAAACTGATATCACTTGGAATTTTAGAAGATGTAATTCTTCCTTTTTCTGAATGAAATATGCCTTTAATTGGGCAGTTTTAGCATGACAATGACCAGAAGCATACTTCGGCTGTGGTCAGGGCTTGGGTACCTTACAAAGGAATTGATGCTTTGACTTGGCTGGCTCCGTATTTAGATTCTATAAAAAACCTGTCGAAGATTGTAAAGGAAAAGTTTATACCCCTTAAATCACGAAACTTTAATCATATTATTTAACTAAGTTGTGAATAATGTATTTTTCGTCCACTCTTTACACTGGTATCTTCCAAATCATCTGTTATTCACATCAAAAATAAATCTCCCTTTGGCAAAGTAAACAGAAATCCCATAAAGAAACATCTACTAATGAGCCCTTGTCTGCTACCAGTGATATTTGCATAAATTACAGTTATCCCCTGTTACTTGGCAAATAAAAACTGATTGCACATAATAAACTAATGAACCACCAATCTTTATTATTTTTCCAAATAAACCCTTTTCGTAGAAGACAAGCATAAACGATAAAAATTTGCCACAACAATTAGTTGCACAAATCAATTGAGCGCAAAATCGAAATGCGATGAAAATGTAAACATCATTAAGCACACACACACACACATACACAGATACGTACAAGTGTAGCATAAACGTAAGCATTTAATTTGTGAAAAGGATATCAAGTAACGAAGAGAAGCAACATAATAAATATATAAAAGTGGCAAAAGACAAATAACAATACCCATAACAAATATGTGCATGCATGTGTGTGTGTGTGTGTGTGTGCACAACAATACAATGAACTGGAAAATAAGAAAGAGTACACGCACAACAAACCAGTGTCCGAAGACGAGGCGACTGAATTAAAATGCGGCAACTCATCGTACAGCTGTGCACTTTTCCCCAGCAAATTGAGCCCAATTGTTGTTATTGTTTTTTTTTTGTTGCACTGACTGGCTACTCCTTTACTTGGATTGCTTTGCTTTCTTTTTTTTTTTTACTTTTCCTTCTGACCATTGACGAAGTTCCGTTCTGGTAATTGCAAGCAAGTGAGGAAAGTAAATATGAGACGTTGCAGAAAGGAGATCCTTAAAAATATTTTTCACCACTTTCATACATACATATGTACTTACATATATAACGATTTTTGTTTACTGTAAGGTAGCGAGTGAGGTGTTTAAAGCTTTAATTTTTTTTCTTGCTTGTATCGGAAGGGTTATTTTTGTTGGAGTCTAGATGACGGAGGTAACTTAGAATGAAATTCTGATTCAAGCTTCCATAAGAATAATGTACATTTCGATGAATTTGTTATATCTCATGGCTACAAAGCTGAGATACATTGTTCTCAAATTGCTAAATCTTGCTATCAGCAAAAAATCATACTCAGGTTTGATATTTTTGGTCATAATCACGAAGATCACATAAAGGACTGCTGTCGAAATTAGTGATAAGTCGACCTTATAGGGCATTTGCAAAGTCGTTTTATTCATACGTCTTGGCGTGGAATCTCTCTTCTTCTTTACTGGCGTAGACACCGCTTACGCGATTATAGCCGAGTCAACAACAGCGCGCCAGTCGTTTCTTCTCTTCGCTACGTGGCGCCAATTGGATATTCCAAGCGAGGCCAGGTCCTTCTCCACTTGGTCCTTCCAACGGAGTGGAGGTCTTCCTCTTCCTCTGCTTCCCGCGGCGGGTACTGCGTCGAATACTTTCAGAGCTGGAGTGTTTTCATCCATCCGGACAACATGACCTAGCCCGCGTAGCCGCTGTCTTTTAATTCACTGAACTATGTCAATGTCGTCGTATATCTCGTACAGCTCATCGTTCCATCGAATGCGATATTCGCCGTGGCCAACGCGCAAAGGACCATAAATCTTTCGCAGAACCTTTCTCTCGAAAACTCTTAAGGTCGACTCACCGTTGTTGACATCGTCCAAGCCTCTGCACCATATAGCAGGACGGGAATTATGAGTGACTTATAGAGTTTGGTTTTTGTTTGTCGAGAGAGGACTTTGCTTCTCAATTGCCTACTTAGTCCGAAGTAGCACCTGTTGGCAAGAGTTATCCTGCGTTGGATTTCTAGGCTGACATTGTTGGTGTTGTTTACGCTGGTTCCAAGATAGACGAAATTATCCTCAACTTCAACGTTATGACTGTCAACAGTGACGTGAGTGCCAAGTCGCGAGTGCGACGACTGTTTGTTTGATGACAAGAGATATTTCGTCTTGTCCTCGTTCACTGCCAGACTCATTTCTTTTGCTTCCTTGTCCAGTCTGGAGAAAGCAGAACTAACGGCGCGGGTGTTGAGGCCGATTATATCAATATCATCGGCATACTCCAGCAGTTGTACATTCTTATAGAAGATGGTACCTTCTCTTTTAAGTTCTGCAGCTCGAACTATTTTCTCCAGAAGCAGGTTGAAAAAGTCGCACGATAGGGAATCGCCTTGTCTGAAACCTCGTTTGGTATCGAACGGCTCGGAGAGGTCCTTCCCGATTCTGACGGAGCTTTTCGTGTTGCTCAATGTCAGCTTACACAGCCGTATTAGTTTTGCGGGGATACCAAATTCGGACAACGCGGCATAAAGGCAGCTCCTTTTTGTGCTGTCGAAATCAGCTTTGAAATCGACGAAGAGGTGGTGTGTGTCGATTCTCCTTTCACGGGTCCTTTCCAAGATTTGGCGCATCGTGAATATCTGGTCGGTTGTTGATTTACCAGGTCTAAAGCCACACTGATAAGGTCCAATCAGTTTGTTGACGGTGGGCTTTAATCTTTCACACAATACGCTCGACAGAACCTTATATGCGATGTTTAGGAGGCTAATCCCACGATAGTTGGCGCAGATTGTGTGGTCTCCTGTTTTATGGATTGGGCATAGCACACTTAAATTCTAATCGTTGGGCATACTTTCGTCCGACAATATTTTGCAAAGAAGCTGATGCATGCACTTTATCAGCTCTTCGCCGCCGTGTTTGAATAGCTCGGCCGGCAATCCATCGGCCCCTGCCGCTTTGTTGTTTTTTAGGCGGGCAATTGCTATTCGAACTGCTTCATGGTCGGGCAATGGAACGTCTGCTCCATCGTCATCGATTGGGGTATCGGGTTCGTTTTCTCCTGGTGTTGTGAATTTACTGCCATTCAGTAGGCTGGAGAAGTGTTCCCTCCATAATTTAAGTATGCTCTGGGCATCGGTAACTAGATCACCTTTGGGGGTTCTACAAGAGTATGCTCCGGTCTAGAAACCTTCTGTAAGCCGCCGCATCTTTTCGTAGATTTTTCAAGCATTACCCCAGTCGGCCAGCTTATCAAGCTCTTCGTACTCACGCCTTTCGGTCTCTTTCTTTTTCTGAAGCGTCTCGCTTCCCTCTTCAACTCTCGGTATCTATCCCATCCCGCACGCGTTGTGGTCGATCGTAACGTTGCGAGGTAGGCAGCCTGTTTTCTCTCCGCTGCGACACGGCACTCCTCGTCGTACCAGCTGCTCTTTTGCACCTTCCGAAAACCAATGGTTTCGGTTGCAGCTGTACGTAAGGAGTTCCACAGTTCCCTTATACCGAGTGCAAGCCGAGTAGAAAAACGTTCGGCTGTCTGTTGTGATTGCAGCTTCTCGACGTCGAACCATCCTTGTGTTTGTTGGCGTGCGTTTTTTGCTGAACAGAGGCGGGTGCGGATTTTGGCTGCAACAATATAGTGGTCCGAGTCGATGTTAGGACCTCGGAGCGCACGCACATCTAAAACACTGGAGACGTGTCTTCCGTCTATCACAACATGATCGATCTGGTTAGTGGTTTTTCGATCCGGAGACAGCCAGGTAGCTTGATGTATCTTCTTATGCTGGAATCTAGTACTACAGATAACCATATTTCGGGCTCCGGCGAAATCGATCAGCCTCAACCCATTTGGGCATGTTTCCTCTTGGAGGCTGAATTTACCGACCGATACCTTCTTTGCCCACCCTGGCATTGAAGTCGCCAAGCACGATTTTGACATCGTGGCGGGGGCATCTCTCATAAGTGCGCTACAAGCACTCATAAAAGGCATCTTTGGTCACATCGTCGTGGAATCTAGCCTATAGAAAAATAGATATGTGGAAAATCCATTCAACAGGTTTCCAGTGTGATGATGTATGCATAATGCTCTAATGAGTAAAAGATCAGGTCGCCGATTGCTTTAGAGACTGACAACTACTTGCAGAGTTCAGAGCTGAATCCCTACAGTTCCACAGATAGAGCTCTGTAGGTACTCTATCGTTATCTTTTACCGTCGATCACTCGAGCGAGGATTACACTATCATTACATGCCTACATATTGTCCTTGTTTTAGCCTTACCTAAGATCCTACACTGTGGGAACGGCTCTTACCATGCGTCTGCCGTTAGATGACTTATATCACAATTAGCGTACCTTTCCTACAAACAAAGTTTTAGTTAACCGATACCATAAAGAGCCTTCCGCCTTAATAAAAATGTCATTACTTTAGGATCTCTAAGATGAATGACACATTTAGAATGAATTTGTGAATCAGTTCTTGACCGGACATATGATACATATATCCGGATTAATTTTGTCTCCATTAACTCAACTAAATCCGTTTCTTCGACGGAAGAACCCAAATAGATCCGGATTTTTATCCGGCGGAGGGCTGTCAATTCGCGAGTATTCATCTTAGTTCTTCTTCTTTATTGGCGTACAACGCTTACGCGGTTAGAGCCGAGTTTATTAAGTTTATCTAAGTTGCTTTTGGAATTTCTGTTGCTAACCAAAAACAACAACAATTCAGCTATTGGGAACATTCCCTAGATTTTTTAGTTGAGAAGATAACATAGCACCTTTTAATTACTTGAGACCTTCTATTAGTGCTCAACGCGAACAGCTGAATAAATGTCTCGTACTCATTATGAATTTGAGAAGAAAAAATCGACGAAATTACCAGACTAAATATTTCGTAGAAAATATGTGGAAAAGAAATTCTCTATCTCCACCGAAAAAAATTCTTTAACTCCAGAAATTAAATTTCTTATCTCTACCGAAGAAATTCTACTGAAATAGGTTGTGAACTCGAAGAATTTGTTTCTTTTCAGAGGGAAGGATCTTTTTTACTGAAATAAACTGTGGACTTAAAAAATTTGTTTCCTTTGAACAGTAGAATCGGAAAGAAGAAGATCTCTAGGGCGTGATTTGGGGAGAAGCTTTTGTGATAGTCCAACACTAATGAGCGCTGCTACCTTCCCTGCTGGGTTAATGAGATCAAATAAGGCAAATATAATCTACAATATTCCTCCAAACTATAGGAAGCTTGTTCTTATAGACGTTTGCAATCGTGTAGAGCTTATATAGTTGATCCGTTCATAAAAAGGCTTTCTATTTTTGAAGAGAAAAAAATCTTATTTTTACTCGGACGAGTGTTCAAAGTATATGGAAAAAGCTCATAATCTCATAATCAATTCACCATAAGCAATATGAACAGGTAGACATCACCTCGTTCCAGGTCTGAACTATGGTATAAGGTGGATGCATAAGAGCCTCCCAATCGAGCTCCCGAAACTCCAGGCACTATCGAATTCAGTGGTCTGTCATTGGCCTTTTTCAAACAGTCCATTCGTTGATACTTCTCAGGTCCGAAATAAGATTTTGGCAGTTCATAATAGATTCTACTGAACGCATAGCAAAACCTTCTTACCGTCAGTCCTGACCTGGCTCCGGTTTGCTCTGGCTGACCATTTTTGTTTGTTGTCGTAGGTGACCCACCTTTCATAATCGGTAATCATCCACTTAGGAATGCCTCGATTTTGTTGTGATTCAGCAGGATTCACAAAGGGTAATCCATTTCGAGGTTCCCTACCTTTTTTAATAAAAAAAAAAAACACACACACACAAAAGCTTCAAATTTAATGCTTATTATCATTTGAAAGAACATTCTTTGGCATTTATTATTTTTATAAATAATCTCTTTGAAATGTTGGCCTCGGCTACATTTCAGATGGTTCATCCGTTCGGTCCAATTTTCGTTAACTCGTTCTAGCATTTTGACTGGTAACTGGCACATGACACGAGTGAAGTTTTCCTCCAAGCCCAATAGAAGCTGGATTGTCCACATAGACTTTAGACTTTACATACACCCACAGGAAAAGGTCTAGCCGTGGATATCACACGATCTTAGTGGCCAATCGAACAGCTCAAAACGTGAAATCATCTGCTCACCGAAGCGTTCTCTCAATAAATCTATTGATTAAATGGGAAGTGGTGCCGTCTTGTTGAAACCAAATGTCGCCGAGATCACAAGTCAAGGTCTATTTCAGTCATCAAATAGTCGGTTATCATTTTTTAAGAAATATGGATCAATGATTCCACTGGCCCACAAATCACACTAACCCTTTTTTCTGGTTGAAATTGTAGCTCTTGAGTTTCTTGTCTTCTTAGAACTTCTCAATACCCCATATAGCGATGCGATGTCGCTTGGGAAGGTCAAGCGGCTTCAGTTCTTGTACACGCTGTTTTTTATAAGTTTCAGCTTAATATCTCGACGTTAGTTGCGCTAGGTCCTTCCATACGTCAGTCCTAGTTACTGCGAACGGCGTCGAATCCATGGTCTTCGTGTACACTTTCAGCTACGGCTGCTATATTCTCTTCATCTCTATCTCTACTTGGATTACTCGTTAGGATAAAATATCTCAAAGCTTTGTCGTTTACTTTTGAGGTTAAACTTTTCATTCATCCCAGTTATGTTGTCAGCCGAAATATGAAACTCAATGTATTCGGAGTGCGTGATACTATCCATTATACCACGCCGGTCTGGAGTTGAAACTTACTTTTATTTATTCTTTTTACATATACTACGTACAGCAAGGGTTAAACTACTATGTTGCACTGAGACATTGTAGCGCATACTTGCAACATTGTAGTTTCAACTTTTTAGTAATGTCATGCTAATTTCCATATCCCGTACAGAAATCAACTCAATTAGTTCATAGTCGTTTTTCCTCAGCTAATTTAGGACATTTCTTTAAAGTACACTAATTCATTTAAATTGCCAGCAAATTAGTCAAATGGCTGCTTTGGCGCACTAGATTCCCCAAAGGTGGCTACAAATGTACAGACGTACACAAATGTATGCATCAAAAGATAATAGAAATGTGCTTTCTTTTTTAACAATTTTTTACTCCATTAGAATAGTTACATACCCCACCCGCTACTTCCAGCGCCCGCCGTGCTAAAGCTGCTTGCGTACTTTGACAGTCTAATCGAATGTGGGGCAAAACATTGTTTGTGGTCAGTTGTGTCTGACTGACTTGTACTCAACCATATGCCAGCTACAATGTATTGCAGTTGTTATTGTTGTTGCTTTACAGTAGCAACATGCAAATTAATTGCTAACGCGCTTAGTGCCGTCAACGACCACAAACCAATCCACAACTACCCCAGCGAGGGAATGACAAGAGCAGCGTAAAGAAAAAAGCTAACTAAAAACAACAAAAAACACTGCTGGTTGTGGGTGTTGATATTGTATTTATTGTTGTTGTTGCAATGTCATATAGTTGTCCAGCTGCGCTTGCGAACTGGCACGCATGTCGCTAATTTCTATTACTTAAGTCTCAACCGTGGAGAGAGTCCAATACACTTTGCAGCAATTCATAAAAATAATAAGATAGAAAAGAAAAACCGTTAACTTCGGTTGCACCGAAGCTACTTATAATACCCCTCACTTGTACTTTTTTTATAGCATAAAAGAGTATACAAATTTAATTTATTTTATTATTTGTTAACCGATTAATAGGTTAGTTTGTATGGCAGCTATAAGCTATGGGGGTCCGATCTGAATAATTTTTTCGGCGATTGTAGCGATGCCTTAGATAATAATTTCTGCCATATTTTGGGGAGATATTTTTTAAAATAAAAAAGTTTTACAAACAAAGACTTGAGTTTGATCGGTTAGTTTGTATGACAGCTATATGCTATAGTCGTTTGATCTGAACAATTTTTTTGGAGATTGTAGCGATGCCTTAGATTATAATCCATGCCAAATTTTGTGACGATACCTTGCCAAATAAAGAACCTCTCCATACAAGGACTTAAGTTTGATCGTTCGGTTTATATGGCAGCTATATCCTGAAATGATCCGATACCAGCGATTCCCACAAATGAGTAACTTTTTGGGGAGCAAATAACGTGTGAAAAATTTCAGAACGACAACTCAAAAACTCTGCGAGTAGCTCACGTCTATACAGCCAGAGAGACGCACCTGACTAAATCGACTCACTTTGTCAGGCTGGTCTCCGCCGATTGTTACAAACTTCGTGGCAAACTTAAAACACTCTGTTCAGGGTATAAAAAAAATTACAACGCTTACAACACCAACAACCAACCATTACGACTATTGCAAAGTACATGTAGACATGCCGCGTTAGCAACAGTTGCCAATTGATGGTGGCTTGTGGTGTAGCAGTGCGAGGTCTGTGCATAATGAAGCGCTCTGCTGTTGACAGCTCGATTAAGTGCTAGCAATTATACAGTTGTAACTTTAAATTTGTTAATTTTTTATTTTCTAAAATTCCGCTTTCCACACTTTGCTATGTGTTGTGTGTTGGAAAAAATGTTGTAACTATTTCTACAAATTGTTTACGCTCGTTAATTGTTGAACGCTAAGCGTGCTGTACTGCTTTGATGGATTGGTATATACAATGTACCTATAGGGTTATTTATGTGCTTTATTTGTAGGAAGTACAATAGTATAGTTGTAAATTTTAAATATACAAGTATGAATTTCTAAATGGAAAAAATTCCTCTTAATTAGTTTTTGTTAAGGAAATTTTATGTTCTACAAGAATCCGCGTTAGTAAAAAATTTATCACAAACAATTCAAAAGTTATGGTATTTTCAATGAAAACATAATTTTGTATATATTATTTAACAACTTTGTATGCTCTCAATGTTTTTATCTATATTTGTATATGTTCATTATAACCCTTAAATTCTGTATTAGGTTTTTTGGCTCACTGTATCCTTGTATGCAATGTAGCTGTATACTATCTAACTCTCTGTTCTCTGTTGGATCACTTTTTTTCATACTGCTGAGTTATGAGGTAAGCTAGTCCATTTCTCCTCATCTACTTTACATGGATAATGATTTCATCATATCAGTGACCTCGATTAAAATACCCAAGTCCAACACTTGCTCAAACGCAGTCATGCTGCAGCTCACACCGCTCCATATAGTAAAAAATCGGACGTCTACTAAATATGTAATTTTGATATAAAAAGGTAATTTTGAAAATACTCTCCGCGACATAGCCTAAAGGAGTTAAGTCTTGAGGGGTAAGGGTTAAATATCAATTCGCCAAAAACAACCGTCGTCCCTTATTCAAAGCGAATATCTCTATGGATCCTGAGGCTGCAGGCCAGGTATCATCAGGTGACTGTATACAATGATCATCAGTTCTATTGTTACTTATGGAGCGGTTGCTTGGGCGCCAAAAGCTACGCAGTGTACGGTAGGCCTTCAATTATCGGAGCTGCGTCTGCGCTTCAGCGACAATATGCAGTTGCTCGACCACAGCACTTGAAGTCATGCTGAAGCTTACACCGCTACACTTAGTGATCAAAAAGGCAGCGGACATACCATGCTTCTTATGGCAGCGGAAGGGTATGGTAAATAGAAGATAATGCCGTTCCAACAAGTTAAGGTCTTAGGCGAAGAAACACCACTGGCCTTCCTTTTAATAGACGGCGTTAGGAAAAGTATAAACTTCTTAAGGAACTTCTTCGCACTAAGTTTGACTGGAGTGATTCCATACTTGACCTACTACTGAGACGCAGCACAATTCGTTAGTACACTGATGGCTCGCAGACATCGGAAGATATTGGTGCAGGTATTGTGAGAGCCAAACTTTTCATACTCGGGATGTTTTCCAATTAATCGTAATCAGCATATCGCCGGGCTCAACGATAGATAAGAAGCGCTAAAATCGATTTCAGCCTATATCGCTATTAATCCAGTTCAGAGTTCGTAGGAAGGCTGAACAGTCTATCTGCAACCGCTTGTGCATAATTTGGGTGATGAGTTATAGAGGGGTAGCCAGCAACAAGCTGGTTGATAAGCTAGCTCGCTCTGCTGTAGTTTCTGGGATGACAAGGACCCTACATTGCGGTGGGGTCGCAAACCATAGAGGGAGCCGGTTCGCACAGAGGAAAAAGTGATTAGACAGAGTCACTGACAGTAAGCAAGTGGTATCCGTCATGCACCCCAGAAACAAGTCCACTAGTCGCTCTCCATATCAGTTACAGGCAAGCCCAAGAAATACTTGTTCAACATGGGAATGGGTTCTTCTGCAAACTGCCGGCTTTGCTTCGATAGAACCGAAAACTCCTGAGCGTCTTTCGTTCTAGCAATGAACCAATGAACTTCGCGTGTGTTTAGCGGGCGCTGGTTGACGAATCGTTCCTATGCGTCTACCGATATTTTTGGTCTACAGTAGAACGCAGCAGCTCTTCTGAATTGCTTGCCCTTAGCAAAGTTCATTTGCCACAATTGTAACGGTTCTTACTGGGCAACTTTGTGCTAGGCTCAAAGCGTTTTGTCGATTTGTAAGGGTCTTATGATCTATTATACCAGCGTTCTAGGCTGTCCAAGTGAGATCCCTGTTAGGACGATCGTTTTCTACCGCCATGATCACATCTTGGTGTTGGAAGACTTGATGTCTAAATCATCACCAAAATCAGAATCGGGTTTCGCTATGGATATCCACAATTTAATTTATACTACTATGGGTATCAAAAGGATGTCTCATACTGACTGAGATGATGCCTATAAAGTCATATGATCAAGAGTCATGCTTCAATATATACAGTAAGTGAGACCTTGGGAAAGTGATAGACCATTGTCATTAATTTTTATACCCTGAAGAGGTTATATTAAGTTTGCAACGCTGTTTGTAACACCCAGAAGGGAACCTTGGAGATCCTGTCTGTGTATATGGGAACTGGTCCGTCATTTTTTAAGATATCGATTTGAAATTTTGTACACGTTCTTTTTTCTCAACGAAGCTCATTTGTTGGAACCACCGATATCGCCGGACCACTATAGCATATAGCTGCCATACAAACTGAACGATCGGATTCAAGTGTCTGCATGAAAAACTCTTTCATTTGACGAGATAACTTCACGAAATTTGACAAGGATTATCGCCTAAAGAAACAATATCATCTCTGAAGAAATTGTTCAGATCGGATGGCTAAGACACAAAGCTGTCATACAAATTTAAAATTAATTGGGATTAAGCAAATATATAAATTTTACAAAATTCTCTATAGATTTCTTTATTGTCTCACCGCAATTCTCCTCGAACTAACGAGCCAAGAAGTAATAAAAATTTCTAAGGGCATACCAATGCGCTCAATCTTTTTGACAGCTGTCAACGATGCACCCGAAAAATAGCCAAGAAGGCATTTCTTTCGAAATTCATTTGCTTTGATACCATTTAAACAAAAACAAAATTACACAAACGGGTAGAAAATAAATTTTATCAGCACATTTCGTGCCACGCACATTTATTTCCAATTCAATAATTACACGATTTGGCGACAAATGCACACGCAGTCATTTGTGCGCAAATGAAAATTGCAAATAAAATTCGTGCAAAAAGTCACCGACAAAATTGTCAATGATAAATACCCACAAATACACAAAAATACCCAAAGCAAGGGTAGTGGAGTCGGGGGTAATAAATGTCATGGCGCAAGGCGGAATCGTACGCAGGAATTACTTTATCTATGACATTGAACGACTCACTGTCGTGCATATTTGAAATTTAAAAGGCAATCAGAAATTGCCTCGACCTAGACTACCAGCGAAAGCGATGCGCCACATACATACATACATGCATACATTTGTATATTACCCTCAAGCTGCATGCAGACAATAACGCTGCGCCGTTACTTTGAGTTCGATATCAGTGCCACAATTATTTTGGCATCACCCCTAACCTTGACGCTTGCAGCTGGCACACACTCGCACACACAAACATACACTGACACACGCACACACTGGCACGCACTTAGCGGCAGGCTTGTCAATAGATAGCGTAGTTAGGGTCATGCTGGCAGCTAGTCAAATGGCAATTTTTCGCATAGCCTTGTTGGTTAGCAGCTGTTAACTGCCGGCAAGGGAAATTGAATAAAAGAGGAAGAGCGGAAGATGATTACTTGCGGCGTTAGAATTTGTGCCTTTTCGCTGATAGTGGAATTTAAAGTGGAGAATTTGGGAATTTGTTCGAAATATTTGACAAAAATTAGAAATAAATAATTCTTAAAAAATAAAAAAATATAGAAAAAAATATTATATTTGATAAAAAAAAAAAAAATGAAACGAATTAAAAAAAAAAAATAATAAAAAATTATTAAAAATAATAAGTTAAAATAATTAATGCCTCAAAAGAATAATAAGTAACTACAATAAGTTGAATAATCGGAAAAGGAAGACAAAATAACAAACATAAAGGGAAATATAATATACGGTCGATATGAGGTCGGGAAAAGCAAGAGGAGAGACGTGGTTGAATTTTTAAGGATTAAGAATGGTTTATCTCGATTTCCAACAAACCTACGACTCCCATAGAAAAAAGTTGTATGACAATGTTGTTGGTAATTAATAGGTTTATAGCCTTTATATATATAGTTTTGTCACATAACCTCAAAGTTTGCGTGGATTCCCTTCTGTTGTCTCTAAGTGCTTCACTTTCATCGGCCTCTTTAGGCAAGAAAACAAAAAACAGTCCGGGGGCTACATCTGGGCTGTAGGATTACGTTATTCAAAAATTGTCGCAGATTTACCGAGTTTCACACAGAATTGAATCGCGTACCTCTACAATAACGAACGCTGCATTTTCTGCTTACACCATTCACAGAAACACGTCGCTCGGAAATGTTAGTCCTGACTCTCCAGGTGCTCGTTCATTAGCTAGGAACGCCCTCCACAGAATCCAGTCGATGCGGAAGAAAATCAGTCTTATTACTTTCCCTGACTGCAGGCCATTGCGCTCCGATTTAGATAATTTATAATTGAACTATTTGTACAAAATTTTATTCCGATAACTGTAAAATGAAATATTGATAGACAGAAATTGTGGTATACTTAACCTGGTTATAATCCGATTTCACCCATTTCCAAAAGCCCTGAGATATAAGATTTCATGTAATGATAGGTGATATGTTGTCCTATTTTGACACCTGGTCCTATGAAAAGCGCTTTCGCACTCTTAGTGAATAGGTAGATAGTAAAATTGAGGTTTTGTGTCCTCCCCTATATCGTATATGGTCACCAAGGTCCAGCATCCTGAATAATTCCCGAAGCCTGCTGGACGTTACTGAGGTGATGTGATCCCTGTCCACGTAGATGGAATTTAGGGCTTTGAGCCTACTTCTGTAAATTGCTGGGCAACCCAAAATTAGGTGTTCCGGGGTTTCCTGTCGCAGGACCGACAGTTTGCGCAAGAGACCATGTCATGTTAAACAAGGGCTTCCTGAGCCTGCAGTGCCCTGTACAGAGCGTGACAAGGAGGTGGAATTTGTCTCGGGGGAAGTTGATCCTTTCCCCTAACCTTCCGACTTTGTATCCTGCCAGAAGCAGCTTGCTGAACAGCCAATGCTGTTCTTTCCCTACTCTGAACCCACTGCAATACATGGTTCTGGCCCCATCATCCTGGACGCTGACGTAGAGCGGGCTAGTTCGTGGGCCGTCAGTGTACCACTGGATAGTGCTGCCCCTTAGCAGTATGTCAGAGAATAACTTTAAAATTCTTTGTAAAGTTAATCCTTTTTGTACCCGGTTCATTGGAAGAAGGACCATTGGTGTGTTTTCCCCTAGGTCCTTCGCATGTTGAGACAAAATTATCTTCCCTTTGTCGAAATCCTCTAGTGCCATTAGCCGTATGATGTTTCGCTACCTGTTTCATCACTAGATGCAGCGGTGTGAGCTCTATCATGACAGGCGAGCCTTTGCAGCTTGGATAGTTGAAGATCTACCGAAGACTGCATTAGTAGCTCCCAACATAGAAGACATGTAAGGAGTGGGCGTAGTTATCATCTGATTTCACACATTTTCAGCGTCTGAGAAGGCCTTGAAAAAATTTGATGTACCAAGTTTCATCAAGTTATCTTGCGATTATTTTAAAATTTCCTAGGCTCTATTTTTACATTGTAATACTAAATCTGAAGACGCTTAAGTTTATATCACCTTTCTGACTTCTGTTGGAACAGGAATGTGTGTGTTTGAAACACATTTTGTTTTTTCGGTGAGTTTTCTTTTGTCATAAAGAACTTTTTCAATGGAAAAAATGAAAAATATATTATGTTTTCGAATTTCTTTATTATTATACATTGTAACATAATCATATCTCATGTCATCAGTGAAGTGGAGTTAAAATATGATATTAAGGAATGCGCTGAGGGCTTCACTTTCACCTAGCCCTACCTCTAGTCCGTTGTTCAAACACTTAGTATTTTTCAATTTGGCTCTACGTTTCTCTGCGAAAAAGCAAAAAGCTGGCAGCTAATTTAAAATTTTAATCAAAAGAAAGTTACCCTCTTCAATATAATTCCATTCTTTTTATTTTTAACACGGACAAAATACAACATCCTTACAAAAGATGCAGCTTTTCTAATTTCCTGCAGAGAACACTTAAAGCAACTTCCTTCATTTAACTTATTTCACATTTCTTATGAGTCAATGAAGAGTGTAGCGGAAATAAACGCATATACTAGAATCACTGCACCTACGGAGTTATGATAGAGCTCATATAATAGGTGCTTCAGACATGCGTTGATTTGGTGTATAAAGCTTGAGGGGCTAAAGTTGCTTTCAGAGTTAGAAAGGGCGATTTAGAGAGTTCCTTTTAAGACTCTGAGTTCGATTCTTACGTCGACTACCAATATTATCCTAAAAGAGAGGAGAGATGCCCAGAAAACACAACCTCTGCTTGAAGGGCTCACCTCTGCTTGAAAGTCTCGTAGTGCGCGAACACTTGATTTCACAGTGCTCAACCTGCCGCTTTTCGAAGAGGAGTTCAGTATCGTTACACGTTCTGTGACGTTAGAGAACAATTTTGGTAACCGATTTCGAGCACCGATTTCTTTTATATTGAAAATATAGTAAGTAAGACCTCTGAGTCTCTCTGTGAATATCACTTATTGAGGTTATCAATACATTTATCGTTGGAGTCATTAAACTTCTCAGTTTGTCTTCGAAACAATATTTGACTTCCCACTAAGTGGTCCACAAGCACTCAAATCTCATATACCGCGTACCAAAATCCGCCTTTCCTTAACATAACACCCTTTATTTGTTCATTCAAACGTACACTTACACATGTCCATCCAAATGAACGAGAACCCAACACAAAAGCAGACATACCAACTCATTTGTAAAGACTAACTGATAAAGGACGAAAGTTTGAAGAATGAGAACGTAAAAAAGTCGGGAAATAAATGGAAAGCAACCAACGGCACATTAGGTTCTACATGTGTGCACATTCTAAAAGTAGCTTTTTGTACGAGCTATATATATTTGTATAACTGTCGCTGAGCTATAATGCCCGCGTAGGTTCAGGGAGACACAAAATAAAGTCACTTCGCTATGCGTATGTGTTGGTGAAATGACTCGGCTACTTGAAATGCCAATAAATATTCCGAAAAAATTCACTTGCGGCTGAGTGGCAGAGCCACGGCAGAGCGTCGTCTTATCATTTTCGCGTTTGCAAATTTTTCTGTGTATTTTTGTTGCGCCTAAGGGTATGCTTGTTTTAATAAACCAAATTTGCATATGAAATACGACGAAGAATTCTTTCTATCTTTTATGTAGGCAGTTGTAATGTTTTGTCACGACGATGAGCATATTTATTAGACTTAGAAGGACACATTGACAATTTCATGGGTATACAATTTTTTTGTTCTTGTATGTCATTCTTGTCGTCTATATTTTTTATAGTTCCGTCGGTATGTTTATACCCCAAGTAGTCGTACAGTTTTTGAGTTATCGATCTCAAATTTTGCAAACCTCGTTTTCTCCACAAGTGGCTGTTCATTTGTGGGAATCACCGATATGGGACTACTATAGCATATAGCTGCCATACAAACTCACCGTTCAAAATGAACTTTTTGTATAGAAAACTTTTTCTTTTGACGAGTTATCTTCACCAAATTCGGCATGTGTTAGTGTTCAAGGCAATGTAGTAATCTCCGAACAAATTTTTCAGATCGAGTCACTATAGCCCATAGCTGCCATACAAACTGATCAATCAAAATCAAGTCCTTCTATTGCAAACTTTTTCTTTTGACGAGTTATCTTCACCAAATTCGGCATGTGTCAGTGTTCAAGGCAATGTAGTAATCTCCGAACAAATTTTTCAGATCGAGTCACTATAGCCTATAGCTGCCATACAAACTGACCTATCAAAATCAAGTCCTTCTATTGCAAATTTTTTTATTTAACAAGGTATAGTTACGAAATTCGGCACAGATTATTATCTAAAGCATCGCTATAATCTCCGAATATATTATTGAGATCGAATCACTATAGCATATAGTTGTCATACAAATTGACCTATCAAAATCATGAAAAATATATTTTGTATCCTTTTTTGCTGTTTTTTGCTTGCAACTGAAGTTAAAAAAAGTTCACTTTCAAGAAAGGCGGCAACACTGTTTCAAGATTGTTAGATATATTGTAATTCAAGAGCGATATTTACCAAATCGTTTTAGTTTACATATTTTCTTAATTTATGCTTTTTCCTTTAAATTTTAGAACAGGTGGCAACACTATTTTTTTGAAAAAGTCTAAATTTTGGAAATTAATGTACAAACCAGTTGTCTGGTTTTAATGTACTCCTATGAGCAAAAAATAGTAACACTTTGCTTCATAATTTTAAAATTCTTAATTTATTCTTCAAACTCTTTGTCGTCCCCCTCAAAGTGATCGACCTTGGCCCCAATACACTTTTGAGGATGTTTTTCCCAATCCTCGAAACAGTTGTTAAAGGCAATTTCGGGAATTCTGGTTATTTCCAAAAATTCCAAGGCAATAGCAATAAAAGTGTTGGAGATGGAACTTTTGGGAGAGCGGTCTGTCAAGCTATACCGGCGGCTACTTCAATCTTTGAAGGTGTTTTTATCGAAACAGTGTTCTTAAAGTCGGTGGTCACGATTTTTCAGAAACTAGTGAAGCAATCTTATTGGAATTTTTTAAAGTTTTTCTAAATATAATGTCCTCGTGATTGATCCAAGAACTAACTATTTTATTTTTAAGGCAATTTGTAGTAAAAATTATACCTGAAATCACACAGTTTTGTTTGTAACTTGGCCAAAAATTAATATTTTGCCAAATATTTGGATTAGGCACGACTTATGTATATTCATCTACTAACCGATGAAATTCGATTTTTTGATTTTAGATGAATGCTTCGTCTGTTATGCTGACCAGGCGAGAGACGTTTTTGGACCGTCTTCGGACACAAGCTGTCAATGCCTGATCTTCAAAAAAAAATTCACAAAAAATAACTCAAATATTGCTCTTTGCATGCCCAAAAGTTGAAATAAATTAATTCACATATTATGAAAATAGGCATTTTTCGACCGTCAAAACCCACTTAAGCCTTTAAATTACTTGCTCTTATGCAGTTAGCTTATTTTCGAACACCGTTGAGTGGTTAAAGAAAAAAAATTTAACCTGCTTTACCTTCTCTAATAAAATTGTCTGCTGTCCGCATTATTATTGTTTTCATTATGACCTTTATGCGCACTTTAATCACTCAAACCTCGCGGTCGACTTTGTTAATTAGCAGATGGTAAAAGTAATAATTCAAATGACTTCTTATTACGCCACTTTTCGCTTTATGCCAAACCCTTATCAACTGCATAGACCACAACCGCCGCGCCACTACTTCAGATCCGCCCAAAATGCACTTCTCCATTTCTAACTCGCTTCATTGTCTGCTTCATCTTTAACACAAGTAATAAAAGTGTAGAGGTATTCTCCCCACCCAACCTCCAACTGAACTGTAATTTTTAATTCTTAACTATTTGCTCACGAAAGCCGTCATTTCTTCTTCGCTTTCTATTTTGACTTCAGTCTCCTCGGCTTTTGTGCCACCTGTCTGCCGGCGTGCGCCTTTAACTATGCTTCTATGTTGCCGCACGCCTAGCCGGCGTCTATTTTCGCTCGCTCGCGATTGGTATATTTCCTTTTCTTTTGCTGTTGCTCTACACTTTTGAAACTAGCAAAATCAGCGCAAAATGTCTGCAAATTTGAGCGGCCATAAATCACTGCCACCGCACTTACCTTGTAATCACCTTTGCCTCTGCACATACTCCATTTCGCGTTGGTTTTTGTGTGCGGAATAAAGCCACCAGTTCGTCTTTCGGTTCGTTGTAGTTGCTGGCTATGTGTAGGCATTTTCGTTATTTTTTCGTAGCAGTGCAACAACGCGGCTTTAGTATGAAAAATGAGACAAATGTCACGGGTTTCAGGAGCGGTTAGGCGAAAGAAATCGCAGGTTTGTGGACACTTAAAAGTAACTAGTTTCAAATCGGCTTTTTGAATTATCAGCAAATTTCTTTTCCCTTATTCTTCTATGCATAGAGTGGTGTGAATTCTCTTAGGGTATGTAGGAATTATGTAAGTTCATTCAGGGAAGCAGCGCTGAACACTACGACGCACATATCTACCGCGTCAGGAGAAAGCAAGGAATTTCGTTCCAGTCTATTGCAGTTGGGTCTATATAACCGGAACGGATCGTATTTTTAACCGGCCAAAGACTGCCAACTCGGCATAATTCTGCCGCTACAACAACAACAGAACAAGGAATACCATCTGACTTGTCTTGAAGGGCTAACCGAAGCTTCCAGCTTCTTGTTCTGAAACTTCTATAGATTTTCCTAGCAACGTTTCTGTAGTCAGAGAATGTATGGTTCTCTAGAACCCTCCAATGTGAGGCCGGAGGTGCTATCACATTTGAGACTAGAGCGAGGTGGAAGACCTCCTTCCTATCGTCGTGACAAAAGTGGGTTAGTTAGCCTTGTTGCATATAAAAGATCTTCATCTGTAATAAATTCGAAAAGTTACTCACTCCTCTGGTTTTATATTCGAATTTCCCCACATTATTTCTCCAGTTTGCGCCGGAACCAATGATAAAACAGAAACCTCTTTGTCGTGCTTCTTTAGAGCCTTTCTCCTTGCGGCAAATAAACTGAGATCAGTAAGAAACCTCCTTCTTCGCCCTCTACTTTAACGAAATAGCAAGAAAGCACCCGTGTTACCTTCGTCACTGGTCGCTAAAAGCTTATGGTTTTTCGTCCTTAATCCAGAAATACCACAACTGCTCAGCCATAACTCTTGGATCAGAACGACAACGTTTCCGCCTCGTTCCCGACGGAGCAGCAGCTTTGCGGATAGCGCCTTTAAGGTTGGCGATTAACCTAAAGAAATTTCATTCTCCAGGATTTCTTCAACAGCGCTAGTTCTGCGCCTTGGTTCTAAGCGTCCCGCTCCTCCTCGAAAATCCGTTCTAAACTGAAAACGGATCCGCGAATTGACGACCCACATTCTGGGCTATGCCCGATAGAACCGGGTCTACCTCCATCGCCCCTAGAACGTCTCCGCCCTTTTCCTTTACTATAATATATAACTCATAGTCCCGATGGTCAAGAGAGAGGCGAATCTTTGGAGCTCATTGATACAAGGTTGGTTCACCACGGTAACTGGCATATCGCTATGGATTTCCATCTTTTCTGACCTATTTGCTTAAATTGCGTAAATTGGGGTTTCGCTTATAGTCACTCCTCGTTTACTTGGCCATCTTGTCCACTTTTTCGTTGCCGAAAATGCTCCTGTAGGTGGGAGTCTAAATGGGAGAGCCAGTGAACTTGAAGTCTTTCTGTCTGCTGTTGTTAATTACAATAGAATTTATTTAGGTGTCAACAAGGTCAACAATATCCTCTCGCAGTTATTCAATAGAACTCCACAAGCTTTCTCTAGTACTTCCGCTGAACGACGCTGGCTGAGTTTGGTAGACGGATAGAGCGGTAGATAACACAAATCTTGAAGTGTACCCACGCTCCTGCTCCGCAGTCCAGTTTGGTAGTATGTATACCGAATCTCCATTCACGTCTTGAGGGTAAGCTCGCCCATAAGAGGCTATCGAAATGTAGTCTTGAGCGGACATAGTCTGATTAATTTAAATGAAGCTAATACAGGATATCGCTTTGTCCATAAAACTTCCGATTCCAACCACCTAACTACTTATTTCTTATAGCAGAACATGCTGCTCTATTCCGAATAAAAACTTCTAAGTACAGTTGGTGGAGGAGTATATTGATCGCTTTCAAATTTTGATTTCGCGAGGAAAGATTCATTTGAGATATTTTAGCTTTACTCGTACATAACAGTAGTTCCGTTTTACTAGAGTTTACATCTAGGCTCGGCCCATAGCTGTCATCTTCATAGCGTTCTTTCTATAGTCTCTCTGATTGTAGAAGTAAACATCCTTGATACCATCAACACTATATCGCCTACATGTGTTAATGCTTTCAATCTTCCACCATCCTCCACCATCCTCCTCCATTCATCTGCAATCATAATCCGAAACATATGGCTTTAAATTATTGCGAACTTCTTCTTTACTTTTAATTATTGCGAACTTTTTTCTATTAAATCATCTTTTTGTTTCTAACTTAATCCCGAAAAAAAAATCCAAGCCGCTGCTAGCGGAAGTATGTCTCGCCGTCAAAGTCGCCTCAAGTACTAGCTGACTAGTCTTCGTCTAACAAAGCCTTTTCAAAGCACGTCTTGATGCAGAGAATAAAAGAAATAAAAAGAAAAAAACATCTTCAAACAACAACAAAGCCGCTCTTTTCATGCAAACACCAAGAAAAGGCAGGGCACAGCAAGCAAAGAATAAGACATGTCAAAAGGTGAAAGGTGCGAAATGTCAGCAAACAACAGACTACCCCATACCTAAAATCTCGCGCTTACATTTCTTATTGTAATTTTTTTTACAGTTAGTCCTTGAGAGTATGTCTCAGTAACCATTGTTTGCCGCATAAGCATTGTGCAACCAAGAAAAAACCCGTTGCCTTGCAGTAAGTGAACTTGAGCGCGGACATTGCACTTTGCACTTACGAAAATAAAAATATGTGAAGAAATGCAAGGAAAAGCGATTTGCTTACCAGCAATTTCTTTTGCCAGCTAACTTCTCAAAGTATTATGATGGCAGCGGGTAGAAGATTTTCTAAATAGAAAAAGGAAAATATTTTAGTTATAAAAACCATTTTATTATCTTAAATGCTCGTTCTACTTTGCCTAAAGTTCATGGCTTTACTTTGCTAAGTTTAGAAGTCTTTTTTTGTGTGCTTTTTATTTTGAATCTGACTCGCCTGCTTTTATGATAGCATTTCTCGTCTACTAATGCTTTTTGGCAAAGCACAGCTCACATGTCCTTTAACTGAAAACAAAGCGCTTTTTGTGCAACTTTTGCCATATGCAGTGATATGCGGTTTTTATACCCCGTACAGTGATAATAAGCTCCACACGAATTTTGTAACACCCAGAAGGAAACGGCGGTGATGCTATATAATATATCTTCTTCCTTAGACACAATTTAAGCTGCGTCGAATACTCTCGAAGCTGGAATGCTTTCATTCCGTCCTTTCTTCGACTGCGGTATTCGCCTTTGCCAATGCGTAAGGGACCCATGATTCATTACCCTTATTTCTAAAACTCGTAACGCCGACTCATTAGCTGTTGTCATCGTCTATGCCTCTGCACAATATATCAGAACGGGGATAATGAGTGACTTCGAAAGGTAAATAATACTGGTTCCAATATAGTCAAAAATAACTACGTGGAAGCTAAGTCGCGAGTGGGACGACTGTTTGTTTGGTGACAGAGATATTTCGTCTTGCCCTCGTTCACTACCAGACCCGTTTGCTTTGCTTCCTTATCCAGTCTGTATAAAGTAGAACTAGCAGCGCGGTTGTTGAGGTCAATGATATCAGTATCATCGGCGCACGTCAGCAGCTGTACACTCTCATAGAACATTTTACATGGTCGATGCATGCAGCTCGAATAATTTTCTCTAGCAATAGATTGCCAGAAGTCACACAGTAGGGAGTCACCTTGTCTGTAACCTCATTTGGTATCGAACGGCTCGGAGAAGTCCTTCCCGATCCTGACGGAGCTTTTGATTTTGCTCAACGTCAGTTGACACAGCCGTATTAGTTTTGCGGGTGTACCAAATTCAGACATCGCAGCATAAACGAAGGTCTCTTTCGTCTCAAAAGCTGCTCTGAAATCGATGAAGAGGTGGTATGTGTCGATCCTTTTTCCACGGGTTTTTTCTACGAATTGGCGCATCGTGAATATCTGATCAGTTGTTGATTTGCCAGGTCTAAAGCCACACTGACAAGGTGCAACCAGTTTGTTGACGGTGGGCTTTAGTCTTTCACATAATAAACTCGATAGAACCAGAGCAGATTGTAAGGTCTCCCTGTTTGCGAATTGGGCAGAGCTCACTTAAATCCCAATCGTCGTTCATGCTTTCGTCCGACGATATTCTACAAAGAAGAAGGTGCCTGGTTATTATAAGCTCGGCGCTTTGCTGTTCTTGAGACGGGTAATTGCTATACGAACTTCTTCATGGTCGGGCAATGGAACGTCTGATCCATCGTCATAGATTGAGGAATCGGGTTCACCATCTCTTGGTGTTTTGCTTTCACTGTCATTCAACGGGCTGGATAAGGATTCCCTCCATAATTTCAGTATGCTTTGGGCATGAGCGTCAAGATCATCTCCGGGGGTTATGCGCAGGACTTGAAATTTATAAAATAACTCGATTTGCCATGTGCCTATGTCCTCGTGAATATAAGCGATATAGACCCTTAGTTTTTAAGATATGGATTTGAAGACACTATTGCGGACACCGCTATATTATCCGAAAATATTGTTCCACCATTGTAATTGCTGCCATAAATATAAACTAACTGCTTCAAATCAAGATAGAGATATACTTTTATGTTATCAAAAGTAACTCTTAACCCTTAATCCTGTTAAGGGTATTCTAGCTTCGGTTCAGCTGAAGTTAACGGCTTTTCTGGTTTTCGTTTATTTTTTCCACAGATTCGCGTCCTTATGAAAATGAGTTCATATTCCTTTATGGTCTATGCGCCGCGCTTCCTTCCTGTTTTTCTCTCTTATCGCTGTGTTTGCCGCTGTGATGTGTGAAAATTATGACGGGGCCAGGTCATGTGTTTATTATTTGGGTATTTCTTTTTTACGTGCGCAAAAGCGTAGACAGCTAAATAAATAGCACGCTTCGGTTGCAGCGTATGTGCCGTTTTTTTTTTTTTGTAAATTTTTTCATTTTTTCCATTTAGTAATTTGAGACTCCTGTGTGTGTAAGGATCTGTTTTCATGGCGCACTATCACTGCTTTACTCAGCGTCGGCAGTCTGTAGAAATCAAAATGCAGGCACGTCTGAGTTTTCAATTTGAAATGAACACCAACGAATATGTTTTTTTTTTGCTTTTGTTTGTGTGTAGGCTACATTTTAATTACAAAAGTCATGGCTAGAGTTCGTAATGACTGCTGGCAGTCTCTTAATCGTTTAGATTAGTTCACGGCTTAAAGTGTTTTCGGTGGTTAGATTTAATTCAGTGGAGATTTAAATGACTTTGATGGTTTTTTCAAATAGCAATAGTTTTTTATATTTTCTTTATTTTTATATCTAATCACAGAAGGCTGCAGAGTTCGTTCGAACGGTGGCAGCCGGGAACGGAATTTTGTGAAGCTGTTCTAGACCATCCAATTCTTTCAAGGGTTGCTTGAAGCAAGAGACCCAAGAAAAACACTTCAGATCTTGAAACATCGGGGAATACCACAAAAGTATTCTGAGGTAGGCTTAATGGCAGACAAACAAAAACGCTTATACTTTGCGATGAGAAGGAACTAAGTTCGAAATCTTACTAATGGGATCTGCACAGTGCATTTACCTCTATAAACTCACCTTCAAAACTTCATAAAGTAGAATTTGGCAGAATGCATAGCATGCGCGGGGAATAATGAAAGGGTAGAACATTAGTCTTTAGTCCTTTGAGACGGGATATCTTCTATGGTTTCCAGTGTTCCAACATAAAAGATATTAGTCAGCTGGGTTGGCAAAAAATCAGACATTTTATCAAATCTACTGAGTTGCTTAACAGGTCATAATTGGTTACCACTTGGTATTACAATGGTCCTAATGCCTTAAGTTAGGTTTTCAACGGTCAGATGCTCCTGCGATTTCCTTTTCAGCCAGCCAACTAATCATAGTTATGGTATTTACCTTAAGTTAAGTCAGAGTATTTTTTTTAGTTTTTATTGTATTTTTCGTAGACTTCGTCGCTCATATCTTTACGTAGGCTGCCTTTTCTATTTCAAGATTTGCTAACCTTACTCTTGTAATCTGGAAACTCACATTTTTATAGAAAAGTTCGAAATTTTTGATGGTATCCATATTCAGAACGTTTTGATATTCGAGCGCTATATGTGTTGCTTTAGAGTCGCTTAAAATATTCGTTGGCAGCGTAGGCATGTCGCTAGTAAACAAAATGTATAAGAGTGGTCCCAGGACACTTCCTTGGGGTAAACCTGTAAAATAGCATATGATTGTCGTTTGCGCGTGAATTATTTAAGCGGCGAAGGCGGTTAGCTGGGAATTAGGGCTAGTTTTTGTATGATTGGTGTGTGTACGTGATGTATGTATGGGGTCCATCCCCTCCAGAGCAGTATGGAAGCTCAACTGGTAGTAGTTTCGGCTACGAGGTCTGACCGGAGACTTAATTCTGGTACCACGGGGAGTAGGAGCCTTTGGAGGTAACTCCAACCTGCTCATGCGGACTGGCCCCTCGGGAAGTATCGTGGTGGTTGTCAGTTGAATGTGAAGTTGCATTGCAATCGGGTGCCGGACCCAAAGCACGGCAGAGGTTTTAGATGGGCCTCGAACCCGATCAAGGTGGTTAGTGTGTCCATTCCACACTGCCAATTGGTACTGAAAATGCTTAGCATTCTCAGGGCGCTGATCAACGCATTAATTTGATCCGCTGTGCTTTTGAGCGCTGTGGAGTAAGGCTGTCGTCAGCAGGTACCCACGTTAAACACAGCGGACGTTGTCCCTGCTTGATTCTGAAATTAGCAGTTGCTCAGATAATAGTCAACTAGATCGTTTAGATACTGTGGGTAGTGAAGTCTTAATTTTTGAAGTAAGCCATGGTGCCACACTCTATCGAATACCTGCAATGCGCCAAGAAAACCAGCTGTGCAATTGTGCTGCTCTTCCATCGCATCTTTGATTACGCTCGTTATTCGATGAACTTGATCGATTGTGGAATGTTGAGATCTAAATCCAAACTGATGAATAGGTATAAGTCCTTTTTCTTCAATTATGTTCTGAAGTCTTCTTATGATTACAGCTTCAAGTAGTTTGGACAAAAAAGGCAACAGTGAGATTAGACGATATAACGAGGCTTTACGTGCGCTTTTGCCAGGTTTTTGTACCATAATGATTTCAGATACTTTCGATGACAGTGGGACGTATCTGAGATTTAAGCAAGCGTTTATTATCTTCGTAAGCTTTGCTATTGCTTTTCGCGTTAAATTTTTTAGTACATCAGCAGTCACCAAGTCGAAGCCGGGAGCCTTTTTTGGTTTAAATTTATTTTAATAATATTTTTTACTTCTTTATTTGTTGCTGGTTGGATTTCAGCCATTGGAACAACATATATTTGAAAGTTGTCTTTCAAGAAAGGAACCGCCAAACATGGATCACTCTTCACCATGACAATCCGAGCTCCCACATGTAGTCTGAAACGACTGCATTTTTGAGCACTAAAAACATCTACTTGATGAGCCATCCACCGTATAGTCATGGCTTTGGGCCGAATGACTTTTTTTTATTCTTGTACGTAAAAGATAAATTAATACCTCAGCGTTTTTCGACACCTGAAGAGGCGGTTGCTGCGTTTAGAAAGCATGTTTTGGAGATACTTCAATCAGAGTCTCAAAAGTGCTTCGAAAACCGGTTCAAACGCATGTAAAAGTGCATAGATCTTGAGAGTTTAGCCGATTAGTAGGAATGCGGAGTGCACCACACCTCGATAAATGAATAAAACTGTCAACATAACCTTGATTTCTGACTGCTTTTATGTGTTTTTTCGGCTTCGGCTCACCTTTGCCACGTTATCCGGCCGATTGATAATTGTTTCCCGGATCATAAGATCTAAGACTCAACGGTAGCAGTAATACGTTTCATTTCCTGGTGGTCGGAAAGCATTGTTTCATAGACTTTAACGCGCCGCTATTTTCGAAAAAATTCAATGATTTTGGAACGAATCGTTCTTTCACTTTTCCTAGGCCTAAATAGTCTTTCGAAATTGTTTTCACTGATCTTCCGACATTCCAACGATGCCAGTAGATTTTTTAGTCTCCTAGTGCATCGTCCATTCCCAAACACCCATTTCTTTATCCTTATTGACGTCTTGATCATCAGTTCATATTAATGACCGTCTTGGATGGTTATTTCTTTCGTGAATCCTATAAGGAGATTAGTTTTCTGTCATTTGAAAACATTTTTTTCTCGAGAATTGACAGGTCCATATGCTAAGCCAACTTAATTTCTAGAAAAAAATCTTAACCGAAACCATTTCATTTAATAAGTTTCCTAAAGATGAACGACACTATTACTTGAGCTCCTGAGAAAGACACTATTACTTAAGCCCCAGCGTCCTGCAGGTTATATCCATTTTATCTGCTAGTAATATTTGCCTGCAGCTTAAATTCTTTCAACCAAATGATGACAATGAAATTTTCAATTTACACGCCTAATTTCATGTTGAACCACCACCAACTGCACCACAGCAATTACACCGACAGCGGCTAATAGAATTTGTAATCTTTAACAGCGAAGACATCTCGCTGCTAAGTCGGCGAATTGCATGCAAACCGTCAGCGAGCGCAGCCACAGTGTTGAATATTTAACCGAAAGGCGCAAAGGACAGCGCGTGTAAGCAAGCCTGGTAATAGAAGAAAGCATAGAATGAGCGTAAAAGAAATTGCCGCGGCTTAAATGATTTCGCCATTTGCCGAACAATTTCAAGCATCATTGTCTCCAGTTAGAGCTCTAGCCCCTTTACGCCAACGTCAGTGACAGCTGTAAAAATTTGCGGCTCCGCTGTTTTACATTGCTGCGCGTTTATTGTCAAAACAATGCGTATGCCGTTAGCTGCTGCATTCATTTGTTTGTTAAAACCCACTTTGTGAATTCGTTTAGCTTTCATTTGCTTTTACTTTCTATGCGGCGCATACTCATTTAACAATTGAAGGTTTCTCGTGCCTTCTTGCTGTCGTGTCTTCCTTATATTGAGCCGCATGGCATGTCTACAGCACATTCGGCTTTATTACTTTGCTGCAACTCACTTTACAGCGCATTGGACGTAAAGCCACAGCTACAGCCGTAGCCGCAGCCGCAACCACACAACCGCATCTGTAGACTAATCCACAGTTTCAGGCTTATCATTCGCCTCTACGGTTCGTTGAGTTGACATTTTGTTGGTCGTGGTCGCTCTGTTCATTGCTGCACTATCGCCTTCAGTTCTTACGCAAACACTGAAACACATACACTCATACACACACACATACATTTGAAGTATATCCACTACTTGTGCCATCACTGGCTAGCTTTGGTGGTGTTATCTCAATTCATTTATCTCAATTTCAGACGCGTGTTGCGGTTCCACACAGTTGTACATAGTTGTCGGCATATTTTCCTGCAAATACACATCTACATACTTTCCATAATACATACAAACCGACATAGTTATAGTACATACTGACGTCTTTTAACCATTGCTTTGCTTCCGTTTGCCATATATTTAGACAGCGGCCTTACCCACTGTCAAATGTAGTATTCATTAAAGCATGTAGTGCAGTTAAGCGTAATCCCGAAAATTTTCGGGACTAAAATTTCGGGATCCCGAATTGCGGAATTTTATTTTACACTACAGTAGGGGTCAAACGATGAGAAGGGCTAAGAAACTAAGCTACTTAAGTATGTTTCTATACAAAAAATTTTCGCATCTAAACATACGCATATGGCTAAAATAACACGGGAGTGTAGCGGATTTTGAATTTGTGGAATTATATTTTCGACAGTAAGGGTAAAAAACGGAAATTAAGCAACTTGAAACAAATAAGTAAATTTCTATACAAAAAATTTTAGTACCGAAAATATGGAATGCAAACTTCGGGTTTCCGAATTTTTAGCATTTTATTATTGACAGTAATGGTGAAAAACTGAAAATTGAAAACCGTTAAAAAATGAAGTAACTAAGGAATATTTTTATATAAAAACTTTCGGTATAAGCATTTTCCGGGACACAAATTTCGGGATCCCGAACTTTCGAAGTTTTATTTTTGAAAGTGGGAGTGAAAAAAAATGATTTTTATACACAACCTTTCGGAACTAAAATTTTCCGGGATGCAAATTTCGGGGTCCCGAACTTTCGAAATTTATTGCTTACGACAAAAATGAAAAGAGTTAAGAAATGAAGTAACTTACAGATATTTTTATATAAACTTTAGTTCACCTACATAGAATATGCAAGGTGTCTCTACAAAAAGGACAAAACTGGTCCGAAATCACATTCACCTAAAAACGAACGGCCCGTTTTAACCAATAATCATATACCATAACATGTACAATTGTTCAAATTTTTTAAAAAGTTCAATAATTTTTTCGGGATTATGCTTTTCAGTTTTCGGGATCCCGAAAAATCAAAATCAAGATTACTTAAGAACATTTTTGTATAAAAAATTGGCATATTTTTAAACTAAAAATGCGAAAAATACTGTTTTACTTTTGTTAAATTTTAACATTTTTACGGTTTCTTTAATTTGTAACCCCAAATCATAAACTCCCCGTTGAGTCTCGTATATAACGCTACCCAAATGTTGATAAATTTGTTGTATTTATTTTTCATGATACACATGTGTTGTTTATATATCCATTATTATTACATAAATAAGAAATACACAATCCCGAAAATGTTCGGGATCACGAAATAAAATAGATTATCGTAAGTTCAGTACAGAAAGCTTAAATGCCCACCACACCGTAAATTTAGCAGTTTTTCGCTCCGTCACGAAAATTTTCGGGATCCCGAAACAATATTTTTCTGCATGCCATTTCCGGGATTTGCAGCTTAAATGCCTTCGTGACTATAAATCCACGATTATGCCGCTGTGTATGTGTCTGTGCAAATGCGCCGGCTTTCGCTAGCACATTTCAGTGCGTGTGTTTGCTTAATAAGGCGGAACGACATGATAGCACAGTTTTAGGCGCGCAACAATGTCTACTTGCCGCCAAGCAGTTAGCTAGCTTTCAAATTAAGGCGGCGTTGCATGCTTATTGCACTAGGACAGCGGCCACAATACCGCTATTTCCCGCTTACTATCTCCTTTGTTGCCCTTAAACAACATCCCAACACACACAGACACATAGTCACACATCAGAAACATATTTACACACGGATACATATGTACATGTATTTTCGTTCTTCTTGCACAGCATTACTTTGCTGCGCGCGCTTGCTTTATTGCTGCTGCACAATTTACGCGCTTTGTTCGCCGCTCACTTCCTGATTCCATTTGCTCCGTCAGCGTCACTTGCGTACTGCTTTGGCGTGCTTATTTCGTTCGTATTTCCATATTAGAGGTTTTGTATATTTTCTGTATGCTTATTGCTTGCTTGCTTTGCTATTTGCTTTTGAGTTTTTATTATTCTTCTTTTCTATAAAATTTTTGTTTGCGTATTTTTTCTTCGTATTCATCTTGCTGCCGTTATTTCCTTGCATGTTTTTTTTCTGTTGTTGTATTTATGTTGTTTTTTTTTTTTGCACTTCTATCTATTTGTTTTCATCCGTTTATGTTGACTTGCCTTGCCTCCTTGCAACGGTTGTTTCATGCGCAAAATGTGTTAGTAATTGCAATTTTCTCATTTTCCAAGCATGACTTGGCAGCTTGACTCGCTGTCGTCTTTTTAATTAAAAATTTTCTAAATGTTGAAATTACACTTTAATTTGCTGGCTTTGTTGCAATTGAAAGCAACAGTATTTGCGTTGTTGTTTTCTCTCTATATATATTATATATTGTGTGGCAGAAAAATGGAAAAAGATGAGAAAATAATCCTAGAAATCTGGGTGTAATTATTGAAGTGATGTAGGAGGGATATGCTTATTTCTAAAAGAAGCTGAGAAGACTATGACAAAGCTTAAAATAATATCCATCAACAGTCAGTCTTTAACTGTGTAATTATTGATGTGACGTGGTTGGTTTTCACTGGTTTCAATGCTAGTTTAATAGGCTAAGATGGTCCTTTGGACTTCAAGTAATCTGTCACCACTATCAACAATCCTCAACTGAGTAATTTTACCTGCATTTGAGAAGACTTTCAGTGAAATTAAAATTATGGCATAGTTGACATTTAAACAGTGGCTGCTACCCTCCAATCGCACCGATCATAGAATAATATAGATCACACATTTCACTAATAATCTTGAATATCCCTTCAAGAAAACAAGTTCTACCTCAAATAATAGTATTTAGTAGTGCTACAGGCATTTCTATGCACGGATGATATACATTCTGTCAAATAAGAATGGAAATTTGAAATAAAACACAAACAACTTACCAATCATCTAAATTTATTATAACCCCTTCAAAATAGCCCCCTTCTGAGGCAATACACTTCTTCCAACGAACAATCCAATCATCGAAACACTTTTTAAAGTTATATTCCGGGATGACTTGCAGTTCTCGTTGCGAATTAGTTTTGATGTCTTCAATGCTCTCAAAACGGATTCCACGAAGTGGTAATTTGAGTTTTGGCAACTGGAAAAAGTTACACGTGGCCGTATCTGGAGAGTACGGTGGTTGTTCGATGATATTTGTGGAATTTTTGTTCAAAAACTCGTTCAGAATGATCGCTTTATGCGCTGGTGCATTATCGTGGTGCAAAATCCAACTGTTGTTCCGCCACAAATCTGGTCTTTGGTCTCAAAACATCAACCAAAATGTGATGTGCGGTCTGAGACATGTCCATTATTTGCGCTATCTCTGGCATTATAGTTTGCCATGTTTCATGAGACCGCTCGTCATATTCGACGATTTTCGAACATCATTTCCTTTATTTTGTCGACGTTTTTTTTAGTTGAAGAGGTCGAAGGCCGTCCTGAACGTGGCAAATCGTTCACTTCTTCTCGCCCCTCTTTGAACGATTTACTCGTATACCAATCGTAAACTTCGAAAACTCAAGTGTGGAATCACCAAATGTTTTTTTTCGACATTTCCAACGTTTTGGCACAATAAATTTCGTTTGAAACACAAAATTTCACATAAACTCTTTGTTCAATATTTTTATGTATGTGCACATCTGTCAGTCTCTCTGTTGTTTTCAAAAGAAAAATAAAGAAATACTGATAGTTTTGAAATACTTGGCTGCGACATGCGAGCTTTCGCCGATCTTAAGACCGACGTTCCTCCAAACTCCAGGTTACTTGAAAGGTTGAAAATAATTGATCTCTCATGTCTGGTGATGTTCATACAGAAGTCTCAAAAGGTTACGGAATTTGTGTGACGTGTTTCAACAGGACGTTAATGAGTCCATTTATAGTTTGCCAAAGGAATAAGGAGATACTGATGGGTTTGAAATGCTTGGCTGCGACATTCCAGTTTTGTCGACCTTAAGACTGACCTGCCCGCAAGCCCCAGTAATACGATTCAAGCGAATGCAGTTCGCATGGATGTATACCAATTAAAGTTAGAAAACCCGCTGCAGTTGCGTTGATGTAATGCCTTCCGTTCCAGGCTATTTGAAAGGTTCAAAAAAATTGATATCCCTTATCTGGTGATGCTCAAACCTGAACGATCGAACTCAAGTAATTGTTTGGACAAGTTTTTTATTTGACGAGATATCCTCATGAAATTTGGCGTAGACTGTTTTTTAAGGCATCACTATAAGTTTCTAAAAAATTGCTAAAATCGGACTACTATAGCATATAGCTGCCATACAACGATCGAACTGAAGTAATTGTATGGACAAGTTTTTTATTTGACAAGTTATCGTCCCGAAATTTTCCTTAGATTAATATCCACGACAAAGCTACAATCTACGAACATTTTGTTCAGATTGGTCCACCTTAGCGTATAGCTGCCATACAAATCGATCGATCGAAATCGAGAAAAAGATCTTTTTATACCCTTTTAGTCCATAATATGATGCAGCCATAATTAACGTTTTTTCTTGTTTTTATTATTTTTAATATTTTTGCTGTTCGATTTTAAACTGCAGTTTCTCTTGCCATGTTTAATTACAGTTATTATTTTGATGCTTACTCTTAGGGTTGATCATTTCACTAAAATTACTTAACGCGTTTTATTATGCCTTGCCTTCACTGCCTGCCAGTTCAATCCTCGCTACGATATGTGCCCAGATTTAGTTGGCTTAAGAGCACCGCACTTTCTAGCGATTAATTTTAGCTGCCTCTCCTCCTCTCTCTTCTATCAGTTTTAGTGAAAAACGTTGTTTGCAGCAGAGCATCGAGGCTATTCACCAAAAACTGCTGAAAGCTGAAAATGTGTTTAATAAAACTTCACTTTATTTCCTCGTAAAGCAAATAAACAAGCCACCCCAAAAATATACGGAAGTGCACAAAATATTAGGGCTTAAAAATGGCAGTTGGGAAAGAGAGCACAATACTAAACAAGCACTTAAGCACTTAAGTGCGCTTAGCAAATGACCAGAATATCACAAAAACAAAACCAAAAACGAAAAAAAAAAATCAAAAACGAAACTGAAAAAGCGAAGTTTTGAAGAGAAATGCCAGATTTGGCAACATCGATAAAATATCCAGTTAAATCGCCTTTTAAGAGCTTATTTCGCTCATTTACTATGACTTATTTCCTTTACTCCTCCACCCACACACACATACACACACTTTCCACTCACTATCTTTATTGTATTAAACATTGCTGGCTTTTATACACATTCAGAGCTATTTCTTATGTGGCTTAAGGCCGTCAGTGAGTTTTTACAGTACCGTTATTCCACATGACGAACAGCGTTTAAGCACACTTTAATGTGAAACAATTCCGAAATCGTAATCGAACATAATCTCAGGCATTTGTATGTTTGAGAAAGAGTGAGCGGCTTCTGTTATCTAGCGATTTTGAAGGCAGTGGAAATTTAGACAAATATATATACAGTTATTTTTATTCACATGCCGCTTTTGCATCCCTTTTATAGCAGCCCTTTTCCAACACTCAATAAAATATTGGTTTTCTACTTTTGTCGCTGTGCAATAAATACCAAAAATCTTCTTTGTTTCTCGCCTTCAATTGCCAATCAACTTTACTTACTGTCGCCTGCCTTTTCTACTTATTAAATCGGTCTCATATGTAGCTTGTTTATTCGTATCCTTTTCCTGGTATTTCCTTAACTGTATTTTGCATACTGCAAGCCTTTGGGTCTCACCACTCTTTGCGCTTTCAATATAAAATAAAAAAGAGGAATTTCTACAGTGATAAGAATCTTTTGGCGTGCGCCCAAAACGGGTGTTCCACACAATAGAATTGCCCAGTTAATGTAATTGAAATAGCAGTAATTTGTTTTGTTGTTTATTTGCATGCGAAATAATGGTGAATAAAATTGATTTATATAAATAAGATTACATATCCCTTTAGGTATGTGTACAAAGTGAATTTCGAGCTATTTAATATTTATCCTGGAGAAATAGTTACTATATATATACTAAACCGAGTATTCTCACTGTGTACGATTTTTTGTTTGCTCTCTAAATTTAAGTGGCTTAGCAAGAATAAATATTATTTGTGACTGATGTTCAGAGCATACTGAAGTTATGGAAGGAAGACTTCTCCAGTCTGCTGAACGCCAGTGAGAGCATAACACCAGTAGACGGTGAACCAGAGTCCCCAACCGATGATGATAGAGCGGACGTTCCATTGCCCCACCAAGAAGAAGTTCGAAGAGCAGTTACACGTCTCAAGAACAACAAAACAAGGGCCGATGGATTGCCGGCCGGGCTAAAACAAACAAACACGGCGCCGAAAAACTGATAAGGAGCTTGCATCAGCTTCTTTGTAAAGTATAGTCGGAGGAAAGTATGCCCAATGATTGGAATTTAAGTGTGTTCTGCTCAATCTACAAAAAGGGAGACCTCACAATCTGCGCCAACTACCGTGGGATATGTCTTCTAAACATCGTATATAAAGTTCTATCGAGCGCATTTTGTGAATTATTAAAGGCCACTGCCAACCAACTGATTGGACTTTATCAGTGTGGCTTTAGACCTGGTAAATCAACAACCGACCAGATATTAACCTTGCGCCAAATCTTGGAAAATACCTTTGAAAGGAAAATCGACACACACCACCTCTAAGATAATACGGCTGTATAACCTGACGTTAAGCAACACCAAAAGCTCCGTCAGGATTGGGAAGGATCCCATCCAACCGATACGGAGCGAGGTATCAGACTAGGAGACTCCTTACGTGTGACTTATTCAATCTATTGCAGCGAATTAAGAGACAGTGAATACGCTGGCTAGGTCGTCCAAATGGATGAACACACTGGATGAACACACATATTTTCTTCTAAATGAGATTGTGACTACGCGATGGAACTCAAAATCTTGCCAGCCATTTCTCTAAGTCACAGTTTTATATTACCCAGCTTTCATGGTCCCCTTTCCTGCTGGTTTTTCTTTTAAATGATTTATTGAGACTTAAGAATCTTCCGAAACTTTTTTTTTGTAGTGACATTGTGGATAAACTGGTTAGTACCATATGGGAGTTTTCATTCAAGTGTCTTCAGGCAAGTTTTATTTCATCGCTTCTCTTTATCAAAGTACGGTAGAGAAGTCTTAGATGTATTTTCCATGTAGTGTTCGTTAATTTTGTCACTAGTTGCTCAAACTAGTTTCTTAAACTCTGCCCAATTTTGCTTAGGCTGTTAGGCTAATGAGCCACGCATAGTCAGTTTCGGTCCTTATAGGTACAAGATGGAGTGTCGTTATGCAGTTCATGAACTGTAGTCATACTGTAGGATGTTTTAACAGGTTTTGTGGCCTCACTACCGTGGAATCCTCAAATGCTTGATGCACTTGCAAATGCCTTGTAAATGCACAACCAGTGTATAAGGGATGGTCCATTGTTTTCCTGGCACTTTGCTCTTGACATTTTCTGCAGTCTTCTCGATCTAACAGTCTTAGCAGCCCACGCCTTTGAGAGGCGAGTAGAAGTGAAGTTCGTGCCTGGCGGCACTATCCAATGCTGCCCTGCTTTCCAATGTAATTCTGGCCGATATGCGAAAAGAGGTTATAGTCTTAATTGCGGCTTGTCTTATGAACACTTTTCAAAGAACGCGGACGAAGAATCACAAAAAGACTTAAATAATTCCTAAAGTGGACGTTTACCAGTAATGAAAAGTGGTCACTAACCACAATGTCCTGTGAAAACGGTAGTAGTCGAATCGCGGTTAGCCGGTGCAAACGGTGGCCAAGGATTGGTGCTAAGAAAGGGCACTTAGAGCTCCTACACTACAACCAAAGACTTAATTCGGACCTATACTGTCAACCTAAAGTAGGAAATCGACAAGCAGTGTCAACCTGAAGTAGGAATTCGACCAGCCTGTTATGGTCATTAGAAGAATAATTGTGTTGTATTAGACGGAACAAAAATCGATAGTGACTCGAAATAAGCTCCGAGAGTTCGGTTCGGATGCAATTTGATTAACAGTCCGCGATCGGATATTATTAAATTAGGGTCCCTTTCTATAATGAAGACCCATCTGCTAAGGCTTGTTTTTAGGCTACAGATGGAGAGTATACTTCCTTTATACATGACTTTGGCGACCATTCTAACGTTCGGCTGTTGTTACAAAGTGTTATTTTTATATTCTGAAAAGGGTATACAGGGTTTGTCACGCATTTTCTAACACTTGGGAGAACTGTGAGTCCCCCTGTTTGTATAAACGCGATCTACGCTCTAAGTTTTTGAGATATTGATCTGAAATTTTGCACACGTCCTTCTCTCTCCAAGAAGCTGTTCATCTGTTTCAACCGCTGAAATCGGACCACTGTAGCATATAGCTGCCATACAAACTGATCGTTCACAATAAAGTCCTTGTATGGAAAACTTTTTTGTTTGACAAGATATCTTCACGAAATTTGGGGCGAATTATTGTCCAAGACAACAGTACAATCTCCAAAGAAATAGTTCAGATGGAACCACTACAGCACATAGCTGTCATATAAACTGATCGTTCAAGAGAAAATTTCTGACATCTTGTAAGTAAAAGTTGAACGTGTGAAGGGAATTATAAGTCCCGTCCAACCGATGTTAACATTAATGCTTTTTTTAACAATTTTGATTTTTCTTTAGCAGCGATTCCTCCAATACATTTACATATGTATGTATATGTATTGACTCCTCACTCACTGTCCATTTAATGCTGAAGCAATTTCCAATTCGTCCTCCACGTTGATATAATATGTATGTATGTATGTATGTGTGTATGTATGTATGTATGTAGATATGCAAATGTATGCATTTACTTTATTCATTTTCTTTACTCACTTCATTTCACTTAATTTCCTCCATTCGTTTCCTTTTAATTTTGCATATCATTCGCATGGCCCATTATACAACACTGTATGTATGTATGTGTGTATGCCATTGTATTTGTACATTGTCCTCATTTTCTGTCATTGTTAATGCACGCTTATTGTTGTTGCTACTTACTGCTTTTTGTGAGCGCTATTCTCTCGCTTCACCATTACTTTACGATTGACTATCTGTCTGTCCGTTAGTGCAGTTGTCTGTCGCCTGTCATTTGTTTGTCCGCCATTTGATGTGCCCATTTATGTTATGTATGTACTAAAACGCCATCATTTTATGCACATCGCCCTACCCCTATCCCCCACTCAATTTACATATGTATGTGTATACTTATGACGGTACGTCCATCATATGTTTTGTATCTGAAGTTGATTTACATATTACTTGGTTGCCAGTCCATTTTGGTTTCCTTCACAAATCAAAGCGACTCGCAGCGTTAATGGCTATGCAAAATGTGTTTGCACAGGTAAGCTTTAATGGCTATTATATACCCGTATTTTATTATATATATATATACATATATATATGGTAGTTGCCTAAGAACAATGTCCGCATTGTTTGTGTAAGCGGGCGCAAAACTGTTGGTTGTGGCGTTTAGTAGGCGTTAACATATACTTTTATTGTGCCATTTATACACCTTCTTTTATGCTATGGAACAGTTCCTGATTTCTCCTCTTTTTTTTAGTCGTAGACGCGAGAATCCATTAGCGTGCTATTAAAATTATAATAACGTATAGATTTGCTCGTCTAAATATGCTTCATTCCAACCAAATATTTTCCATTTCAATATTTTGTGGCTTCGAAAATTCCATGACGACATTCCGATGGAATTTTCCTTGCAGACGTTATTTTGGAGACATTTCAGTGAGGTGTCCCACTGAACCGCGGTATTAATCATTTTATATATGTATACTATAAAGTGTGCTTTTTAGACATGTTGTATTCAAGAGGACATAAAAAGCTTTTAATTTAATGTTATGGACACGAATTTAGCTTTGTTGTAAAGGCAAGGGTTCGCCATTATGTTTTAAAAATTATTTCGAATAAATTCCTGTTTTTGAGCACTTTTTGTAGCGTTTGGGGCCGTGTGTCATCACCAACGCGCCGACAATTCAATCGGCTCTGCCTTAACTGCGTAGACAAGTTACGTTTGTATAACCCCATAAAAATAGTCAAGAGTTGGTAAAACGCACGAACTTGAAGGCCACGCCACAGACCCACGACGCGAGTGGTTACTTCGTTGGCTGTCCACATCAACAACCTCCAACACAGGCACGAGAAAGTCATTCAAAATGGCTCCGTAGCATTCTCCAATGACTGTAACATTATGGTTTAGTATTTCTAGAAATATGTACTAATGATTCACTCTGCCCATAGAGCACACCAAACAGTGACTTTTTGATGATGTAACGTCAACAATGGCATGCAATTCACAAATGTTTAAGCCCGTAAACTAAGATCGTTCCGCAAAATTTTATATAAAGTGAATGAACATAGTTCCAATATCTAACGTCGTGTTTAAGATGATTAAGATGATAAAACGTCTAATATAACGCCTCTTGATAATATTCTCGCAATAGAGTAGTCTTTATATGGTTTCTAATATAAAATCCTACGAAATTAAAAAAAATTACACGTGCGGATGACATACTTTATTGCAATGTATATTACTTTAGTCAGTTCGTGTAGAAACTTTTTACGAAACAAAACCAAGCCAAGTTTAGAGAACCTTCTGAGAATTTCTTCTGCAGTGACTTCACTGTCTTGATGCGTGTACAGCAACGCCAGACCGCTCAATCTATCTTGAAGCATGAAAACTCTGAATTATGGGGTTTAGGTCGACATCGCAGTTCTTCAAAGTTTCCAAAGCAGTAGTCGATAACTTGTTGTCTTTTGAATTTTGCTTTTGGCCCCAACAGCGCAGTCAGTAATCAAGTTCACTTTTAAGCTTCAAACTTCACTTTTAAGCTTTTAACTTCGCGCGACGTGGTCATTATCCAAAAACACTTTGAGTCTGCATATCTATCAAGCAGTTAATACGATTTTCCATTTCTTTGATTTTCAAAACACATACTTTTTTAGAATCAGCAAACTCAGTTGAAATCCATTCAATACTTCTCTAGAAAAGCGTGTCTTCAAATCTTCGACGATTGTATACAACAGAAGACCCTCTAGTATTCTTCGCAAGTTCTCACGGAGAAATTTTCGAGTTTTATTTGCCGGCCGCATATTTTTGGTTTTCTTCGTCAGTTTTTAGTCTGCCGCCATTTTTTTCATGTTTGAATAAATGAATCGAAAATGTTCGTAAGTTTTTTGTCTTTGATTTTAGGACGTGACAAGCAGCGTATATTTAATATTTAATTCCGTTGCCAGATCGATTGATTCTTTCTGAATAATCACGCTGAGTGAAAGAGTTAGAGATAGAATATTACATAAATCCTAATTATAAATTCTGTTTCCTTATTTTTTCCGTTACTAATTTTTGAAAGAAAATGGAAGATTTCTGGATTATAATTCTTTTACTCCATATTTTTTCAGAGTAGTCAAATTTCCCTTTCTGAATGCATCACTGCATAGTACGATCCAAAAACGACTTCTTTTTGTAGAATTGGAATAGAATTTTTGACATGAAAAATCATCTTACAACATCTCTTGGCTTCAATTCTTATGCAATTTAGTTTCCTTATTATTTCATGTATCTAGCAGCTTTTAAAGGTTTTGAAGCTTAAGGCTTCTGATTCCTTATCTTCAAACTTTTTTAGCCGCCTATGTTGTTTCTAATCCTTCGATTAAGATATACAATATGTATACCACAGGCTCAGGTTTATTCGAAATTAACTCAACGTCTTACAACAAAGTCATACAAGTTAGAGTCAGAGAGTGGTTTTACTAAAAAAGACGCGGCTGATTAGAGAGAATCTAATCGTTTGGAGAGTACGCGAAGTACCAAAAACGACCTCTTAGGAATGGCCTTAAGGCTGTTAAGAAGATCAAAAAATTCAGCTATCTCTTGTTGAGTGTCAGAATTTCCCGGTGTGAGGCTCAGGATGAGGCTGAGGATCTTTTCGACTATCCTAAGGCGAGCCTAAGGGTTTTCGACTATTACCTGCTATCTTAAGAAAGTAGTTTCAATATACTTTAATATTTATATTTTGAACAAAACGGTTTTCTTCTTATGCAACGGATTTATTCGTATTAACTTTCATTTCATGTTGCCTACAATATAAATATGTATTTGCATTTCCAAATATCCCATTAAATATCTACAACTAAAACTTGAATATTTGAAGTATTTCATTTCATCGGCTAATCCCATACTCCCATCGGTCAATCAAAGCACATTAACAGCCTTGTCAAGATACTTGAGCTGTATACAAACCTAACTGCATTATTTGCTCGTCAATGCCATTTGAAGAGAGCTTATATCCTCAAGTATGCTTACAGGTGTAATATAGATTTCAAATGTGAATGATTAACATATCCATATGTGCCTAACTTTACACATCAGTATGTTTGTGCCCCAATACCACTAAAAAAAACTTTGTAAGATATTTTGGTGAAAATTGTTAGTAAATTAGTGCATTTGTCATTTCAATATGGTGCTGATTGGATTGATATTACACTTTTCTAATGAAAAGAGAATGAATAGTAGTTTGACTAGGCTATTATGCCTCTCATCTCTAATGTATTTTATTCTCGCTTTTTGTTCGTGTAGTGTATGCGTTTAGAATTCTCAACAGCTTCATGAAATAAATTTAAAATATATAATTTACTGATTTGCTGTTTATTGTGTTTTTTACTGCTTTAAACTTGAATAAAACTATCGAAGAAAGAATTTGTCTCAAATTTTGTATTTCTAACCAAATTTCGTCCACGGAATCGTTACGAATATTGAAAAAGGCGTACGGTGTTTCAGTTTTGTCAAAAACACAAGTCTACGAGTGGTACAAAGCCTCAAACATGGTCGAGAGATCGTTGAAGCGATCTTTAGCTGATGAAAATATTATAAAGTGAAGAATAGTGTGCTTGAAAATCGTCAGGCGGTTGTTAGAGAGACGCTAAGAGATCTCGACATCTTTCGGGAGTCCGTTTGAATGATTTTGGTAGATATTTTGGGTATGAAACGCGTTCTTGCTCGACTCGTTCCGATAAAGCTGATTTTTTTTTACAAAAGGACTTACATAAACAGGTCCCTTTAAAAATTCTTAATCGTGCGAATTCCGTTTCCATAATCAAGGAGAGCATTATAACTGCCGATGAGACATTGGTTGATGAGTTTGACATGCAAATAAGTCAACAATCAATGGAATGGGAGAGACAAAAATGAGCCGAAACCCAAAAACCACGCCAATCCACTCAAAAATCAAGGTGATGCTGATAGTTTTTTTCCATATTCGTCATTTGGTGCGTCATGAATTTGTTCCGGAGGGACAGACGGCTAATAGCGAGTTCTATTTAGTCCTATTGAGGCGTTTGCGTGAGAATGTCCGTTTTGAAGAACAATCATGGATTTTATATGTTCAAAATCACAATAGCATCGAGTCGCAGTTTTAACCGAATATAAAGACAAAAACGCATTGAAAATGTTCTAAAATTAGTTCTTTTCTCGTTTTTATACCCTGAACAGGGTATATTAAGTTTGTCACGATGTTTTTAACACCCAGAAGGAAGCATCGGAGACCCTATAAAGTAAATATATAAATGATCAGTATGTTGAGCTGAGTCGATTTAGCCATGTCCGTCTGTCTGTCCGTCTGTCTGTATATATACGAACTAGTCCCTCAGTTTTTAAGATATCCTTTTGAAATTTTGCAAACGTCATTTTCTCTTCAAGAAGCTGCTCATTTGTCGGAACGGCCGATATCGGACCACTATAACATATTGCTGCCATATAAACTGAACGGTCGGAATCAAGTTCTTTCGCATTTGACAATGTATCTTCACCAAATTTGGGGTAGATTATTTTCTAGGGCAACAATGTAATCTCCGAAGAAATTGTTCAGATCGGTTAACTATAGCATATAGCTGCCATATAAACTGAACGATCGGAATCAAGTTCTTGTATGGACAACTTTCACATTTGACAAGATATATTCACGAAATTTGGTATAGATTATTTTCTAAGGCAACAATGTAATCTCCGAAGAAATTGTTCAGATCGGATAACTATAGCATATAGCTGCCATACAAACTGAACGATCGGAATCAAGTTCTTGTATGGAAAACTTTCACATTTGACAAGATATATTCACGAAATTTGGTATATATTATTTCTTAAGGCAACAATATAATCTCTAAGAAACTTGTTCAGAACGGGTTACTATAGCATATAGCTTCCGTACAAACTGAACGATCGGAATCAAGTTCTTGTATGGGCAACTTTCACATTTGACAAGATATATTCACGAAATTTGGTATATATTATTTCTTAAGGCAACAATGTAATCTCTAAAAAACTTGTTCAGAACGGGTTACTATAGCATATAGCTTCCGTACAAACTGGACACATAGTTACTAACAGAAATGCACCTGTGAAGGGTATTTAGCTTCGGTGCAACCGAAGTTAACGTTTTTTCTTGTTTTATATAGAATTTGTGGTATTTTATGTTGATACTGCATCGTAACTGCCCTAAACTTTGAAATCTTTATGTTTTAGCTGCAAAATAATATAGAGTTGCCAATTATTGTATATTAACCCGACATGATCAAGTCAGAAAATAGTGAACAATGCATAGTACAATAGTCTAATTATTCAAGTGTCGGCAAATTTCCAATACCAATAACAGTTTACACACATACATTCATATCCAAAGTCTTAGGTATATGAGTGTCATGTATATAAACACCCGGCCAATTCTACACCTTCGTACAGTCATCTTGTATTATCAATTATTGTTAATTGTTGCCTCAACTATCGAGTACTGCTACATATTGGCAATAACAACAACTGCAACTATGCTTTGTCTAATTTATTACTAATTGTAACTAACTGTCGCAGAAGCTTGCGTCCAGTCACTTCTGGCATAATATACCTTGTTCATATACATATGTGACTAATAAAAGTACTTGCAGTTTACAAGTATGTGCTATTGTGTGCTCCCATTTGTTGACAACATGCACGCACTTAATTTGTATTAAATTGTTAATATCTACTAACTAATAGATAAGCGTAATACGAACTATACGCTTGAAGTGTCATCAGACTTGCCTTTCAATGGAAATTTGCTATGCATTGTCTGTCTATATATATAAATATCTCTCTATATATATAAATACATATGCTTATGCATATATAAATATCCTTGTATATGCACATCTATGTAAGTCCTTAAGCGAGCATGCTTTCACGCTTGTGTGGCTCCTGTCTACGTTGCGCTCTTAAGTAGGATTGTTACACTTCAAAATTTATACACAATACTCCAATCCTTTGATTACATTTGTATATATTAACATACCTACAAATGTGTTTTCTTGCTGCTTAGAATAGACATTGATAAGCAGTAGTATTTAGACATACGGCTTAGCATTGTCTGCAAATATAATATGAAATTGAATTTGTTGTGCCAAAAGCACGTGTGGACTGTTTATTGCTTTGCTTTGTTCTAATTTTTAAAAATACCTTATTCAGTAAATACTTGAAATTTATTGTGAGGCTATATGTGAATTTCAGGTAAAAGAACGCATATATTTTTATTGTAAATTTTGCATATGTTCTGTGGTAATCGCTATTTTAAGTAATGAAGCTTTCAGAACCAGATATGGTACTATAGTTTAGAGAATTTCTATAAAAACCCAATGTTAATCGAAGTGCAAGACATTTTTATTGGGCTAGACTGCTGAGAAGATATTTTCAAAGACATATGTATGCCAAATTCTTTCATGAAATAAATATATCTTTCCCGAAAGTAGTCTGTCACAGTTATCTTTTAAAATATTTTCTATTTCGGCTATTTTTTGCTGAACCATCAATATCTATAAATTGTTTTCTATAAAAATATTTTCTTGACATTAGCTATTTTTTTCTGAACCATCAATATCTATGAGTTGTTTTCTAAGCTTTTCTTAGAGCGAAAAGTACTTTACTAAATGGGGTTTCCACTTCTTTCAAGACATTCAGGTATCTGAAACTATGGCAACTATACCAAAATGTGGAAAAGGAATATTTTTTGCGCTTGGTGTTTTAAAATATAGGTTCTTAGACACCTCTACGAAAATCTCTCCAAGTATGAGTTCTTAAATGTAACGGAAAAGTCCTCCGCCCCACAGTTTTATAGTTTTGTCTTATTATCAGCTAGAATCGTTCATACCTCTTCTCCAACTACTTGAAAAAATATCTTGTTTCATAGATTTTGTACGAAATTTATTGCTCAACAAAATGTTCTCTTATAATTTTATGATTAAGTTAAGCGTTTACGAGACATTCATCGTAAAAAATTAACGAAAAAAGTATGAAAGTTGTAGTGTTAGACACTTAAGAGCAATATCTCACATTCGGAAAACCTCACATCGATAAGTCCACTCAGTTTGTCCCGCTGATCATTTACATATACTTTATAGGGTCTTTGACATTTCCTTATGAATGTTTCGTGGCTTCTTAATATACCCTGTTCAGCGTGTACAAGTTTTAAGACCTTTTGAGACGACTCAGCTCTCCCGTTGATCATTTACATCTACTTTACAGAGTCTCCGACATTTTCTTATATATCTTTCGTGACTTCTTAATATACTTTTTTTAGGATATGAAAATTTTGAGACCTTTTTTCGCGAATAAAATAAACTTCAGGCTGATATTGTAGACAAATTCATTGCACATAAAAATTGGATGTCATTGGTGGATCAAATGCAACTATTTTGAAATCTAAATGCTATTTTGGAAACGCATAGAACTCCATCGGTGGTTAGAGCTATATTCACAATTTTTATTTAGAACAATTTATTTATTTCAAAACTTATAATGAAGCCTAACTTCTTAAAACTAATTTAAAATATGCGCAGTGTTTTAAATTAAATATATATGTGAAGACGCCAATAACAATAAGTCGTAATACTGATTCAAAGGAATGTATACAAAGGGTTGTATTTTCTTTGAGTAGGCCAAAGGCTTTAATACACATAGTTAAGTGCCTGCTATAACTCCCGTAGAATGTATACATTCTTTGCCAAAGGTTATACTCTATTCCGACAATCATATGTTGTCCGTGTTATACCTTTAAGTGCATCTTTCATAGTTTTAAACCAAAAAGCATCTGGGTTTTACTTGGTATGATTTTCAGAATTTTTTATCTTTATTTTTGTTATCACAGTCTTGCCAACGAAGGAAATAAACAAAAAACCTTGCCTACATTATGGAGCATTTTATCCAAGTCACACACCTATACCTTATGTATTAAAAATGTTGCCTATAGTAAGGCGTATCTCATCGAAGTCACGCACCTAGTTTGTATTGATAAACCTATAAATGTACATACCTTCACACCTTTTAAAGCCACATTGATTAATAAAACATTATTTTCTTTTATATTTTCAGGTAAATACAATGTCAACTCTATATACTACTTCCTAACAATGTTTCAACAACAAATATACGCTATCAATCTTACTTAGTTGCCTGTAAGTATCCATACTGCAAACTAATGTCTTGCTAACTGCTAGCCATTGCCTGCTTTTATTATTAGAAAAACGAAGAAATGCGCCATTTAAGCGGTTTACGCTCACTTTCATATATATTTTTATGGTCGTATAAGCCCTCAGGTGTGTGCTTTGTGTTTATGTTATATGCCGTTGTTGTATGCGTGCGTGTATGTAGGTGTCTACCCTCTGTCCACTTGTTTGTGCTATCAACTGCGCTTTCAACTTTAACAATTTGTTTATGGCAAATTATAGCCAAGAGCTTACAAATGTCCTGTTCTACTTTGTCTGAACTTGAGGCCATTGTAACTTTCTTGCTCTCCCATCTTTGTTTATTGTTTTTTTTTTTTGTTTCTGTGCCTTGCACTTGTCTCTCAACTGGCTACGCATCCTTTCGCAATACTTTACGGTTGATGTTTTATCTTTTCTAACAATTACAGCCCGCAGCTAGAGATTCTTCTGCATTCATTTCGCTTTTATTGCTTTCTTTAAGGTTTTATGCTCTTATTGCTGCTCTTTCATTTGCATGCGTTCTTTGTTTTGCTCTTTTATCTCCAATGCCATTTCTAACTGCCCGCTCACTGTGCTTTCAATTTCAATGCAAATTCTATTTTAATTTTCAAATTAAATACTTTCAAATTGCATAGCAGAAGCACAAAAAAAAACAAATTTGCTTGCCACAATTCGTCACTCATTCGCCATTTACTTGCTTGTGCGCCTAGCACTATGCTACACCATATTTTTACGCGCTTAAATGTTTCATCCCTTTTGGCCTTTTGGTAGCACGTTTCTGTGTCTTGCGGCATTTCTGCTGCATTTCCTAAATAAATATTAGGCACTTTTCTTATACAAACCTCTTCTCGAAACTCCTTTGATTCGGGTTAAATGAGGACACGTTTGAAAAGTTGCTGCATTTGCCGCCTTTTAGGCGAAATGAAAGCTGCAAGGAAGTAAAACTTTGAAAAGCGCAAGCCAAACTTGTCCTGCAAAAGTTCTCTGTTGGGTCAGTGGAAATTTGTTAAGGCGTAGGTTCGGTTTAAGTGGCGTCGAAGTTTTGCAGATTATTAAAAAATTATATATGACAACTGCAACTAGCTTTGCTTTGCTTATTTACCGAAGTTTTGTGGTGCATATTATATTTAGATTTTATTAAAATTGTTAAATAAGTATTTAGATGTTGTGCTACCTATTACTCTTATATACTAAATTCTTCTAAAGTTATTACATCAAGAAAAATGAGATATGTACATCAAACATGTGTGTTCGAAAATCTTTTGAATATTTGCAAAACAAAAGACTCCATATTAACCATTAATCACTCACCCTACTCACCTGATCTGGCACCCTGTGATTTCTACCTATTTGGAAAACTTCATTTGCCCATGAAAGGACACTGGTTTCAGGACATTTCAGCTATCCAAAAGGCGACGACCAATATTCTCAAGAACATTCCGAAAAATGACCTTAAACACTCATTTGAAATGCTAATTGACCGGACTAAACACTGTATCGAAGCACAAGGAAATTACTTTGAATAAATAAAATATAAATTTTGAAAATTATTAATTTTTTGTTGTTTTTTTTAACAGTCCTGTTTCTTTTGCGACAGACCCTGTATGTAGTAAACATATCAATGCTGTACAAGCAAGATTTTATTCACTCCAGAAGGTATATTGGTCAAAGGGGATGGTTGGTAGAGCGGCTCTCTATTGACTCCAGCCTCAGACTTCCTGATTATTGCTACGTCTTCCAATTCGGGATTGCAGCCACTAAGTAAGCAGCATATCTACTGCTCCGGAGTGCAGCCTCCTTCAGAGAAGTGAATATCCTCAACGGCATCATTATGAAAAAATGTGGACCGCTGATTCCACCAGCACACAAGCACCAACAAACACTTGTTTCTTCTGAATGAAATGGCAGCTTCTGAATTTCTTCAGATTTCTCTTCGTCAGAAAAAGGCTTCATCGTTCGCATTTCGAATCTTCTTGGAACTTTTCAAGAGCCCATAGAGCGAATGATGTCGCTTCGGAAGATTGAACGGCTACAGTTCTTGCGCTTTCAATTTAAGACCTCGAAGTAAAATGCGGCGTTCCGCATAGACCGAAATAAATGATAGTAGTCAGAAGAGGCAAAGTGTGTACTGTAAGACGAGTAAGCCTATCCCTAGCCGCTCTCCTATAAATAATTTGTGACTGGTCTTGCAACGAGAGGCCGAGTGTTGTCATGAAAAATTATTGCCTAGTTTCCAGTCGCAAATTCCTGCGTTTTTTGACATTCGCGTGGTTCAATTTGCTAAGTTTTTGTCAGTAGCTTTTTTCATCAATCTTTTCACGCGATTTTAGAAGCCCGTAGGACAGTACGCCATTCTGTTCTCGCTAAGTACAGAGCCTTACCTTAGCGTAGATATTTGTACAGCTCTCAATTAGGCAGTTTGACCAGGTTTTACAAAACGAGTTTTTGTATTTGTGGTTGCCGGAACAGATCAACTTTTAATCATCAGTCACGATGCAAAACAAAAACAGTGTTATACTATTTCTTTCAACGTCTCTTGGCTTCAATTTATATCAAGGTATCCAGTTTCCTTGCTTTTGAAAGTATCTGCTGCTCGTAAACGTCTTAAAATGGCTACTTGTGTAACACCCACAGATTCTGTAAGCTCTTCTTTGGCTTGACAACAATCTTCATCGAGTATGCCTTCAACACGAGCAAACATTTTCAGAGATAATTTCACGAAATGATCAAATATTATATTATTCTTTTCTAGCAAACATTATTGAATATAAATGTAGCATACCTTTGGGAGCGCCTCGTATGCATAATTCATTGCATACTTTTGGACGTATGCTTCAATAACTTCGCCTACATATTTGCGGTTATAGTAATTCTATTGAAAATATGCTTTAAAGTGCGCTAAAGCATAGTTTTAGGAGTGCCGAAAACAATGCTGAAAATTTCTAATAATCTAATGGTCTTAACCGCGAGTAATCGTAAGAAAAAAATTCACTTTGAAGCGCTCACCAATAATGTATGCTCACACACATACACACACGCGCCCGCTTGACAGCAATCAATGCAATAAAACTAATTTACATTTTAATTAAATACTACTTAGCGCAATTAAAACACTTAATTACAAATATTAACATGCAAATAAAATCGAATAGCATATAACGCCTAAAGCGAAATGCGAGCCGCCAACACGTCCACCCACGCACCGCCCGCATGCATGCCTAACTAACTAACTAACTAATGCTTGTAATGAACACCCTTAAACACAACTACACACAAACCACAACTGTAACAGTAGCTATGCAACAACAGCTTATATAATAATACTTACAATACAATACTTCATTAAATGTATCCATGTAAATTAAACTGTGCGCAAATAGCGCTTGTACGTCCGCCTAAATGTATACAATGGATATTGACAAGCGCCCACCCACTTGTCATACCTACACGTGGCTATATTTATATACATCCATGCACACATATAACTGGGTATGCACTGGTTTACCACGCGAAACTGTGTCAACGTTCGCCCACAGCGCGTTCAGGTGCTTTAATGCGCCTAAAAGTGGACAACTTAATGCGCATTTCTCAGCCAACGTTAATTGCTTATGCTCACTTTGTATTATTATTATTCGTTGGTTTTTTTCGCGTTTGTGATGACCACAGAATATATATGTATTTTATTTACTCGTCATATATATATGTATATACAATAAATATGTATAAATATACCGGGTTTTCCAATAAGGAAAATATGATTTCTAAGTGTCGTGCCGGCCACTTTTAATTTGTCATAATCGCCCACCTGTGCCCGCTATTCGTCGAATTGTTGAAAATTTCGAGCGCACATATTCTTTACATAACGCTCAAGTACCAATAGGACAAAGAATATATTGCAACTCTTCAGGAAAATGTTGCTGAAATCTGTAATTTCTCTATTCCAAGACTCAAGTATTGGGGCTGACTCAAACCACAACCTGGCGAATTTTGAGTAAGGATTTGGGCTTGCGTCCATATAGAATTTTTCTCACTCAATAACTGAAACCATTGGACCACCATAAACGTCGTGAGTTTGTGTACTTTGCCTTGGAACAGCCTAAAACGTTAAAGTTTTCTGAGAAACTAATCTTCTCCGTTGATCCTTACTTTCATCTTAGTGGTGAGCAGTAAATTATTCATGAACAACCATTACATTCACCTAAATTGACATCGTGGAGTGGCTTTTGGTCTGGTGGAATCACTGATCCGTACTTCTTTCAAAATAAAGCTGGTGACACCGTTACGGTCAATGGAGAACGGTATAGATCGATTGTAATCAACTTTTTATGGCCGCAGTTGGCAGATTTTGATCTTGAGAGCATTTTGTTCCAATAAGACTGGACAACAACCGAAGTATTGCCAGAATGGTTTGGATATTCGATAATTTCAAGAAATTGTGTCAATAAATGGTCTCCAAGAAGTTGTGTTTTGAAGCAATAAACCAGTCTCCCTTTAGAAGTCAAATGTGAAGGTGCTATTCAGAGCATATGACTTGATTTAGAGGAGAAAGTACTATAAAATTAGGTGCATCGAATTCGTTCCTACAAAAGAAATCGTAGAGGCCATTTGTATAACGTTATATTCGGAATTTAATTGTGTCGATTGAACTTCACATTAAATGGAAGACAATTGAGTTTCCTTACTAATTAGTGTGTTTTTTTTTTTGTTTTTTGAAATGAAATCGCATCACTCTTATTGGCAAACCCTGTACATGCTTATTCATGATAATGTAAATATGTATTAAATCATATAATTGTAGATATTTTTCCAATACACTGATTTACACTTTTGACACACCTCTCAATTAGTGTTCACACAATCTGTTGTTGCTGTCATTTGTCCAAAGAATTTTCACATATAAGCGTGCAGGGTGTGCCAAAATTTTTTGTCGATAAAAAAAAATATAAAAAACTTTGAAAATATTTTTTTTTTTTATTTTTAGTGGGCGATTTATTACTAATTTTTTAAAGCAACAACAATGAAACCGGTGTCGTAATTGGCCACGACTAACAGCTTTCTATTTTATTACAGCATTTTCCGTTATTTCTTGTTTTCGCCGGGCTTTGTGACAGTATTTTTGGCTTAACCTTGTCTATAGACAAAGAGTTTTGGTATTGCACAAAACAAACTCAAGGGGTGATATTTGCAAATCAGAGTGACAAGCAAAGTTTAACTCTTTTTGACAACAAACATCATTGAACTCTTTGACCATATCTCAAAGAGCATGAACGATTGACCGCCAAAATTTTTGCGTAATTTGCAGTCTATAGGGAAATAAGTTAAAATCAGTCTTTAAAAAGTACCAAAAAGTGCTTTTAGTGAAACCAAAATGTATATCGTTCTTGTCTGCCCCTCTTTATTTCTCCGTTGCGCTCTATTTTTTTCTGTTCTTCTCTCTACATATTTTACTCTGTTTTGGTTTTTCATACTTTTTTTTATATGTCTTTATTATTTTTGTTCTTCTCTCTGTTTTTCTTTCTTCCTTCTTTTCCTTAATTTTTCCTTCTTACGTCTCTCTCTAGTTTCCTTCTGTTTTTTCTACTCTCCTCTCTCTATGTTTCTCTCTCTAGTTTCCTTCTGTTTTTCTCTCCATTCGCTACTCTTTCTCTCCCCCTCTCTCTCGTTCTCCATTTTTTTGTGTGTATCTATTTCTTTTGATTTTTCCTATTACTTTGATTTTATTTACTACTTTTCCGCTTCTCTCTTTTTCCTTTTCTCGATATTTTCCTTCATTTTTTCTTCTTAAGTCTCCCATATTCTTATATGCTCTTCACTCTTTCACTATCTTTTTCTCCCTCTTATATCTATCTCTCTCTATATATATTTCTGTTTTTCTATTTTTATCACTACTCTCTTTCTATCTCTCTACTCCCATATTCTAATATGCTCTTCACTCTTTCACTATCTTTTTCTCCCTCTTATATCTATCTCTCTCTATATATATTTCTGTTTTTCTATTTTTATCACTACTCTCTTTCTATCTCTCTACTCTCTCTCTCTCTTTCTATCTCTCTACTCTCTCTCTCTCTCTCTACTCTCTCTCTCTCTCTCTCTACTCTCTTTACTCTTTCTCTATCTGTCTATTCTCACTCTCTCTCATTTTTTGTTATGCTTTTTCTTATGCTTTCTTTTCTCACTATTTCACTCTCTTACGCTCTCTCCCTTCATTCTGTTTCTTTCCATTTTTCTTTTTGGCAGCCTTGATCTTTGAAACTTCATGCTGACCTGACAATATTTCACCCACTCTCTCGTGCTTCCTTCAATTTCCTTCAATATTAGCATACCATCATCAAAGTTGTCGCACCCTGTACATACCTAGATATGTAGTATGTGTGATGTACTCGCTTGTAAGTAGTCACTTTCATTTCATTTCATTGACACAAATTAAAATAAAGCTGTGGTTTTTCACTAGCCTATAATTCACTGTGACCAATTAAGCAGACAATCGTACTTATTGAGCAGCCGATATTTATAGTATGTTTAAAATGTCATTCGGTTTTCTCTCATTTGTTTTGCGATAAGTTTTGTGGTTACGGGAATTATGCTATTTTTGTAGTGACAATTTTTTCGCCTTTAAAATATTAAATCATCGTTTGTTGCGGTTAAATTCATTGCATGATTTGGTTTAATTGATTGTGTGAATTATGGCAAGTAAATGCGTTTAATTTCCTCTTTAACAAATTGCTGGCGATTTAAATGTCAAAAGGTGTGAAGCTATCAGGAATTATAGGCATTTCTTTTTTATTTATGTGTACAGTGTCGTTGGAAATAAAAGCAGCGAAAAAACTGCATAAGTTGATGCAGTATTTAATTATTTTTGCTTTTTATTCATTAGAAAAGCTTCAGGTCTTGATAATAACGTACTGAGATATTTTCTCTAATTTTCCCCTTCATGATTTTAATGATAGTGCAGTAGTGCTACATCAGAGGCGGGACCAGCCGGGTCAATTTCCGAGATATAACTTTTGATTTGAGTACTTTACCACAAGAATCCAATGATCCCAGAACTATTGCTTTTTCATTTTGCTCTGCATAATTGTAGTCATTAGCTTTATTAGGGATCTAACGTAATAAAACCTCATCAAAGACCCGAGGACATATCGCTTCCTTTATCTTTATTTAGGGGATATGAGATATGATAAGAAAATCTTGCCGACTTTATCATACCAGTACAATAAACTCCATTAGCATTTACTCGGACAACAGGTATGGAAGGCTTAAAGCAGTACAAAAAGTCGAGTAGTTTACAAGAATAGTTTCTTGTATTCAGAGGACTTACTTTATTCATTGGAACTTGAAACACGTTGATCTAATATTTATTAGTATATTTATATGTCGGTTACCAGATCTATTTAATTGCCCGAAGATATTGCTGACAGGTGCATTGCTGCGATGGTGGCTCTAAGACTCAGGGATGCTTGGTATGTAGTCTATGTTTAAGAAGGGGTCCAAACAGGGTCACGTTGAAACTCTGTCCTTCAAATATATTCTTGAAAGCTTTGACCACTGCCTCGCGGAGCAGAAGCTGTTTATTTTCTGCTCACCTACTGATGAAGTAGGAGATTTCGATGAAGTAGAGGCGCATAGAGCTTTTTTGATGGTTCGAAGTAGAGTTTAACTTCACGCTACCACACCACTGCAGTGTTTTTTTCAGGAGGAAGTGGCTGGTATTATAGTAGTACTAAGCTTAGTGCTTCAAAATGCAGCTACTTTCAGGGAGGTGCTCACCACTTCATTCTGACAGCAGGGCTGTGGCAATAGCCTTGAGTTCACTAACCGTTCGTTCACGGATGGTTAAGGAATGCGTAAGCTTGTTATCAATGGCATGAAGTCACTTATTGATAACACTAATATGGGTGCCAGATCACAGCTGAATCGTAGGCAACTGTCAAACATAAGCGCTAGCAATAAAGCTCTAAAAACCCTAGCTCGTTTATCATTAGAATAGAAACGGGTCGGTGCTACCCTCCTCCCGAGTATTCTATTACTGGATAGCTGGGCTTCGCGGGCATATGGACAGCGCTGGCCTACAATGGGCTCATGAACTATCGCATGATCTGTTTGGTTCAAGATTGATTGCAAGATACCAGTTTTTTCCCCTCAGTAAGGCTAGCCTCTCTCTAGTTGTGGAGATTCTAACAGGCCAATACCTTATTGGCGTCCATGTCGTAAGGTTGAAAATGTTACCGGACGCTATCTGATGAAGCAGAAATGGTAGAAGTCGAAACATCTCAGCACTTCCTTCTTGATTGTCCGGGTTTAAAGAGGATTAGATGGAGACATTCAGCACTTTCTCCTCTACTGTTTAATTTCACAAGACTGCGATTGAATAATCTCGACAATCACACGCTTGGCGAACCAGGAGACATACCCGAAACTGAAATTAGGCGCAATGACAAATTTGTGATAAGCCTAAGCGCTTTGTTGATTTATTTGGGTATTTAAGATCAATTTCAAGGGGTTTTAGGTTCCACATTGAACCGTCGTTATAAGCTGTCCAAATTAGATACCTGTTACGATCGACGACTCAACCTAATCTCACCTAACTTGGTCTCAATGTGATCTGTACTGAGCTCTGGTATATTAATGTAAGCTTTTCAATGCGATTTCATTTTAAATTTCATCTGTGGTAGCCCACACACAAATGGTTTTCAAACAAAACACATGAAATTATGGGAGTTACTTTTACAGTAAAGCATAATTTTAGGCGCATAGTTGTTAACATACTATATTAGTTATACTAACCCAACCCACAAAATTTCGCTGCAAATATGCATCGCCGCAACACTTTTGCAACATAAACCAAAAGCAAAGCAACAAATGTTTGGTAAAAATATTTTCATAGCACACTTTTCGGCGTAGAAACATTTATTTGTTGATTTAATGATTTTTTTTTTTGTTTTTTTGCAAAATCAATGAATGTTTTTATTATTGTAAGTTACTTTTGTAGATGGATTGCTTATTTGTGGCAAGCTTAACAAGCTCTTTTTGATTTTGCTGCTAGCATTTCCGTATTGGCATGCTTTTGGGCGCTACATAATACAGCAGCACAAAGCTGAAATGTACGCTGGTATTTTTCTTTTGTGGATTGTAAAAGTGTTAAGTGTTAGCTACAAAAAATTCGATGGATATAAGTTACAAAAAAAGTTAATCAAAAAATGTGAGCTTTCTTTCTTTATGCGAGATGAACTCTTTCTCTCGCAAAAAACCAAATCAAACACAGATAAAAATAAGAAAGAATGTTAAATTCCGTTGCGACTAAGCTGAAATACCCTTCACAAGTCATGAAGTTTCCATACAAGCGCTTGATTCTGATGATCAGTTTGTATGGTAGCTGTATGGTACAGTGATTCGATCGGGAAAATTTCTGCAGATATTGTAGTGTGTGGAATTTCGTGAAGATATCTTCTCAAATAAAAAAGTTTTCCTTACAAGCACTAGAATCCGATTGTTCAGTTTGTACGGCAGCTATATGTTATAGTGATTCGATCTGGAAAATTTCTTATTATAGTGCTCTCTTAGAAAATAGTGTGTGTGGAATTTCGTGAAGATATCTTCTCAAATAAAAAAGTTTTCCTTACAAGCACTGGAATCCGATTGTTCAGTTTGTACGACAGCTATATGGTATAGTGGCCGGATATCGGCGATTTCGGCACAGCAGTAAATTCTTTAGGAGAAAAGAACAAGTGCAAAATTTCTGATCGATATCTCAAAAACTGAGTGACTAGTGGGCCTATACATTGTTCAGGGTATAAAAAAGTATACACCAAACCGAAAGTAATATCGTGAAAGTCGGTTTAATAACAGGCAGTGTGTGCGCTGGCGTTTTGTTTCTGACAAACTAACTTTTTAAATTGTTTGCAACGCAAAATTTTTTTGTCGGCAGCGAAAATGTGTGCCTGTGCGCACCATGCCCATACGCATACACGACACCAACGCCTTTGCATATGCTACGCAATAATGCTGTGTGCCTTTTATTTACTTCATACTCAAACTGCTGGCAGCTGCATACATGCTGGCACATATTAAACATACTCAAACTCAAGCACACATACTATACATGAACACACACACACTCACTCAAACTCACATGCTTGTTGTTGTTGTGTTGGCGCGCCACGCCGAAACGCCTAAAAACAAGCATTTCCTTTTGGCAGGATGTGGACAAGCCAGCATTTACATATATTATATTTGGGTGTGTATGTGTGCGTCAGTAATGATAAATTAGTACGTGTGAGGTGTTTATAAGTGACTGTTGTGCGCCTATAAGTAGGCAGCAAATATATATGCAGCGCATATGCAGTGGTTTGTGCGCGTATGTGACTTCGTAAAAGTTTAATATGACAAAGTGTAGCCGTAGCTGACTGACAGTCGCTTTTAAATATGCATTTATAATTTCAGACGAGCTGTCCCTGATTGTTTGGTGCAAAAAATGTAACACTCTTATGAAAAATTAAGCAGTTGGCGCCGAAATGTATGCTTGTGTGTAGAGTGTATGCGCGCACGTATCTCATGCGTTGAGTAATAATTTAATGGCTTTGAATGGTGACTGACGGCATTTAAGACGCTCGCTTGCTGGCTCACATTGTCTGATTGCAGAGCGAGACGTGTTGAGAATTTCAAATATTGTGATTTTGTAAAAGAAAAACATTAATAAGAGATTTTGGTGCTGTAGACAGTGGTTGAGTAATTTTTTTCAGGGGAAACCTGTAAGAGTAACAAAAATTAATTTTTTCTATACTTTGCATTCCAAGTTTACCATTTTCTGAGACTCTGAGAAAATGACGCTATTTTTATCAGAATATTTGATGGTATTTAACTATAAAGCTTGCACTTGTAAATGTTTGTTGATATTTATCACACATATGATTTTGAATACATACCATCTGATCAAATTTGACCCGGGCTGAATGAAAAGTTGAGTAGTTTAAGGCCATTCTTTGTTGTCGCCTTCAAAATATATTAGGCCCCTGAGCATGCCAACGCTCAATCCAATTTTTCATACACTTCTTATATATAAGTCTCGGCTAGAATGGGCTACAGTGTCTTCAGTGAATTTTGCTGTTTTTGGTTTCGACACACGTGGTGCAATCTTCGTCTATGTATCGTGATGCATGTCGGGCAATCTGCTACGCCGTTAAGCATCTCTACTCTACATAGTTTTTCGTAAGATTTAGGTCCTTTGTTACAAAACTGGAATTGTCGAGCTTCATAGCCAAAAAATTGACCGAAATGTGTTGAGTCGATTCATAAGCGTTGTTGAAATAATGTACTCTCCTATCTCCCTCCAAATCGACGAAATCGAGACGTTTTTGATGGGATTTTTCTGCAATCTGTTGCAAGTTACATTAGTTTATCATCTTATTTTGAGCCGCAATGTCACTACTTTTTAAATTAGTGCAAAAAATATAGCACAAGCATTTTATTTCACTCAATATAAGCAGTCATGTGCAATTCTCAACGGATTTATGAAATTAATTAATATTATTGCTGACGGCTAGATAGGTACTTCCTTCCTCCCTGTTTTGCTAACAAGTAAAAGATGAGGAAACCCAGGAGCTTTTCAATCGTTTTCTTCGAAAAAAAAACACGAATAGATTTTTTATATTTTTAATGGCTAATTCAGGCATATAGTTTATTGTCTAAGGCTTTCAAAGAGAACCAGACTTTGAAAATATATTTTGGCAGTATTGTAAAGAAAACAGCAAATTTTTCTCTTTAATGCTTTTTTATACCTTGAACAATGTTCATTAAGATTACAGAAACGGAAACGCAAAACGGTAAAAATATATATAATCTTGTTTAACGTGACGACCTGAGTGGATTTAATCATGTTGGCCTGTTGGTATATACGCGACCTAGTGCCTCAGTTTTCAAGATATCGTTATGTTTTTTTCACCAACAACATGCTCATTTGACAGAATTGCTGCTGTTGGACAATTTTAGCATATAACTGCCATACAAACTGACCGATCAAACTCAAATCCTTGTATAAAAAACTTTTTTATTTAAGGAGGTATCTTCACGAAATTCGGTACATACTAGTTTTTAAGGCAACCCTTCAATATCTGAAGAAAATTTCCAGATCGGACCATTATAGCATATATGTAGCTGCTATACAAAAAGTTCGATCAAAACTAAATCCTTGTATGGAAACCTTTTTATTTGACAAGATATCTTCTTTGGTAAAAAAATTTTATTCAAGAATTTACTACAGTTTCTGACAAATTTGTTCAAATCGAATCACAATAGCATATAATATAAAAGCCAACCTATTAAACTGAAGTTCTTCTATGTAAAACCTTTGTATTTGACCAGGTATCTTCACGAAATTCGACTAGATATTACTCGTATTGTCTAAGGCAACTGTACGATCTATGAGAAAATTGTTCTGTTCGGTTTACTATAGCTTATAGTTGTCATTCAATGAGACTCATGAAATTGCAGTTTTTGAATATAAAACTTTTTTTTTTTTGCTAAAATGTCTCGATGAATTATTTTAAGATGATTATTTTCCAAATTATCGCTTGTTCAGATCAGATCGCTTCTCCCTATAGCTATCATACAAACTGACCTATCAAAACTAAATTCGCTTATGGAAAACCTTTTTATTTGACAAGATATATTCTTCAGAAAAATTTTTATATTTTTTTGAAAAAATGAATAGAAATTTGTTATTGTAAATTAATATGAATGCAATTTAAATTTCCATTGCAAGCTGTCGTGGTGGTCGTTTTTGTCAATTTTCGTTTTATGTTTATTTCTTGTTGTTGCTTTTATTATTTTCTTATTGTTGGTTTTGTTATTTTATTATTGTTTTTGTTATTTTCTTATTGTTTTTTTTATTTGTTGGTGTTGTTTTCTGTTAATTTGTTGTTGGTTTTGTCATTTTCTTTTTATTATTTTTGTTAGTTTTTGTTGTTGTTTTTATTATTTTCGTCTTGTTTTATTTTTGTTATTTTCTTGTTGTTTTTATTTGTCAATGTTTCCTAGTTTGCTATTTTGTTGTTGTTGTTTTTTTGTTTTCTTTTAGGTTTCTTACTGTTGTTTTTGTTATTTTCTTGTTGTTTTTTGTTAATTTTTTTTATTGTTTTTTATGTGTTGTTGTTGTTTTTTGTTTTCTTCTTAGTTTCTTACAGTTGTTTTTGTTATTTTCTTGTTGTTTTTTTTTGTTAAATTTTTTTTATTGTTTTTTATTTGTTGTTTTTGGGTTTGTCATTTTATTTTTATTCTTTTGTTATTTTCCTCTTAATTTATTTTTATTATTTTCGTGCTGTTGTTATTTTATTTTTGTTATTGTTAATTTCTTGTTGTTAGTTTTGTTGTTTTTATTTCTCAATATATCCTAGTTTGTTATTTTTTGTTGTTTCTTTGCATTATTGTTTTCGTTATTTTCTTGTTTTAGTTTTTTGTTATTTTCTTGTTGTTGGTTTTGCTATTGTTATTTTTGTTGTTTTTACTGCTAAAGCTTTTGTTGTGTCTTATGTTTCTTGTTTCTATTTTAGTTTTTGTTGTTACTTTATTGTTGTTGTAGTATCTGTGATTGTGGTTATTGTGGTTTTTTTTCGAGTTCATATTGAAAATTTTCTAGTTTATTCAAAGCTTTTGTTATAGTTTTTTAGTATTTGTTGTTTTTGTTTATTTTTGTTGTAATTTTTTCTTACTTCCAGTCAGAAAATCAATAAATTTCATATATTTTTGGTTGTGAAATATCTTGAAAAACTCTCAATTATATTGTAAGGTGGCAACTCTCTGATATGTTGTTGCCTTCTAGTAAATTAAAAATCAGTTATTCCATATTTATATATACCATGCACTGCTAAATTACAAATTCTTCAAGAAAGCCACACACATATTTAAAAGCATTTTCACTGTAGCCTACCTGTAGGCGACAAGCGTTGACAGTTAAGTTAAATGTTTTCTTTTACATATCTCCCATCATTTCCTTCACCATATTTATGATATTTTTAAAGCTTCGGTCTTAAATGCTCCCCACCCGTCGCTGCATACATCCACCGCTTGCCTGGCATACCAAAAAAGACAAGTGTTGAAAATTTGTTTATAGTATAAACCGTTACAGACACCGGCGAGCAGTTGTAAAAATAAACAAACAAAGCAGTAGCCTCACTTCCGCTCCCACATTCCCACACACACTCATGCTCTGCATGCCTTTGCGTTTATTTATGGCCTGCTTCTGTTGGGGTTTTAGCACTCACCTCCGTTATGGCATGCCACCTGCACCGTGATCATCATCATCACCATCACCATCACCATCATCAACATCGTCATCATTTTAATCGCGTGTGACGTTTACAACGCGCCACTTCACTCAACTGTCACACTCAACTTCACCTCGTACACTGCCGGTCTCCGCTGTGCGCTCGCATATGTAATTTTCCTATGCCTCGTCACATGAAGTGCATTTTCACATTTGCAAACAACAACAACAACAGCCACGCTCATTCACATGTTATAAAAATATCACACACACACTCACACTCACACATAAACTCATCTGCATATGTGTTAAAATATATTTTAATATGTTGCAGCGCTTTGAAGCACGCTGTCAAACTTCATGCATTCCTGCCGCTCGCACACTCCCTTTTTCTCTCCCCCACTGTGTGCCCTTTTTCAGCAGCGCTCCTTATCTTACCCCGTCGTTGTTTCGGCTTTCTAGTGTTGTACGTTTATTTGACACATTGTTGGCAGCCGCGTTGCCAGTGTGTGTGAGTGTGCGCGTGTGCTCCACTCTCATGAAGTGGCAGGTTGCATGCGGCACGACACCGAAGTGTGTTCACCATGTTATGGGTTCAATAATAAAAAACATGATGTACTATACTCGTAAAAGGCGAAAAACCAACAAAAAAAGCGAGGAAAATGTTAATTGGCTCTAACAAGTCTAACCCACAAAATTATGGTGTGTTGAGTATGCTCTGAAATTTGTGCGCATTGAACGGAATTTTCATTGCACGCGGCAAGCAGTGTATATAAACGCAAAGTTATTTTAAAGTCAACTTGCATTTTCAACTTAAATCCAGTGCTTTAGTGCGGATTTTAATAGTTCGAAAAGTGTGAAATTTTCTCAGCTGTCTACATGTTTGCTAACGGTACTTGCATGCATAAAAATCCTAATTTTTGCGACCCTAAACAAGATTTTCTCAAGCTTTGTGGCGATTGTTTCACCAGAAAAATCATAAGTAATAGACAAAAAAAGTGAGGATTTTTCAGTAGGGACACTACAAAAGTAGACCGATAGGGACAGGAAACGACGCCATACATTTTCCCGCTCTTTTGACGTTTCTTTTCAATACGTTTTGCCATTTTTTCATCATGGAAAGATATACGATCCAACAACGAGTCAAAATTATTAAAATTTAGTACCGAAATTCGGAATTAGTGGCCTCAACTTTAAGAGCGCTAAGTCCAATCTGTGGCGAACCTTGCAAAAATATCTTAGCCTACATCCTTACCAGATCAAATTGACGGCAGAACTGTAGCCACTTGACCAACAGAATCGTAGTATGTTTGTGAATTGAGCTGAGTCACAACTCGAAAATTATCCAGATTTTCATCGAAAAATCGTCTTCAGCGATGATGCTCACTTCTGGTGGAAAGACCTGCCAATAAGTAAAATATGTGTTATTGGTCAGGCTGCAATCCACACGTACTTCATGAGTCACGATTGAAATCCAAAAAAATTACGGTGTAGTGCGTTTTATGGTCTAGCGGGGTTATTGGGCCGTATTTCCTTCTTAATGATCAAGACCGGCACGTTACTTTGAATGGAAATCGCTACAGCGCAATGATATCCGAATATTTTTGATAATATAGACTTGGACAATATGTGGTTTCAACATTTAACATGATTCAACGATTTATGGTTGAAAAGCATCGAAAATTGGGTTCAGCGTCCCGATTTCTGCAACCGTCGAGGTCGTAATATAGACTGCTTATCGAAGAAAACGAGATAAAGCTGGTTTATTCCTTACAGAGTTAGGTTTAGGCAGATACATAAAAAATTTACAATTGTATCAATTAGCAATTGTATACAAATAAATGCAAACATCATTAAATGAGGTTTCTACGAGGTGTGTTCAAAAAGTATCGCGAATCGTAACTGACAGTTTTCTTCGATTGCAGGGGCGTGGTGCATCATGAGTTCTTGCCACAGGGAAGAACGGTCAATAAGGAATATTACCTGTAAGTTATGCGCAACTTGCGCGAAGCAATCCGCCAGAAGCGCCCGGATTTGTGGAAGAACAAAAATTGGCTTTTGCACTGCGATAACGCCCCTGCTCACACACATCGTTGCTTGTGCGCGACTTTTTGGCCAAAAACAACACACTAATGATGCCGCAGCCACCGTATTCCCCAGATCTGGCCCCCTGTGACTTTTTCTTGTTCCCTAAACTGAAGAGGCCCATGAAAGGACGACGTTACGCTTCTCTTGACGAGATAAAGACGGCATCGAAGGAGGACCTGAAGAAAATAAAAAAAAAAATATTTTTTGAAGTGCTTCGAAGATTGGAAAAACCGTTGGCACAAGTGTATAATATCTCATGGGGATTACTTCGAAGGGGACAAAACAGATATTCATGAAATCCTCGAATCATGACACTCATTATGGAAGTCAACAACGGAACGAAGCAGACTAGGATATCAGTCCAAACGTCAGTGCCAGGCGAAGCTCGTGGCCTGTGGCCACAGCTTCACTAAAACGGGAGCAGGTTGCGGTGATTTAGAGTACTACAGCGCACGGGTGCCACAGTACATGAAGTTTCGGACTAAGAAAGCGCTTTAAGTATAAACGCAGATAAAGAAAAAGAACTTCTTCGCTTTCCTGAGAAGGTGACCGAGGGTTTTAGCTGTGACAACAAGAGATAGCCCCGGAAGCAGCCAAGCTAGGAGAGGTTCTACGCAAAACTGAGGTACAAGGCAGCGGTCAGAACATACAACCGACTCGAATTCAAGTCTAACCTAAAGGAAGAGGAGTTCAAACAGCTGGCTTGGGCCAGAGAGGAGGTGAAGTCGGCTACACTTCGCTACTGGCACCTGGTACAATGCCTCGGATCCAACGTGTGCTAATTGCATTGAGAATCATATTACTTGAAAGAGTCATCGTTTGACGGAGAGCAAACCGAAAGTGTCCTTGAAAAGGAAGAAGTGCAGGGACTTTGGTGAGAATCTAGTTGCCAAGCGCGCGGACGACAAATCTACAACGTCCAATGCAGCGACGGTAGCCAATAAAATTGGGAAATGGTATTTGACCGTGGCGCTCATAGACCGCCGTAACCCGCTGTGGCAAATGTCACAGGAGCGGTGGAAAATAATGGAAATGAAACTATTGGAAGCTCCCTTCTCCAGAATAGACACGGAAAAGCTTACCCATGCAGTCATTTGATGCTGCAGGATGGCTTAGCGGAGCGAAAATCTTAAAATCCAACGACGACCGGACGCTTTTATGAGTAAGGGAAGAGGTCAGAACGCTTCCAAACATGTGGAAAGAAGCGAGATCAAAGGACCGCTGCAATATTCTATCGGTACCTCGCATGGTGGACACAGAATATGCTCTGCGGCTACTACAAGATAGAATTAGAACGTGTCAACTAGTGTTAATTGTGTGAAATTGGTCAACGAAGATGGAGACCAAAGCTACATCCGCCAGATCAATCAAGCACCAGAAATATGTCAATATGTGTTTATCCTCCTATACAATGTTGGATCAGAAGCCTCTTGAGCTCAAGAAGGATAAGAGCAGAATGGAACGGCTCTAGAATGACCAAGGATGTCTGTAGAGGTACTCCACAAGCTGGAGCTGGCTCCTATGGACAGCATATGCGAATAAGATTGTTATATTAATAACGAGTAGGTGTCTACACACTATTAGCAGTGTTATAACCACCACTCTCAATACAGTCCAGAATTGGGCATCGCAAGCGGGTATGGGGTTGAACTTGGAGAAAACCGAACTGCTTGTGTTCACAAGAAAGCATAAAATATAAAAGCATAACTCTCTCAAGGACCGGTAAGTTCCGCAGATGCTGGGGCTCTCTCCCTCTCTTATATACAGCTATTGTGAGACCAATTCTGCTATGCGGTGCAGCAGTATGGTGGACAGCCGTACGAAGACCCGCCTACCGGAAGCCAATTCAGAGACTCACTACGTTGTGCTTGACGGAAGATTTAAGACCAACCCTAAGGGCTGCTCTTGAACTGGTACTAAGTTCAGAAGAACCTATAGACCTCGGGACGACTACTGTATGTAGGAGAATTTACTTATAGAATTGTACATGAAGGGATAATAACTGGTCACTGTCTGATGGCGACATACGCCCGTGGAATAGGACTAACAGATCGAGAAGACTGCCAGAAGTGTCTAGAGTAAGGCATCAGAGAAATAATGGAGTATCTCATGTGCACTTCTCCCGCAAGATTGTCAAGATTGCGCTACCAGACGAGCCTAACTTAACCCAACCTACTACAAACGTTAATGCTAAGAAACAAAAATCGATTTTTTTTTTTTTATTTTTATTTTTATTTTTTATTTTGACCACCCCTTACCCGTAAAAAATGCTTTAATTTTCATAAGTTCTCTGCTTAATATCCAAGTATTAGCGATTTCAATATTTTTTGTGCTCAATTTTCAAGTATTTTCTTCTACTTTCTTGCATTGACATGTGTGTGGCATATGTGTGTCTGTTTGTATGTATGCATGTCATGTGACAGCACTTGACTTAATTCACTGCAACTTAAATGCTTTCAACACAAATTACTCTTAACCACCTCAGCGCACATTCATAATCAAATAAACGGAAATAAATCATAATAAAGAAAGCGTACACCTTGTATGTGTACACTTTCGACACTCGGCCTTTCGACACACACCTGCCAACACACATACATATACACATACAGTTATGCATTTGTTACTTATGTATGTTATGTATATATGCTCGTACACAAGCTTCACTTTGTGCATCCATACAATTCAACCTTTTCAATTAAGTTTACATTTGACTTTAATTGCTTCCTTTCGCTCCATACAAGCGCATGCACACATACAAATATTGCTACGTCCGCTAGTGGATGTGTGGAGATTAGCGCATACAGTCGCAATATCCTGTCGCTGCTGTATGGAGTGGTTTATGAAGTCCCTTTCGCTTAGAAATTTCACACTTTACAAACTGACACACATCTATTCGTACACATACATGTATATGTATTTATATGCAACACTGTATGCACAGCAGTTGAACTTATAAACTCTGCAACTCTGTAACTATCCATAAATAAATGTGTGTATATGTGTATGTGTGTGTTAGTGAGTCGTTCCAGCGAGTTTATTGTATTGGTGTAAGTTTATTTCCACTCATAAGCGAGTTATCTCTTCTGTATGCTTGGCTTAACTTGCGTCCATTGCATTCATGGTGTCAACGCAGTTTGCTCGAGAAATGAAACTATTACATCGTCCTGGTAATATTTTCTTTCAGTTTTGTTTTTTCCTTTCGTTTTTTTGTTCATTTGGTGTAATAACTCGTTGGTACTTCACGTTACTACAGTTTTCTAAAATGTTACAAGTGCCACATGAAAATATTGCTTGAATGTAATAACAGTTGTAAGTGCAAGTTTAAGAGTAGTCTTACATAGCAGTTAAGGAAACAAAAATTTCATATAAAAAGTTTAATATGTGGATTAGTTATTATTGTACGGTTGAAAAGTATATAGTTTTAGGAGTTAAGGGTTTAAAGTTTTTTATTGGGCGCAAAATTGCTCAAGAAATTTTTATTAATTATTCCCCAAATTTACAAGTTGTAAGCGTATATATCGGCTGCCGAGCGTTCAACGGCCGGCGCTCATCAGCATGTTTGGTGCACTAAGGTCCACTCAAACCATAAGACTTAAGACATCTCAGACTCAGATAATCTGGGTTCTGAAAAGAACACGTATCTGAACTCTCAAATAATCTCATACACTTTGGCTTCATACCGGATCACTTGGATTATAGAGTCGTCAAATCGAACTCTGGCGGCTTCTTCTCTGCCCATACAGGGTTTGTCCGGAAAGTGATAGGACTGAGTCTATTGAAAAAAATTTATTAAATGGTATAGCTTCCAATCGGCTGCGATGTCTTGTCGGACCCGATTGATCCTTTGTTTGAGTCTCCTGTGGACTTCCACGTAAAACTTGGCGTTGACGGTTTGTCCAGGAGGAACAAATTTATGGTGTCTCTGACGCAGATTTAACGAGTTGCACATAGAATTTAATTGCGTACATCTGCTGCATTTTCGGCTTGCACCACTCGCAGAAACACGTCGCACGAATATGTTTGTTTTGACTCTCTAACGGCTCGGAGACAGCTGACTAGCCGCCCCTTCGTTAGCTACGAAAGCCCTTTACCGAATCCAGTCGCTGCGCGCACGCTTCGAAGTACAGTCACAGTATAAGTGTTATTACTTTCTATAGAGTTGCGGGTGGGAAGAAGGGAAAGGGGCAGAGAGCCTCTTTACGGAACGGATAAAGCTTGGTTCGAAGGTTATGGAAGCGGTTTGATGTCAGGAGCTCTCTATCAACTCCTGCTTCAGACTTCCTGATTATTGCAGAGTCTTCAAAGCCGAGGATTCAGCCATTAAGGTAGCAGCAGATATACTGCTCCGGAGTGCAGCCTCCTCCACAGATGTGAACATTCACTAAGATAGCAGAACGGCGATACTAGCCTTGAACTCATTAACAGTGTTTTCAGTGTTGGTCAAGGAGTGCCTAACCTCGCTATCAATAGCATCCAGTATCTTTGTGATAAGATTGATATGGGTTCCAGGCCATAGCAGAATTGCAGGTAATTACAAAGCTGATGAAGTAGCAAGAAAAGGCACCCTAGAACCACTATCGGTAGAATTAGAGCGGGTTGGTGCTCCCGTGTCCTCTTGGGTTCTAGTACTAGATAACTGGGTTTCGCGGAAACTTGACCAGCGCTGACCCACCATCGGTACATGGGCTGTCGCAAAAGCCTTTTGTCCCAAGATCGATCGCAAGAGATCTAGTGATCTTTTTGCCCACAGTAAGGCTAGCCTCTACCTATTTGTGGAGTTAAAAGGGCATTGTCCTGTCGGCGTTCCTGTTGTAAAGTTGGGAATCTTACCAGGCGTCATCTGCAGAAACGAAGATGATGAAGTGTAAACAACTCAACACTTCCTTCTTGACTGTTCCGCGTTTGGGAGGTCAAGACTTAGACACCTTGACACTTGTTGAATCGATTATTTCGATCCCACATTTTCTCTACATAATGTTCAAGTGTCAATAAGACAAAGAACCGCTCGAAGTAGTAAAAATATTGCTGCCGCGCTGGTAAGTGTTGCTGAAGACCGCAATTTGCTGATTCCAAGACGTTCTCAAGTAATGGGGCTGTCTCAAACAACAACCTGGCCGATTTTGAGTGAGAATATGGGCTTGCGTTCTAATAAAATTCTTCACGCTCAAAAACTGAGACTTTTGGAGCACAGTAAACGTCGTGACCGATGAGTCTCACTTTCAGCTGAGTGGTCCGGTAAATAAATTGATTATGGTTCAAAGAAAATCCACAAATTATTCATGAACAACCGTTACAGTCACCTAAATTGAAAGTTTGACATGGTTTTTGATACGGTGGAATCATCCATCCGTACTTCCGAAATGAAGCTAGGGATACCGTAACAATCGGTATAGATGGATGATGATAACTTTTAATGCCCACTTTGGAAAACTCAGTACTTAATTGCTATGGTTTATGGTTTATGTTTCCAACTTTCCATTATTGGTAATAGTGCTACCACAGCTCTACCTATGTAGATCTGTCAACCAATTTACTTCTGCATAATTTACTCGTTAAAAAAACAGACCCAGAAACACCTGACTTTGTGCCCTATTAAGTCTTATTCATCACCTCGATGAATTTGATGAGATACCGCAGATTTATCATCTCCAGCTTCCCAATCTCTTTTAAGTTTCCAGCTGTGAAAGATATGCCGTGTCAACCCACTGAAGGCTGGACATACAGAGGACCTTTTTCTGACCGATCATCCTCCGCGAATTCTGCCAGCTGCATTTTGCCAGACTTCTGAAGGTGGGATCTGATGACCCTTATAATGCTAGTTTTCCAAGTCCGAGAGGTATTTCTCTAAAGACAATTGCTTCAACTAACACTTGAAGGAACTGAATGGTCCAGAACATTTTGGAACGATTACATTTCCCAGTGCCCTCCAGCTAGCCAACTCGCCTGCATTTTCATTTCCTCCTTTCTTGTATGACCTTGTACCCAGATAATTTTTTACCGAGCTTTTCACTGAATGTCTAGCGTAGGAGCCACGGTTCGTCTCAACAGCAACTTGACTACCCGCTAGAAGGTTATAAAACTTGCTGGTTAGAGCAGAAGGCCACGTCTTAGCATCTTCTGAACTGTTGATCACAGACCATTGGTCCATTATTCTCTGCTTAGTAAGAAAAAGTCGTGATTAACTGCTCACGTATCCTTGCTAATGGCCCGAGTTCAGTAATAATATCGAATATAATACACCTCACCGGGTATCGAGGCTTACTTCCCGAGCCTTTGTTGGGATACTTTTAATAGTATTGATGAATAATTAAATATTTATCTGGGAGTACTGCGATTGTTACAAAAGTCTACACTTCCGCCGAAACAAATGAGAGATTTAAACTCTAGAGAAAAGCCCAGTATGAAATATACTTTCCTGTTTAAAGGTTATTAATGCTGCATGGATGCCACTCCATGAGAATTTTACCGAAACATCGGCATATATACTTACAATTGACGTTGGTATGTTAAATACATATATGCCGCAATTTGCTCGCTTTCAACAATTACACAATCACTTCCGTTTCAATGCATTTTTAATTAAATTCAATTTGCCAAAGACAAATTCGACAATAATCCGCCACCATACTGCATTACAAATGCAAGAGTTAATGCAGTTAAAGCAACATAAGTGACACAAGGACAAGAGAATTGATGATGCTGTTGTTTTTGTTGTTGTGGTTGTTGCTGCTGTTAATGAAGGCTTATTCCTATATCCGTGAATGAGGATGCGGAAACGGAAGAGCGCAGCGTTGAACAACTATCTTTATGTTGCATACAAAAGGCTAATCAAAAGTGCAGACCATTTGGGTATAAGCGAAGCCGAGCACTAACTGTACAACTACAAAAAGTACGAGCGAACGTGGAACGGGCATATGCGCCTTTAGGTATGCAAGGCATTTTGGGCAACTACCTCAGCGCATACTTATAAGTAATATATAGATTATGCATACGAGCGTTAGTTAAAGTGGGCACTTTAGACAAGCTTGCAGATTTATCCACTTAGTAGCTGAACGTGAATGTAAATGTACATATATGTATGTGACACTATCTGTGTGGCAACGACATAGTGAGCATTAACACGTGCAAGATAATACTGCTGACAGCGAGTGCAAAAAACAAACGAGCGGACATGCAGATTAGCGGAAATAGTGAAGAGTTAAGTAGGATGGACTCTGCGTGTGTGTGCTCCTGTTGTAACAAATTTCACGCTTTAGCATTTCGCTGTTGTTCGAGAGCCACACATGCTTGCTGTCAGCTCTAAAATGCAGATAAGGCAAATACTGTCAAGAAAATTAGCTAAAACATGTAATTTTATTTAAACAAATAGGTATGTATGGAATATAATGTTGCACCATTATTAAATTTTCGGGATTACGGGATTTTAAGTAGAACATTTCGGGATTTTATAAAATTCGGATAAATACTACAATGTAATTCATATGTGTATTATATTATGTTATTAGAGTGAATTATTTATGATTAGCATGAAAAAACTTGTCGGGATCCCAGAAATCATGTTCGTGGCATGCTTCATACCATCAGTTGTACTGGTTGCATATGTTTCTTCTCAGAAAAATTTAATTTTTTTCCGCCCAAAAACTGCACTGAAATTGCATTCTTCTATCCATAGTTTTTTATGTTTTTCAACTTTCGGGATTTAAAAATTTGAATTACGGGATCCCGAAAACATATATTGTCAGAATTTTTTTTTGGGGATTCCTCTTCCTCAAACGAATACTCTTTCATGTGTTTAATAATTTTCGAGTTTTAAAAGATTGAAGCACGGGATCCCGAAAATATATATTCTCAGAAATTGTTTTTTACAGGTTTACCGTAAATATATATTAATATTAAATTACTTCAGCGATTACTGTTTTCGGGATTTAAAATTTATAATACGGGATCCCGAAAATATATGTATACATATTATCAGAAAATTTTCGTTTAGAGATTCACCTAAAAGTTACATTAGTATTGTATTCTTCAAGCGATTACTCTTTTATATGTTTAATAAATTTCGGGATTTAAGAATTCGAAATACGGGATCCCGAAAATATATATTCTCAGAAAATTTTCGTTTAGAGATTTACCTAAAACTTACCTTAGCATTGTATTCTTCAAGCGATTACTGTTTTATATGTTTTACAGCTGTCGGAATTTAAAAATATAAAAACGGGATTCCGAAAATTTACATTCTCAGAAAATTTTCTTTTGAAGATTCTTCTCAAATTTGCATTATTATTGTATTCTTCAAGGGATTATTGTTTGATATGTTTAATAGTTTACGGGATTTAAAAATTTTAAGTACCGAATCCCGAAAATTTACATTCTGGAAGATTCATCTCAAATTTGCATTATTATTGTATTCTTCAACTGATTACTGTTTTATATATGTTTTACAATTGTCGGAATTTAAAATTTATAGTTTTTTTATGAGTTACAATTTTCGGGTTTTGAAAGTTTGAAGTTCGGGATCCCGAAAATATGTACATACATACTTATATGTATATTGTCATAAAAATGTATTTATGTGAATCGCCCATAAACTGCATTATTGTTGCTCAGTTTGCTCTTCTATATATCGTGTGATTTTCGGGATTTAAAATTTGAAGTTCGAAATTCTAAAAAAATTTTGAACAAGCCCGATAATTTTTAATAATTCCGTATTTATTCCGAAAAAAACAGTTTTAGTATCTAGGTTACAATTTAATACTTGGGATTTGAGCCTGACATCACGGGATGCCGAAATATTTCTCAAAATATTATTACAAAAGCTTATTAATAAGATTCAGCCACCTAGAAATATTGGTCTCTAGTAACCGGTCCTTTTCAGCATATAAAAATTTGAATTTTGGGATCCCGAAAAAGTGTTACTAATATTAAACGAACTCCATTCATCTACTACTGAAACAAACGTTTTCTTTCCCACTTTTTATATCGTCCAACCTATATAAAATGATAGAAAAACCATTCCCATCCCACTTCCAACTCAAAAACTCCACATATCCTGTGCTCACTTCAACAAGCAATCCTACTATTTTATCTCCACTGCTGTCTCACTCGTTATGCCTTTTGTAGATTAGCAGAAGCATTTTAATTTTGGTTGTTTGCACAAAATTATTAGAGTGCAGCTGCTTCCACATGTGCCTTAGTAGCTCAAACACATAGACACTAGAATATCACCCGATGATTTGAAAATTAAATATTTTTGGCAATCACACTTAAGCAATTATGAATGCAAACACATGTAGTGTCAGCATACTTTGTATTACATAAGTAAGTGCAGGGATTACACAAACGATTTCCTTCATGCCGGCATCATATGCTTTCAGTTGAGGATTTGGCTTAGATAAATACAAAGTAAGCGATATGTAAACTAGCAAGTTTTGGTAATTAGAAAGGAAGCGATAAGATAAGTGTATTATTAATGGGGATACAGCAAAAATATTATCGCATTGAGTACTACAAAGTTAAGCCGAGTCTGTAGAAATACAGTAGCTAGTTTAAGGAGGCGATGAATAAAATAAATGCCGAAATGAGAACCTTTTATGGTTCATATACAAACGTGGTCTTGCAATGTGTTTATTAATTATCATATCATATGTTTCAAAACTAGTCGATTTACGGGGTATATCTCTCTAGCTAAAGCTCGTCACATGATTCGTACTTCCTTAAGATATTAATTTTTAAGGGCTTAAATCAATATCTTCGGTAAAGTCGCCTTATTCGATTTCCTAAAAAAATAAACACCCGATTTTTCGTTCCTTCTAATACTTTATATACTTTCCTAATCATCACCGGGTCTGGCTATGACCGCGTAAGCCAATAAAGAAGAAGAATAATCACCGAATATTAGGTTATGTTAGCTTAGGTTAAGAAGTCGATCTCACTTCGCCAGCGTAGCTGAAGGAGAATTATCACCGAGTATTAGGTTAGGTTAGGTTAAGAAGTCGATGTCACTTGGTCAGCTTAGCATCACGGTTCATTGTGATACCTAAAACTTCTGTTTAATTAAACATAAGACCCTCACATATAGCCAAAGGGCTTTGAGTCTATCACAAATTTGTTGATATGGCTATTATCAGTTTCAGCTATGTCTCCTGGTTCACTGCAAGTGAGACTATGGAGATGTTTCAACTTCAGCCTTGCATAGGCTGGACAATTTACCAGTAAGTGCCTGTGATATTCCATAAAAAAATTGCCTACATTTAGGATTACAGTTTAAAATTTTCTTCTCCCCAAATCATAAAAGTAAGCTAATTAAATTTGTTTTGTACATGAAGTATGTACAATGATACCATTAAAAAACGGAGTTAGGCACACTTTCCAAACTTTTTTTTAAAGCTTACACATATTTACATATGTATATACATATAAGGTTGTCAAATATCTCCCTTCCGGTTTTTTTGTTCTATATTCAATGCTTTATAAAAAGTGTTACAGTGATCGGTTTCAGTTTAAATATGCGCTGTTTCGTTCGATAATATGTCTCCATCTATACTTCAACTTCATAATAACCGCCACTTTTCACAAGCCTCTTTTGAGATCCACTTTACATCAACAAGGGCGTTCGCCATGGACAGGAACATGTGGTAATCACTTGGCGCTATGTCCGGGCTATATGGTCGATGCGATAAAACCTCCTATCCGCGCTCCCGTAGCTTCTGACGAGTCATCAACGAAGTTTGTGGTCTGTCTTGTCCTGGTGGAACACTATACCCCTCCTGTTGGGCAATTGTGAACGATTCTGATCGTTTGCCTGCCTTAAGCGGTCCAGTTGTTCGCAGTAGATGGTAGTACTAAGCGTCTGGCCATCTGGGAGCAGCTCATAGTGGATAATTCCCTTCCAATCGCACCAAAAACACACAGCAAAACCTTTCTGCCCGTTAATTTCGGCTTGGCCACCGTTTGGGACGGCTTTCGACCACGACCGTTTTCGTTTGATATTGTCGTGCGTGATCCATTTTTTGCCGCCAATCACCATCCGATTCAAAAATCGGTCGATTCGTTCCGTTTCAGCCGCATATCTCAGGCGTTTTTTTAGCGTCAAATTATGCGGCACCCAAACATCAAGCTTTTTTGTGTATCCAGCCTTCTGCAGATGGTGTAAAATGGTTTGGTGACTCCCATCTTCTGGGCGATGTCACGAGATGCCACATACCGGTCTAACTCGATATTTTCCATGATTTGATCGGTACTCGTCGCTACAGGGTTATCGTTTTCACCCACTCTGAATCGTCGAAACCATTGCTTCATTTTTTCTTCGACCTTCTAGTTTTATTATTATTTTTATTTTTTTGTGTTGATTATGTCATTAGTGGTTTTAATTCTATTTTTCATATACTTTTTTGCTTAATTTCCTGTTTAATGTTATTTTTGCAAAATATTTTTCTTTCTTCCTTATTTTCACAATAACTCTCAATTAGCCACCTCCCCTACTTATTAGTATTCTCAATACTCCACCTTCTTTACCTCATAGTACTCACATCCTTTCTCTCATCATTAGTGCGCACTCAATCACTCATACTCCGACACACACGCAATCATACAAACACGCGTCTCATTTTATCATTGTTCATTCATTAAATGCGTAATTGTTCGATACAAACTTTTTTAATAACCTTAATTTCTTTTCCACAAATATACTCGTACGTCGGACGATATCGTTGGAATATTATCTGCGGCATTTATTTACACATTCGCAATGTCCTTGTACATCATTAAAACAGCAATTATTCAACGCAAATAAAGTTTTATTTAAAATACCAACGAAATGATTGCCTTAATTGAGTTACAGATAGAGCGAAAGGCATTCGTTTAATTTAGTGAGGATACATATATTTTTAAATTTTAATTAAGTAAATTTTTTTAAAATGTATAAAGTACAAATGTAATCTTCGAAATGTGTGAAACTTTTGCAAAATATTAAGGAAGTAAAAAGGGTTTCAACAACCGATATGCGTTTTCTGTAAAAAAGATAATTTTTGAAAGAAAACAACCCTAAATGTAGGCAATATATGAATGTTGCGCAAAAATACAGGTAGGATCCGTAAGAGAAACTGAATGCAGGTACGAAAATGTTTAAGAAAATTTCAAAGATTTCCGCATTCAGGACATTTTTTTTTATAAATATATGTGATATATAGTAACTATACTACCCTAAATGTAGCCAATCCTTTTTCTTAGGTATAATAAGTTCTGGATGAGAAACTTGTTTGCTTACTTTTAGGTTTCCAATTACTTAATGAAAGCTGGAAGTGGTCGAAGTTACTGTGAAATCCTAAAGGTGGGCAACGTTTTTTTATTACCGAAAATAAGTTACAGTAGATAAAGTCATTAGCTTGCGTTTAGCTTTCCAGCAACTAAAGAATCGGTTTCAAAATATCAGCAAACTACCAAACGTTTCCTCGCTCGGGGTAGATAACGGGTGATTTTTTTGAGGTTAGGATTTTCATGCATTAGTATTTGACAGATTACGTGGGATTTCAGACATGGTGTCAAAGAGAAAGATGCTCAGTATGCTTTGACATTTCATCATGAATAGACTTACTAACGAGCAACGCTTGCAAATCATTGAATTTTATTACCAAAATCAGTGTTCGGTTCGAAATGTGTTTCGCAGACAAATTTTGTTCAGCGATGAGGCTCATTTCTGGTTGAATGGCTACGTAAATAAGCAAAATTGCCGCATTTGGGGTGAAGAGCAACCAGAAGCCGTTCAAGAACTGCCCATGCATCCCGAAAAATGCACTGTTTGGTGTGGTTTGTACGCTGGTGGAATCATTGGACCGTATTTTTTCAAAGATGCTGTTGGACGCAACGTTACGGTGAATGGCGATCGCTATCGTTCGATGCTAACAAACTTTTTGTTGCCAAAAATGGAAGAACTGAACTTGGTTGACATGTGGTTTCAACAAGATGGCGCTACATGCCACACAGCTCGCGATTCTATGGCCATTTTGAGGGAAAACTTCGGACAACAATTCATCTCAAGAAATGGACCCGTAAGTTGGCCACCAAGATCATGCGATTTAACGCCTTTAGACTATTTTTTGTGGGGCTACGTCAAGTCTAAAGTCTACAGAAATAAGCCAGCAACTATTCCAGCTTTGGAAGACAACATTTCCGAAGAAATTCGGGCTATTCCGGCCGAAATGCTCGAAAAAGTTGCCCAAAATTGGACTTTCCGAATGGACCACCTAAGACGCAGCCGCGGTCAACATTTAAATGAAATTATCTTCAAAAAGTAAATGTCATGAACCAATCTAACGTTTCAAATAAAGAACCGATGAGATTTTGCAAATTTTATGCGTTTTTTTTTTTAAAAAAGTTATCAAGCTCTTAAAAAATCACCCGTTAGATGATTTAAGTAATAATTTGACCCTAAATGTAGGCATTGATTTTTCTTACGTATAATAAGTTCTGTATGAGAAACTTGTGGGTTACTTTCAGGTTTTCAATTACTAAATGAAAGCCGGAAATGTTCAAATTTTTTGTGAAATCGTAAGCGTATAGTAGGCAACGTTTCCATTATTTCTGATAATAAATTCTGTGAGGAAACTTAATAGCTTACATTTACCATTCTACTTACTAAAAGTAGGGGACGTTTATTTTATTTTTGAAAATTAATTTGAGAAATGGAGAAGCTACATTATACTACACTAATAGTAAATATATCATACGTTAAGAGTTTGGTTGCTGACATATAAGAAAAGAATTGTGGTAATCGTAGGCTTAGCGGTCTCGAAAGCAAGAACTATATGTAGTATAGCAAAAACTATTTTAAGAAGACACGGGTCCCATAGGCAAGTAAAGTTAAATAAACCTAGCGATCTAGAATAAGTCCAGAACACTGAAGCTTTCGATTAAGAAATGTACGGAAATAGATGATTTGTACTAAATATTTTTCCTACCATTGTCGTACGGTCTTTTTGGCACAGCTTAAAAGCTGGTGACATCGCGCTGCAATAACGCTCATTTATAATATACCGATAACCCGAACTTGTTGATTCTCCTCTGAATAATTTATTTATGTGTAAATACAAGCGTATGTTAAGCATATGAGATATCTATATAAATTTTGCTAGCACTCTGTTCTTATCATCTCAATTACTCAATATCAGCCTAAATGTAGGCAACGATTTATTACAAACTATGCATGAGATAGCAATAGAATGTTCACTTCGGCATTTGACAAAAATCCCTGTACTTGGAGAAGTAACATATCCCTTAATATATACTTGAACTATCGGAGACCTTATATAATATAGACATTTATATATATAAATGATTCGCCTGATGAGCTAAGTCAATTTAGAAACATCCTTCTGTTGGTTCATACGTACGAGAAATAGTATCTCAGTTTTTGAGATATCGATGGAAAATTTTGCACACGCCATTTTTTACCCATGAAGCTGCTCATTTGTTGGAATGCCCGATAATGGAGAACTATAGCATATAGCTGCCATATAAACTGAATGATCCAAATAAAGTTTCATATAAAAAACTTTTTAGTTGAGCAAGATATCATCACGAAATTTGGTTAGAAATATTTTTTTAGTCAGCAATACAATCTCAGAAGAAATGGCTCAGATCGTAACACTATAGCATATAGCTGTCATACAAACTGACCGTTTAAAACCAGGTTCTTGTATAGAAAACTATTTGATTTGACGAAATATTTTCACAAGTTTTGGCTGAAATAATTGTCTGAAGCAATGCTACAATATCTAAAAATATTGTTCAGATCGGACCTCTGTAACATATAGCTGCTATACAAACTGATCAATCAATACCAAGTTCGTGCTTGGAAAAAAATTTTATTTGATACATTTTCTATATAATATTTTGCATATCTTATTATTCATGGTACAATCTCCCAGAAATTTGTTCAAATCGGACGTTTACAACTAATAGCTACCAAACGAAGTGACTGATCAAAAACATGATAGAGATCTTTTTTATCCTCTCTTGCTATAAAAATGCTGCTGTGCAGTGTATTTACGCTTCGGTGCAGCTGAAGTGACCATTATTTCATGTTATTTCTTGCTTTTATTTGATTTATTTAAGAAGGGTATTTAAATTGGTTAGGAGAAACGATCACTAAGTAAAAACTTCCAAAAACAACCAAACCAGTTGTACTCCTCTTTAAACACCTCTCATAAATTATTTTTAATGAAACGTTTAACGCACTTGAAAATTTTTTATTTAAAAAGAAAAGTCTCCTTGCTGTCCTTGGCATCACTGTTTTCGTTACCCTGATTTATATTCACATGAACAACCACTATCATTACTCTTTATACACAAGCATATTTAATACACATACATACACAAATACTCACATAAATGCTTACCATATACGCCAATTTTGCACTGATAATGCAAATATAATTTTCTCGTGTTAATTTCCACGAGAAATGTAAAGAAAATTTACACACTTTGCACAATAGCCAACTTAACAGACATTTTTTACGCATACGCCTGTGCATATGCTTCATTTGTTCGCTTGTAACTGGCTTGGTACTTGCGCCACTCGCAATTTCTTTTGTGGCCATTGAATTATCCTTGACATAAGCTTTATGTTTTCTCGTTTTATTTTTATTTTTCGCAATTTACAAACCAATTTGCACCGAGCAATTCCATTCTATTTTTACTTGTATTACTTGCTGTTGTTGTTCCCTTCGTATTGTTTACTGTCTTTGTCTTAATTTCCATATATAGTATTTGCATTTTCACTTCAATGACCAACTGATTGCTTGACTATATATCCACTGCGCCAGCTATTTTCCATTTTGTGGTTTTAAACTTAATTGTTGGCTGTAAATGTTAACTTTCTGCATACATATGTACGTACGTGTGTTTGTACATATGTGTCATGGCGCCTTTGTTTTCTGACTTACTTGCCTGATAAACTTGTTACTTCCCGCTGGCCAGTTGTGCGCCATGCTTTTACACGTAACAGCTTATTTATATTTTATTTATTTATTTGTTGAAAATAAATACCTCTTTGCAATTACTTTTGCTTAACCACTTTTAAAATGGTGAACAAAGAACTGAAGAGAATACAAAATTCAGTAAAAATATTCCGCTTAAAGAAGTGTGAAAAATAATTAAAATAAAAATAGTTTATAGAACTTTTAATATATGACAAACGTGGTCATTAAGACGAGGTTCTTGAAGACAATCTTCCGAGTAAAGTTTTTCGGCGCTTATTTCAGGCTCAAAGTAAGCGTTATACGTATTTCGGCCAAATAGACTCCATACCCCTCCTCCTTCTTACTAAAATCTCTGGAAAGACTGATGAACTGATGCATAAGTAGGCGCATTCCGAGGGATCATTCATCAGTAGCCCAACATGCTTATTGCAAAGGCAAGTCAGTGGATATTGCCCTGCATACTATTGTGTCATGTCTTAAAAAAGTCATTGGTTGAAAAAATTCGCTGTTGCGATCTTCTTTGATATAGAGGGAGCTTTTAATAACGTCCTGACGAAAGCAGTCGTAACTGCTCTGGACGGTCTTGGGGTTGAATGAAACCTCAAACACCGAATTTTCAGTCTTCTGTGCGACAGAGTGATTGAAACGGAATGGGAGAACGCACGTGCTAGACGAAATGATAGTAGGGGAACCCCACAAGGTGGATTTTTCTCTCCACTTTTACGGATATTCGATCTTGCCCAGCGTTGGACCACAATTGCCACATGCGCTGTCGCAAACGCCTTATTGGCCCAAGATCTATCGCAAGAGATCTAGTGATCTGACTGGTTTGAGAGGTCAAGACTTAGACATTGGGGAGCGCATATCTTCAGATATCCCATCGAGCCGGCGGGAATGGAAATATAACGGCTGTCCAAATTTGTATTTTGTCTACTATTTTTTGTTAATTTATAAGTTCGAACACTGGAGTTCTTCCTTTCTATGACTTCATAAAGGACTAGTTCAAGTCCGATCTTTGATCAACCATCTAAGCTTGCCTAACCTCATATGCATATCTCTGAATAAGAAATGAGGAAATGCGAACGACATGGCCTAACCAGCGCGTTTACTTAACCATATCCATGTCGCCGTAGATTTCATATAGTTTCTTGTTCTCTCAATTCTCCTGCTCCAAGTGTTTTCTCATCTCAGTTCGTCCGCGTCCATGTTTCTACGCCGTATAGTAGGATGGGAAGAATTAGACTCGATATTCGTCGAGATCGGGACCTGCTTCTCAGTTGCCTACCATTTTCAAAGTAGCACCTGCTGGATAGTGGTATTGTACTCTTCGCTCGACCGCCAGACCCCCGAAAATATAAAATGTCCTTAGTTTTTTCAGAGGTGTAGCTGTCAACAGTAACGTATTGTCCGAGAAGCGAGGAACCTTTGTGTGTGGTCTCCACGTACTTTCTCTTGTTCTCGTTGATCACTAGGCCAACCTCCTTCGTTTCTGTTTGTATGGTGTAAAAGTCTGTACTAAAGGTTCTGTTGTTAAGGTCTGTGATCACAATATCATCTACATACCCCAGTTGCATGGTAATTTTAGAGTATGTAGTGTCACTGTGGTTCAGATTAGCGGCAGGTGTCACTTTTCTAGCATTATATTGATGAAGGCACCCTGTCTAAAGCTTCGTCTGCTATTGAACGGCTCGAAGAAGTCCTTCCCGATTTCGATAGAGCTGTTGGTTATGGTCAACCTCATTTTGCAAGACCGTGTGAGTCTCGCTGGGATATCAAATTTTGGCATGACGTCAAATAGTCACCTTTCATCAGTGCTTATAGCGGATGAAAAACAACACGGAGTAGTAGCTCCAGGTGAACGAATGACTTCCACAAACTTAAGAGTTGTCGAAGAGAGATTCGATATGCACCCATGTGGCAAGTAAGGAATTTAAACAGGTTGTTTGAGTGCCGAGGCCGATGGGAGAGTCAGAAATTTCACGACAAAATATCCGGTGACGGTTTGATACTGATCGACTTTGTTGGGACCGAGCAAACTGTTGGAGTAACCGACAAAGCCGCGACGCAGTGAAGATAATAGACTCAAAAACCATCAAAAACCTTTCTAATTGCGATGTCGTAAGGAAAAGTACGAAATTATGAAATTAAGGAAAAAATAAAGAAGAAAAGAAAAACAAAAAAAATATATTTACATGAAGTTGATTAAGCTGTATTCCAAAAGGTTGACTACTTTTCGTGAACCTAGTAACTGAAATCCATCAGGTATCGCAAAGGATCAAAACTGGCTTAAGCGTGGTTTATTGGTCTAAAAGAGTAACCTAAGATGTAGGAAGATATTCTTAGTATGATTTAAGATCCCTACTAAGTTTTGAAGGAACGTAAAATAAAACTCAGAAATGTTGTTACTTAACTTCAAAATACGACTGAAAATCGATACTCAGTTCTGTAAGAGCATAACATAAATGTGGAATTTGCTTTCCAAATATTAGTTAACTCAATAGAGGCAACATTTATCAATCCACAAAAAGGAGATCTCAATAAAAAAGTGAGCGATAATGATCATTCACAAAAGGAATCAAATTGATTTTCCGGCTTGTAGCAAGAGGTTTGGTCATGCAAATTGCTTGGAGCTAAGGAATTACTCACTAAACATAGATCTCAATAAATTTGTAGTTAAACAATACAAGTAAACAAAACCGTTGTTTAAAGTTTCGATAAACAGGCTTGCGGTGAAAACAAATAACAACACAATGAAAATACCAAATAAGAAACCTATTTACAAATGCAAATTTTTCTCTTAGGCTTTGAAATTTCTTTGTCCTGTCACACAGGTCAATCATGCTGCACATAAGTTTACAGCAATATGTGTGGAAAATAGATAAGAAAATGTGCAATAACCCAGTAGAAAAACAAACGAGTCATTGACGAAATAGTGAGGGATTAGCTATTCGAACCTCATCAGGTAATCATCAAGGCAATGGGACATCTAGTCCATCGTCATCGATTGGGTAACCAAGTTTGCCATCTCCAGATCTTACACTTTCATTGCCGTTCAGCAGGCTGGAGAAGTGTTATCTTCATAACTTCAGAGTGCTCGGAACATCTGCCAGTAGATCACCACTTTGGGTACTTCCGTTAGTTGCCGCATATTTTAATTTGGTAGTCCTTTTTCAGCTGATAATAGATCATTTAACATTGAACTAGTTACTAACTTGTTACTTAATTTTAAGGTTTTTTTTTTTTAATTTTTTCATTTTAGAGAAATTTTGGAATCGTAATAATACAACAACTGGGATTATGCCTCACTGAACTATATATGTATATAGTCTTTCGAAGTATATTTTCACAACATTTTTGGGATTTTCATGCTCATTCTACTTCTCATTGAACTAATTTGTAACTACAAACTGAATACTAGTTTTAGTTTTTAGTGATATTCCTAATAAAGTTGTTGAAATTTTTATCATTAAACTAATTCGTAACAGGTGACATAGTACTCTTTTTCTCATATTTCAGCTACTTTCATTGTAATTTTGATTTTTTATCAACTGGACGTTATGCAACTTATATTGAACTAGTTTGCAACTAGTCACTTTATAAACTTTTTCATATATTTGAACTATTTTTATTGTAATTTATGTAATTCATCGACTGGTCGCAAACCAATTCATATTGAACTAGTCTGTAACTAGTCAATTATTATTTTTTTCTGCATGCTGGAGTTATTTTCGTTCTAATATTCGTATGATTGAGTTATTTTTATTCTAATTTTCGTAGTTAATCAACTGGTTGCAATCTACTTAATATCGAACTAGTTTGTAACTAGTCACTCACTATGTATTATCTGCGTTTTTAACTATTTTTATTATAATTTTCGTTTATCAGTTGGTCGCAATGTACTTCATATTGGACTAGTTTGTAACTAGTCCCTAAATACTGCTTTCAGCAGTTTACATATATTTTTCTTGAATTTTTTATAATTTTTTAATTGGTCTCATTTCGCTTTAGATGGAACTAGTTTGCAACTAGTTACCAAATACTCGTGGTACTGCTTTATTTATAAAGTTATTTACATATATGTATTTCTTAAATTGTGTTTAAAATAAAATAAGGCTGTTACTACAAATTGTATGCAAATAAATAAAACAAAATCAAATTAAAGCGATAAAAGATAAGCTTAAGGTTTGAGCAAAATATATTTGAACATTTCTACATATACACATATACGTATATACAACAACTGTCTATATATTATATTGTGTACGCTGTCCAGTCATACGCAAGCGAAAAAGCTGTGCTAGCGTTTTAAAATTTGCTGCCAGCTTGCATAAATTTTGCTTTATCATTAAATCCTTTTATGCTGTGGGTATTTCGCTGCTAAGCCGTGGCGCCTAAAAACGTGCTTTCATTTTCGTCGCACTCTACAGGCGCACAAACACGCTTACACATACACATATATTTACATTTGTTGTTTATTTTGATTTGGTTTATCTTTTATTTTTATTTATTTTGTATTTTATTATGCGTATTTCGTTTTTCGGCGCTTTGAGGCGTGCTTTGTGGTTATGTAGACCAGGAAAAAATATGTAAAATATGTCTATATCTGTTTGTCGCTTTGTGTTTACAAACGCTGGCTCACTCACGTTTCTTTCAGTCAATCAAATTGACCCGGAAAATATCACATTTTAGGTGTGTTAGGTTTGTTTGTATTGTGGATACCTTTAGGAACATAAAACGGCTGAAATTCTATGCAAACCTGTGTATTCCTTTTATTTTATCCTGTTAGAGTGGATTGCACAAACCTTTTATGTGGTGGCGTTTGGTTCACTTTGCGGTAAGCTTTGAAAAACAAAAAAAAAAAAAAAAAAAAACAAAAATAAAATTACAGGTAACAAGCTTATAGATTTATTTAAAGAAACAGTAGATTTTAAAATTTTTGAAATTCTGATATCACGTTAGTAAACTAAAACTGTTTGTATAAATTGAACAGAATATTCGCCATAAAGTTTGCCACATTGTTCGCAACATCCGGAAGAAAACGTCATAGACTCGTCAGCGCGTCCTGTAGTTTCGATTCAGCCATGACTGTCTGTATATATGCGTACTAGTCCCTCAGTTTTCGAGATATCGATCGGAATTTTTGCACACGCCTTTGCCTTCCAACAAGTTGTTCGTTTGTCGGAACCGGTGATATAAGTTACATGCACCAGAGTCTTTTTTAGCCAAAGTGCATACACCTTAGTCGTTTATGTATCTTACCAACTCTATCAGTTTCCATCTACGGCAGTTTCTTGCAGTCCGTAACACTGAAGTGCCTTGTTACCGCTGCTCTGTGCCTACTTTACTTGGGCTTTTTCGGCACATTTCCCATTGTTTCATTCTGTGAGCGATTCCTGCTCTTGAAACCACTTTAGCTGTCGGTTTCGACGAAAGGTTCTGTTTGTTTGCATTTCAGGAAATTTTCATACTATTTGCTTTGTCGCTTTATTTCTTCTTCATTAACTGAGATGCCGGTAGGTTTGTTTTGTGATCTCTGGCAAATTTATCTAGTATAAAGACTGACCTCTGGTATCGGCTCTTCCTCACCTGAGTAAGGTGTTGCTCCTGTGCACATTTTCCCTTTAACAGCTATTGTACTTCAATTGGTACTCATAACTGCTTGCGAGTGGAAGGTTCTATCTATTCTGCTGTCTCACCGACGACATAGTATGATACATCTAAAAGCACTCTTAATCGGCCCTTGGCTGGAGGATACAGGTACCTACGCCGGACTTCGTCAGTGGTCCTGATTTCCAACATACCTTTGGGAAACTGTTGTCCCCTCAAAGCTTTGGTCGTTAATGTATTGGTAGCTGCTGTTTTTGTTATGTTTTGTTAGTTTCTAGTGCCCATTTTTAGTCCCTTAAGTAGGTCGGAAAGGATTGGTTACTCGTCAGCAGAATTGGTATGCATAGAGCTGCTTAATATCTCCGACCTCGGCTGGGTGTCAGTCGGGCTGGGCTTGCGATAAGCTATTCTTTTCCGGTCGGTGACCATTTAGCTATCAACACAAGTATCTCGGATGTCCTCACACTTCCTCAATAAGAGGTGGACGTAAAACCGAAACTTTATTCATACACATATCCATTCTCCTAAATTCGTAAAAGCGATGTGCGTGAAAGAAAAAATAACAAAAAATACAAAAAGATAATTCCGGAAATAAAATAATAGAGACAAATAAAGAAACAGTGGGATTGGTTTAAGACATCAAAGCGCCTGAAATCTACGGAACTAGTTCTAAAATTATTGGAATATGTGGCTGACCTTTGAATAGTTAAGAGGCTAATAGTCCAAATTTACTTAACTCCAATGGAAGCTTTGCCAAATGTAGTCTCTACATTTAGATTCGACATCAGCGTTTCTATATTTATATTTTACAGACCATACTTATATAACATTAATCTATCTTTCATACAATAATTACATTCTAAAATTATTTTCTTTTACTTTCAGGTAAATCAATTTAACTAGATGGACTATTTAAGGTAATATATCCTAGTATTTTCTAAAAATGATAAATTAAGTGGTGTTCCACTTCGAGGTACATTACTGTTTAAACAAGGGCACAGATGCTTCAAATTCCATAAAGAATGTTTATTATCATTCAAAATAACATTACTTGGCATTTATTTTTTGAAAATTATACCTTCCAAACGGCTACGTCTCAGATGATTCGTCCGTTGAGTCCAATCTTCGATGACTTGTTTGAGCATTTCGCCTGGTAACTGGCGCGCGTAATGTTTTGCTGCGAGCCCTGAATCGAAGCGGAATTGTCCGTATAGACCTTAGACTTTACAGAAAAAAGTGTAACGATGATATCACATGATCCTGGTGGGCAATCGACCGGCCTGAAACGTGAAATTATCTGCTCATCGAAGTGTTCTCTCAATAATATTGATCTTATTTGTGGGAGGTTGGAGTCAAATGTTGTCGAGATCACGAGCATTAATTTCAGGCATCAAAAAGACAGTTCATCAAAATAACGTTCGCCATTGACGGTTCCGTTTTCACCGCCATCATTTTTGAAGAAATGTATACCAATGAATCCAACGGTTCACAAACCATACCAAATCCTTGTTTTTTCCGAACGAAAAGGGATCTACTGAATCGTTTCAGGTTGCTCTGCGTCCCAAAAGCGGTAATTTGGCTTGTTTACATTCCCATTGCGCCAGAAATGGGCCTCATTATTGAACAAAATTTGGCCCGAAAACGTCTGATCGTCTTTGAACTTTTCAAGAGCCCATAGAGCGAAGCGATGTCGCTTGGGAAGGTCGTGTACCAGCTGTATTTTATACACTTTCACTTTAAGGTTTCGACGAAAAATGCGTCAAGGCGTTTCACACGTCAGTCCGAGTTACTGCGAACGGCGCCGAATCGACTCTTCATGGTCGCACTCGCAGCTTTGGTTGCTATATTTTCCTCACAGCGTGCTGCACGTGGTCTATTTGGTGAAATATTATCCAATAATGAATGCTGGGTCTCAAGATGTCTGTCATAATTGAAAAGCACTGAGATCCAAGTCTGAAGATTTGTGTAAAGGGAGCTCCATAAAAACGACATTTGCCTGCAAAAATCATAACAGTTTAATTTTCATATCATACTCAGCTTAAAATACTTAATACGTACTTTATACTTGTTCTAAATTATAATTAGTTATTATATAAAAATATAAAAATAATAAAGAAGGCGAAGGCTCTAGAGTTTTTTTTAAATCTCTGCTTTCTATCAGGCAACTAATTAATTCCTTGTAATACTTTGAAATATTCGGGCCAGTATATACCATACATACATACATATGTATATTCGTATCATAAAATCCAAGCAAAGTTATTTTTGGTCCTGCAGTATATGTACATAAATACGACCCTTTGCAATGTGGTCGTAGCACCAAACTCGCAATATTATCCTTGAATTTTTTAATACAACGCGAAACCTTACACTTTTTATAAAAAAAAGCGCCAAATTATTTCCACACAAAAAAGGCGAATAATAATCAAAATATGCCGAAAATTACTGTGAAGCGCTCTTCATATTTCAGTTTAGCGTTTAATATGACAAAAAAGTCCCGTTAGAGTAGCCTTGTAGTGCGTACATTACAACAACAGCGGTCGTTGTGAAATACAACAAAAATCAACGCCAGCAGCAAGGGCAGCAGCGAAGCGGTACGGATCTCCAGTATGCTAAAATAATTTACATTTTTTTAGCTGCATTCTGGTAATTTTTTCGCGAGTAGCGAAAGTGTGTCGGTCTGTTTTTTTAATATACTAATGCTGGTAGTATACATTTTTACGTAGTGCTTTTTCTCGATATTTTGTCCGGTTGAGTTGCCATGTTGCCTGAAATATATAGTAAATGCCATAACACACATGAATAACCGAAATTATTTTTTGGCTTAAAAATAAATAATTATTAATTAAAAAGGGAAATTATATGAAATACATACGGACAGCGTCTTATTTCATCGTAGGACACTAGTATAATTTTTTACAGTTTTCATTCATTCAAATACAAAAAGTTCCATAATAAATAAATTTGATTAAGAAAGAGTAATACCTTTAGCTACATGAGGCTTGTTAGTTATATGGACTCTAGGGCGAGTTTTCGCCCGATTTTTTTTTTTTTATTCTAAGCAGAAAAATGCATGGTTGTTAAAAATATTAGGTTGTCAAAAAAGTCTTGCGGTTTCTTTATTGAATTTATTGAAATGGTTTATAACGGTTTGATGACTCATGCCCAGCTCTTGACCGATGCTACGGCTGCTAAAATGTCGGTCTCTTTCGACCAATTCAGCGATTTTATCGCAATTTTCGACGACAGGCCTTCCGGAGCGTGGCGCATCTTCGACCACCTCTACACCAGAACGAAAACGTTGAAACCATCGTTGTGCGGTGGAAATGGAAACTGTATCGGGTCCATAAACTGCACAAATTTTATTGGTGGCTTGAGATGCATTTTTGCCTTTATCGTAGTAGTACTGTAAAATATGCCGTATTTTCTCTTTATTTTGCTCCATGTTTGCGACGCTATAACTCACGAACGACTTAAAAGAAACGATAAAACTAGAACTACGCGCTTTCAGCGCCATCTAGCGAAAATACCGCAAGACTTTTTTGACAACCTATTATGATCTCTGAATTTTATTAAGATAACTCACTATTGGCTGATGTATGCAGTATAAAGTCACCTGGAAGTTCGAAAATCTTTATGTTATCGATACCTATGGGCTGGAAAACCATTGGATTTGAAAAATTGTTGGTCATAATTTGGCAAACTCACTACTACTATGAGCAAAAAGTAGTATGACTTTGCTCATAATTTTTAAACTCTATTTCTTCAAAATCTATATTGGCCATTTCAAAGTAATCCCCCTTGACCACATTACACTTATGCCAACATTTTTTGCTATTCTACAAAAAGTCAATTTCCGGAATAGTCTTCAATGCGTGTTGTGATTCACTTTTAATATCTTCAATAATTCTCCCAAAACGATTTTGCGGAGTGGTCGTATCAGTTTGCTGAATAGCCAGAAGTGATTTGATGTGACGTTTTTGGTTTCGGCTCAACTTCGCCAAGATATTCGGCCAATTGATCGTCTGTTTCTGGATCGTAAGCATAGATTCAAGACTCATCGTCAGTAAAAATATCATAAGAATAACTAAAATACCTATTTGGCGATATATGCGGTATAAAGTCAGCCGTAGGTTCGAAAATCTTTTTATTACAATAGGTATATGGCGACTGAAGAAATTATTGATCAAGCCCAATATTACTAGAAAAGGATTCTCTCCTTCTTTGCATAATACAACAAGTCATTTGAGAAATTCCGACGCTACAAAATTAAATCCAAATGTTTTTTTGTCTCTAACCTACAAAAGACGACTGTATTAATTTTACTGCTGTCGGACCACTATTTTGTGAAACATATCATTTTGAAAGAAGCAGCTTTGTTATTTGGAAAAAATAATTTTCACGTGCTGATAAAGTGCTGATTTTTGAATGAAGGTAAATATACAGTTAAAACAAAAACCTGACTTGATAATGATTTTCCGGGCACTGCCTTAGAAAAATCAATCATCATGAAATGAGCACTAAAGACGGCGAATGCAGTAGACCTTTAAAAGAAGTTGTTACAGACCCAAATATCAACAATCTCCACAAAATAATGGATGATGATAAAGTGAAATTGTTTGAGATAGTGGGGCATATCAACTGAATGTGTACATCATATCATTCACGAATATTTGTGTATGAGAGGCTCTGTGCAAAGAGAGTTCCGCGAGAGATTACATTTGATCAAAAACAACGACGAGATGCTGATTTGGAGCAGTGTTTTTTTTTACTAGAGTGTGAAGTGGAAGGCCATCAATAGCGACTATTACAAAGCGTTATTAAACCTTTTGAAGGACGAAATCGCCAAAAAAAACGGTCGCATTTGAAGAAAAAGAAGTTTTGTTTCACCAAGGCAATGTACCGTGTCACAAGCCAATAAAAACGATGGCAATACTCAATGAATTACGCTTCGAACTACTTCCGCATTTTCGCCAAATTTGGCCCCCCAACGACTATTTTCTGTTCCCAGATCTGAAAAGAATGCTCGCTGGGAAGAAATTTTCGTCGAAAGAAGAGGTGATCGCCTAAGCTGAATCATATTTTGAAGCACATCGTATAGAAAAGTTGAAGGGTCGCTATACAAGGTGTGCTCCAAAGTAAACAGGACTTAAAAAAAACAGAACAAATGGTTTTTTTTTCGACAAAATCTATTTATTTTATTCAAAATAGTCTCCTTCTGCTTCAATACAGCTTTTTGCACGGTCCAAAAGCATGTCGAACGAGTGTTTTAGCTCGTTGGCCGGTATGGCCGCCAGTATGGCGATACAAGCCTTTTGAATGGGCCCTACGTCTGCATAACGCTTTCCTTTCTTGGGCATATGTATTTTTCCGAAAAGGAGGAAGTCGCACAGTGACATATCAGGGGAATAGGGAAGTTTTTGTCTTTTTTTAACTCTTTAATGTTGACCTTCGAATGTTGGATTCTCAGCAATTTTTGGTTGTCAGTCAATTTCTGCGATACATACCGTGCACATACCTTTCGTAAGCCCAAATGTTCGGTAAAAATTTCATAAATCGATATTTTGGAGATGTTCAATTCCATTTCCATGAATTTCAATAATGATTTCGGCTGAGTTTTGATGAATTCACACACAGCTTCGATGGAATTTCTGGAGATCACGGATTTTGATTGGCCCACATGTTGATCGTTATTTATGAGCTCACGACGAATTTGAAAATGTTGAAACCACTCGTGCATTTTGCTATGGGATACGCAATCATCGCCATAAACCTGTGTTATCAATTGAAACGTTTCGGTGAAAGTTTTACCAATTTTAAAACAAAATTTAGTGTTGGCTCTTTATTCGAAGCTCATTTTCGCATCGATAACACAAACATACTGACACTTAAAAAGCAATAACTTCACTTCCAATTAATGAAATGTAATGAAATTCCCACTGGGCAATCGATAAGGATAGCAGATTCGAACGCAGACATACAGATGTCGCCACCAGGGGGCACTAGATTCAATAAGTCCTGTTTACTTTGGAAACCACCTTGTATTTAATCAGTGTATCACCTTTGGAAGGGACCATGTTAATGAAAATAAGACAAAAAAAATTTGATTGTGTAGAAGTTCACGCAATGTGTCTGAGCGCCATTTACTTGGGAGTGGCCAGAATCGATTCTTTTACATAAGGCTCCAGCAGCTCTTGAGTTCCGGTCCTAGCCCAAGTATCCTTTGAATATCCAAAACAACAGCTGTATGAAAGTGAGCTTAAGTGAGAACGCGAAACATTTTCCCCAAGATTTATGCGCCGGGTTTGGGACCTGTAAAAAACACCTCCAATGAAAAGAAGAAAACAGCCTCGGATAAAAGACCTCCCTTTTCGGTTAAAACCGCGTAAGCGGTGTCTGCGTCAGTAAAAAAAGGAGAACAAGATAGGGCTCATTTCAATTGATCTGTGAGGATTATAATAAGCTCACAAATTCGCCACAAAACCAATTCAACGTTAAGTTTTCTAAGTAGCTGCACACATTGCCACATCCTTATGTTGCGCCTAGCGTATGCCAGCCCACCAAAAACCGTGTCTTACATAAGTGTTTCGCTTTCCGGCGCATACACGGTTGCTGGTATTGTTGTTGTTGCAATTGCAACTGCCAAAAACCACAAATGCAATCGTGTTGCGTCGCGTATAAACTGTTGCAATTGCGCTTATGTAAACGGCGCGTTGCTTATAAGCTTGCATGCAAGCATTTATAGGGCCGTTACATGTATATGTATGTATGTATATGTGTTGGTAGGTGGTGTCGAGGGGCTTGCATAACTGCAACACGCAGTGAAAGCTGAATTGAGCATTCATAAAGACACACATACACAGGCAATACCAGCAAATGTGTAACATGAGATTGCAAAATTTTAGTTGCCCCACGGAGGGTTGCAACAACAAGCGAACAAAAGAGTTGCAGTGGCAATGCGTCACATGCAAGCCAGCTCAAGGACCCTCAACGCACGGCACATGCATATGTATGTGTTATATGTATATATGTGTGTGTGTGGGTGTTAGTAAGCGCGCTTACGCAGTGTTGCACTTGTAATCCGTCGCCTGAATTGCGTGCGTGTGGTTTGCAATCGCTTTCGTGTACGAATGAGTGTGTGTGCGTGTGCATGTGTGGTTTTCGTGTTTGTGTCTTTTCGCGTAATTTTTACATAATTTTTTCCTCCCTCATTGCGCATGCCGGGTTTTATGCTTAAATGCCTGATGAATGCATTCATAAATGCCATGGCGTGCCACGTCGTCGCTCCCGCTCCGCACCCAGTGCCGGTTCCACTAGCTTTGTGGTCGCAACGGTGCCTAGCATTTGCAGTTAACCGCCATTACCGCCTCATAAATCGCATTGCAAATTGAAATTTCAAAAATGGAAATGAAGTGAAATGTTGCAAAAATTGTTTACTTGCCACTCGCAAAGCCACTTGCCACAATCCATTTGGCATGGCATTGCTGTTTGCAGTTGTTGCGCTGATAGTTGGCGACAGTTCAGTTGGTATTTGCAATTAGTTGTTGTTGTTGTTGTTGTTGTTGCTGGTGATGTTGTAATTTCTGTTATTGTTGTTGATACAGTTTTCCACTGTTGTTGTTGTAGTTGTTGCAACAATTGCTGTTGTTGTTGTACTTGTTATTGTTGTTGTTACTGCTACCGTTTGTTATGGTTACTATTGTTGTTGTTGCTATTTTTGTTGCTTTTGTTGTTGTTGTTTTTGTTGCTTTTCTTGCTATTTTTATTGCTTTTGTTGTTGGTTTTTATTTCTTTGTTGTTGTTGCTGCTCCGTTCCACTTGCTATTGCCGCTGCAGAAATGCTAATGAATTTACTTCGTGTTTGCCCCACAAAAATTAATGAATTACAGCAACATGCGACATGCAACATGCTACATCAGCCATACCTTCTACTACAGCCTTGCCGTAGTAATGCAACAGATGGCGCTGTCGCTGTCATATCGTTGACCCACAAGTTGCACATGCAACAACTGTAAAGTCAACTGTTACAATAGCAATAACAACAACAACGCTTCCTGGCTCGCTCGCTTTCACAATTACCCTTCCATCAGTTGTGGCGTTGATTGAATTAGTGGATATGGTCACATGGGTCGCGCGGCAGTTGGTCCATCGCTTGCTTGACCGGTCGGCTGTTGCATTGTAACTACTATACATTTTTCAATTTTAACTGCAATTTAATAGCCCATCGCCATATTTACTTACCGACTTACTCGCTGAGTGATGAATGCGGCTTTTAAGCGTTCGAGCGTGTTGTTTCGTCGCTTTCGCTGTTGTTGTTGGTTGGGGATCAAAGTTGGCTAGTTCGAAAATTGAGTTGTTTCATAAGCTGTCACAATAACTTGCTTAAACTCTGAGTTATGACGTGCGTATGAAGTTACAGTTACATGGCGTTGCTCAATTTGTACTCCTCCGTCGGCGTAGAGGTTTATATCTTGGTTTAAGAGCTGTCAGGGCATTAATCTGACGTATTCCGCTTTTCGGTCCCCTTAAAACCCAAAGTTAATGATTATCCTGCGAAACAGTTTCGCCGTAAGAAGAAAGCATTTTAGAGAAAGACGATTCTATATGCTTTCGTGAGAGTTGATTCCTCGTAGAGTATAGAAAGTGTGATCCTCTCAAATTAATATTGATTCTTTGAGGAAAGAGATCAATATATAAGTAAAAGGGCTCTCGTGACAGATGAACCTTCGTAGAGACAGGCTATTGTAATTCCGTCATCAGAAATTATTGCTCGAAGCGTAGCTTAGTATCCAAGTTTTGCTCGACGTCGTAAGACTTTAGGAACCTAAAATATGCCAAGTTGTAGCGAATACTATTTTGTCCAGCTGAATTTCTTAACTGATGGAAGGGATGAACCCAAGAGATTGCAATATCTACTATAGCGGAGATAGTTACATAGAGAGATATACTCCGTCGCAAGTCGCAAGTTTTATTTCTGATATGACGGTACAAAGAAATGGAGAACACAAATCGATGGAACAGCTCCGCAAAGCATATCTCAATTGAGATTAGATCTTCGTGTAGTAGAGAGAGCTTTCTATGACGTCTTTTCGGTTTCATTTGTCATTGTTTGGAGCTACAAAGCGCGTTTGAGCTTACTAACTTGAAGATATAAGAGAGAAATATATTCTAAAGTCCAAAGTTTATTGATAAAGCTCTTACATATAAGAGGGGGTCGAAAATTTATTTATTTTTTTATCTTGAATATACACCAGTAGACATGGCTGTTATATGCATTTCGGCAAATACTACTATTAGACTCATTAAAACTGTGTATATGAGGTGTTCCAAAAAGGGACATTTTGAAATGCTGTGTTAATTCGATTGCATTCTTAATACTGTGGACCACTGCATCGCGGAATCCTCACTAAGCACTTGCTTCCCTGCATACATACTTGGAAAGGATACGTGGACGGAGCTCTAGCCTCAGAGCTCCTGACCACGGGCAGTAGATGTACTGCACCGAATTTTAGCATGCTTCATGGAGTTGTCTATCAACCCCGATAGCAGAATTTCAATATAGGCCTTGAGCTGGCTGACGGAGCGGTCAAGACTTCTAAACCGTCTTCTTCGGGTGCTGTCATAGCGAAATCTCTGAAAATTGCAAAGACGATAAGCTTACAAGAGAAGGTGCTTTTATCCAAATTTCAACAGATTGGTACCGGGTCGATACTCCGCCATCTTCTTGGGCTCTAGCTTTAGATCTGTGTACTTCCATAGAGCTTAACTGGCGCTGGTTAACAATTAGCGACGAGTTACCTCTGGCTCAGAGTGGAGCGCAAGAGGTTGAATTACTTACTCTTAGCGTTACTGTGATCAATTTTTAGGAGGTTTGGAATTCACAGTTCTCTCATTGGGTTTCTGCGTTACTTTTGGTATGGTGCTCAGCCCCATACATGACCCAACCTATCTTCAAACTATTTCTGACATTTTTTTGCTTTCCCCAACAAGTAAGATACATGTTCCTATTATCCACGTCCCAGGCTTGTATAGGAGCAATCTCTTTAATTTTATACAAACTAATACTAATTGTTACACTGTGTAGAAAAGTGGAGTTTAGTTAAGAGCGTGATTAAATTCTCTTCTTTTGTTTAATGTTAATCAAGTACTAATTGAGCAATTATTAATTAATTTTTCATTTAATTTCAATTAAATACTAATTGTACAATTAGCTAATTGCTTCATTATAGAACAAATAGAGAGAGATTAGGTGTTGAAATAATTTCTTCTAATATGATGTCAATTAAATACTAATTATTATTTGGCAAATATAGAGTAATTAAGAGTTTAAATAATTTCTCTTAATTTAATGTCAATTAAATACTAATTGAATAATTAGCTAATTGCTTCATTATAGAACAAATAGAGAGAGATTAGGTGTTGAAATAATGTCTTCTAATTTGATGTCAATTAAATACTAATTGAACAATTAGCTAATTAAAAGACAATTAAATACTAACTGAACATTTAGCTAATTGTTGGTTAATATAGCAATTAGAGAACGGTTAAATTTTTTTATTAATCTCTTTGAATTTCTTATTCTAATTGACCTCATTCACTAATTGCCACAATTAATGCTGCCAAACAGCCAAGAAAAAGTTGAAAAAATTTCTATAATATTTTAGTGCAAAATTAACTTTAAATTGAACTTTATAACCCAATAAAAATGTGCATTATCACTTGTTCCACATTCCGCGTACTCAGCTAACAAATGTTAAACTTTCCACTTAATTTTAATATAGGAATTTTCTACAAAATTTTTACGTTAAAAACGAAGTCAGTAAAAAGCACAGGTGAACTCCGAAAGTTTTTATTATTTGACCTAATTAACACACGACATAATTGCACTACACTTTAAAGCGCTGCTGCTGGCTGCACTGACTATTGCCCTGCGGCCGTTAGAACCGTTGGCGACAACACCTTGCGGAACGCGCTCTCCTGGCGGTTCGCTGCTCACTGCTCGCCGCTCACTAGTCACCGCTTGGTTAGTCAAATTGAGCGCATAATATACGACCATTTTAATACAAATTACCTGCACTTAATTACAATTAATATTTTATGCATGGACACGTGCGCCTGGCTATTGCATGTAAAACTCTTGCGTCGGTGGTGCGAATTTGGCTCTTTGGCTTGGAAGTTACACCCATTATGATGTGGCGTTGGTGTGACTGAGATTGTGCGAATGACTTTGCGAACACTAATTTTTATTTTGTGCCAAACTAATTTCTTTTATGGCATTTTAATTTTTTATGGACCAATAAATGGAGTACTTTGAGCGCTATTTTTTAAATTGAACTACTCAATAAAGTTTAGAGGAATATCTAAATTGGTGTGCATTGAAAAATTGAGGAGTTTTTTTTCTGCTAACAACCTTCGTAATTTTTTAACTTATTTTTGAAAAATTTGCGGTTGGTTATTACGGTACTAAGCGGACATTATATTCCAATATTATTCAAATTATAATTAATTAGAGGATGTTAAATCTCTGTCATCTCCCTTAATGCTTCGTATCACTCTCAATGCTTGATATCTCTCTAAACTCTGAGTATCTCTCTCAAAAGAGTATACTCAGATCTCATACAAACTATGCGGACCCCTAGCCTGGGGTTGCAAGCCAGGTGTATACTATGACCTATTGTCAAATATGGAGCGGTTGCTTGGGCGTCTAAGGCAACACAGTCTTCGGTAGGGCTTCAACTAACCACTGCAACAATTGAAGTCATGCTGAAGCTCACACCGTTCTGATCTTAGTGTTCAAACTGGTAGCGAAACATAGCATACTGCTAATGACAGCAGAGGGTTTCGGCGAAGGGAAGATAATCTCGTCTCAACATATAAAAGCCCCAGGGGAAGACACACCACTGCGCCACGGCATTACAAGAGGATTCACTTTACAAAGAATTTTAGAGTTACTCTCGGCAGTTAGGCGGCATGAAACGACTCCACCCTCGACATATTGTTGAGAGGCAGCACTATCAGGTGGTACACTACCGACGGCTCGAAGGCATTGGAGCGGGCATCGCGAGACCGCATACTAAACTAGCCGCACGGAGGAGAGAGTGGGAAGAGAACAGCATTGACAGAAGGCAGCAGGAATACGCTATGCCAAGCTGCTTCTGAGAGGGTACAACCTCGAAAGGTTTAAGGAAACGATCAACTTCGCCCAAGACCAATTCCGCTTCCATGTCGCGTTCTATACATGGCATTCCAGGCTCAGGAACAGCAAACCCCAGAACACCTGACTCTGAATTGCCCAGCAATTTGCAGAAGGAAGCTCAAGGCCCTAGGTTACATCTTCGTGGACAAGGATCACAACATCTAAGTCGCGCCCAGCAGGCACCTGCAATTGTTCAGGATGCTGCAACTTGGTGACTATATGTAATATAGGAGAGGGCGCAATAGACCGACATGAATTATTGTCCAATGCGACTGTACAATCGTTGAAGAAATTGTTCAGATCAGACAACAATAGCATATAGCTGCCATACAAATTGACTGATAAAATCATCGAAGGACACTTTGTGCTTTAGTGCACCCGAAGTAAATGATATTTTAACCTAATAAGACTATTCTTTAAAGTTTAACAATACAAAAAATTTAAATCTTGAACCATAATTTTTCATAAAAACCTTATCATAAATATCTCGTATAACAAAAAAAAGTGAAAAAGGAAACTATAAACAGCACTTAATCTCCATCGTACCACAGCCATTATTCGCTTCAACCATCGTCCTTATTTGCTATCGCACAACTCTTTTCGACTACTTTAATGCTTCGCAAACTTTTCAAGTACTCAAAAGTTTGCTTTTTTTTCTCCCGAACGAGTTGAAGGCTTTCATATTTCATCGATTTTCTCTTCGCTTTACTTGACTCTGTACTCTGTTCGTTTGCTTGCACGCCATTTAAGCACAACTCTGGTCAACCATATTCGTTCACTAAGGACGCATTTCAAAAGAAAAAAGGGCACAGAATAAGAAGAAGAAGTTACTAGGGATAATTGCATTATATGTGTCACTGCAGCCAACTGTCACCCGAGAGCATGGCTCTAAAGCACAAGCCGGAATTGCTATTGTGTATGTGTGTCGGGTGATGAAGAAAAATGCGAGAGAAATGATGCAGAAGCAAAGTGAGTAACCGAGTAGAGGCGACAGAAGTAGTGAAAATTAGTGGAAAGTGCAGTTGACGCAAAGTTGCGGTTGAGCAACTACTATAACAGTTAATGTACATGTGTGTGTGTGTGAGTGTGTGCACTTTCAACAAAGTTTAAATTTGAGTTCTTCAAAATTTTCAATATACCTTCTTGATTCTTGTCGTAAGCGTGGTATTGTTGTGGCAACACTAGTTGAAAGTGATTAGTTAGCGAATGTGGGTTCTGGTTTCTCGGTTCTCAGGGGTGTGACAAGTGGGTATTGAGTGCAATTTTGTTTAACTTCTAGTGTTGATTTTTAGCCGGTGAGCTCGACGTTTTATTCACTTAAAACTTTTCTCGATGCTTGGACTCTAGATTTAGACTTGGTTTTAAAGCTGGGGCTCGCTTAGGAAAGGTAAATTGGAACTTACTGCTGGTCAACAAAGATCGTGATTCTGAGCTATGTATATTCTGTTTTGTGCCTATTTGTCGGACTTTCTGTTCTCAACCCAAGAATATCTCCATGATCCCAACGGTATGATCCTTTCTGAGCCTATTTGTCGGAACTTCATTTCTCAACCCAATTGGGTATCCCATTAGAAAAACGATAACCGAAACTTGTCGCTGGGAAACCAAGATTTTGGCTCTACGCTTAAGTGGAATATGATTTGTCGGTTCCTTTGTTATCGTTCTAAGATTTTTTCGTTTGTTTGTATACCTAAGAATAATCAGAAACCGATCCTTTTTTCATCGCGAACCCAGATATAGACAACAGAAGAAAAAGTAGACTCCAGTACGGAAAGAATTTAGAACTCATCATAAGCTCAACCTCCCCTTCCCTTACATGGATTATAGATTACATTGGGACTTTGAGATCTCGGTGTAGATTTTGAGTTTTGCCAAGAACTGGTTTATGATTTAAATTTAGATTGTGCAATAAATCATCAGACATATGGCTGTTCCACCGTTTTCTATTCTATTACGTTAAGAGGATTAAAGGAAAGATTTGTCTATTAGAGTAGGTTTTTCTTCTTGGATACTCTGCCGGTACTGGAAGTTTTTTTTTTGCTTAAGTCCGGGTCAAATTTGATCATATTAATATTAACATAAAAAGTAATATTAGTGTATTAGAGTCGTTTTTTATTCTGGGAGTCTGCAGTTACTGGTAGTTTTTCTTGGGTCAGTCCGGGTCAAATTTGATCATACGATATAATATTAACATGAAAGTAAATATTAGTTTATTAGAGTCGTTTTTTTTCACTGGGAGACTGCAAGTACTGGTAGTTTTTCTTGGGTCAGTCCGGGTCAAATTTGATCATAAGATATAATATTAACAGAAAAGTAAATATTAGTCTATTAGAGCCGTTTTTTCTTCTTGAAAACGCTGTAGGTACTAGGCTTATCCAAGACTGGGGCTTACATGTCAAAATTTGCTCTGAGAACATGCTCGAAATCTCTAATACGATTCGCTCTTTTCAAAGGCGTGGAAAGTTCAACTCATTTATAAGACTTAGTCAATTCTGGGCGCTGAATACTTTTCCTACTTCCTTCCACTCTTAAATTCCAAGCATACACTTCTATAGTATTTCTTATTCGAATTTATTGACTTATTTCCGTCAAATGTCCATATTCAAACTAGTTTACTACGAATATTTTGCGCCTGCCGTTCGTGGCGCGCAACTAACGCTTCCTGCATCCGCTTTGGAAAATAGTAAATACACTTTTCATAAACTATGGCATTCATATGTCCTTGTCAAACTTTTCACGAAATGGCATCAACTCAATTAGTTTCACTAAAACAACAAAAACAGCAGCAACAAATGAAGCAAAAGCGCTTTTTTCGCTTTGTAGCTGCCACTGGCTGGAGATGAGTGGTGGACCTAGAGATACTTACGTACCTTATACATACATATATGTGTGTATATCTATGTATATGGGTCTTCAACAAGTATATAGTGGTGTGGCAGTTGCATATCTAAAAACTTTGTCTATATTTCCTTCATTCATTCATATTCATGCACTTCAACTATGCCGCCAACCATTGATGGTGTACGGTAGTATTTGTTGCATTTGTTCGAGCGAAATTCGTCTTCCTGACTTGCCGCGCTCGCTTAATAGGTGGCGCTTGGTTCTTCTCACTTTTCGTTCCATTATTTTGTTCTTTTTTTTTGTCGCTACTTCCATATTCTTTTGTAGCGTTTGTTATGTTTTGTTTTTGGTTTTTTGACTGCTGCTTCCTAGTTTTCTGGGTCACGCAATAATCGAAAAAGTACACACTGCAAGCTTTGCCATTGACAGATAACTTTTCTAGACGACACATTGTGTGTGTGTGTGTTATAGCGCGGGTGCACGCCGTTATTTGTATTGTATTCTGTAGTCTTACTTTGTTTCGCGAATTTTTGATTTTCGCATGATATTCACATCCGGCTGCGAGTTTTTCCCAACATTGTTGTTGCTTTGTTGAGTTCTCACGTGTTTACTTTGTTAGTGAACTTAAAAATTTGCTATTCCTTTGTTGTATATTATTTTGTATCAAAAATATGCTCTCAAAGTCCCGTTAGTGAATTAGTTTTCAGCAGATTGCTATAGCAAGCTCTGACACGGTGGTATACGGGGGTCAGTTTGTACGTTCTTTGATCAAAATAGGAAGAAGAAAACACTACGATTTCTTAGAATACAGAATGAACAATAAATTTCTTTGTGCTCATATAAGATTTCAAACTAAAAAGTTCGCGTCCACTTAGAGAAAGACTGTCTAACCTTTATTTAGTTCAGAAAAATCAGCGCATATGTAATTAGAAAAATGTTTTCAACACAAACACCTAATTCTAAACTACACAGTAGCCGGCATACGCTATAACGAGGTCATTGGATCTATATATTCGAACAGGAACTATAACACCTACGTAGCACCCAGCAGAACGCTAGAATTTATCAGTGTGCTGGACCTATGTGAGTCAGTGCGACACAGGGGAGGGACCAATACACTTTAGGTCTTAGAGCAAGGCGCAATTTATTTCTATCTATCTGATACAAATTGCTGTTTTGCAAAGAAACCATCTTTATTTTGGTGGTAGAATTACATTATGTCTGAGTTCCGAGCGGAACCGCCATGTGTTCACGAAATTTCTTTTCACCTTAAGATTCTCATATAGAGCGTGATTCATTTCGAGGTTCCCTACTTTTTTACAGAAAAACCACAGACACTTCAAATTTAACGAGGAATGTATATTGTCATTCGAAAGAACATTTTTTGGCATTAATTTTTTGAAGATGATCTCTTTCAAATGTTGGCCGCGATTCAGGTCTCAGATAGTGCATCCGTTGAGTCAAATTTTCGATGACTCGTTCTGGTAACAGGCGCGGAATCGTCCACATAGACTTTAGACTTTACATATCCCCACAGGAAAAAGTTTATCGCTATGATATCACACGATCTTGCAGGCCAATCGACCGCCCAAAACGTGAAATTATCTGCTTACCGAAGTGTTCTCTCAATAAGTCCATTGGACGCCATTGACGGTTACGTTCTCATCGGCATGATTTTTAAAGAAATAAGGACCACATCAACCATTGTTCTTTCTGAATGAAATGGCGGCTCTTGAATCATTTTAGATTGCTCTTCATCTCGAATGCGGAAATTTTGCTTGCTTACATACCCATTAAGCCAGAAATCGGCCGCATCGCTGAATAAAATCTGGCTCGAAAACGTCGGATCTTCTTAGAACTTTTCAAGAGCCTGTAGAGCGAAGCGATGTCGCTTGAAAGGTCGAGCGGCTTCAGTTCTTAGCATTATACAAGCAGTATATCGTATGCTTTCAATTTAAGATCTCGACATAAAATGCACTTACTCCTTCCTTACGTCAATAATGTCAAAAAATGCGTCGATTGAAAACTAAACACACTAAAAGAAATCTCTACTAAAAGATATTGTCGGCGCAATCTCAGTTCATATTAGCTGACTGACCTTAATTGTTTTTGTTGGACCTAACCTTAGAAGCCTTTTACTCAAAAAATATTCGATATATAGATTTAAAGTTTTCTTATATAATTTTTGTTGGTGTAAACTGTCTATATATGTTTTTTGTTTTAATTTTACTCTACTTGTGCCATTTGTATCGTATTTCTAGACATTTGACCGTATAAAGAAATAAAAGTCGCTTCCAGACATGTGTTCCCAGATATTTTTTATAGTAATTAAATGTTATAGGACTTTATATATACGAATTTCTAAACAAGTCTGTTCTGCGTATAATAGAACCTCTGTAAGCTTTTACGGGAAAATTTGTTGTGTTTGGAGCTTTTGACAAAAAAGTAATACTACTTCATTGCCCCCAAAAGCTGCAAATAAGCTCGCAAGCTTATATGGTTAATATTGAAAGTCCTTCAAACTTGCAAGCTTAATTCGTGAAAACAATTAAAGCTTTCTAGCAAAGCTTTTAGAATTAACCATCTGCAATTCTTATATAGCTGAAGCTTAATATCTACTACGTACCTACTTATCTATAAAAACTGATGGTTTTGTTGCTTTCGTTCGATTATAATCGTTAACTTTTCGTCGAGTGGTTCGTGTCTTGGTTGTAAAATTCAATCAGTGCTATAAATTGTTGCTATAAAATATACACTGCATGCTGTTATAGTTTACGGTTGAGGTTGTTGACTGCAATATTTAGTCATTAATATTGTCGATTATGTTCTAAAATATGTTAACTGTTATAATATAACACTTATTTTATACTAGTTTTTGTAGAGTATCCATGTGTTATAAGTACTTAATTAATACCTGCGACAATGTCAATATCATCGTGGAGCTCAAATTGCTCTTTGTTTATACGAATACGGTAGTCGTCGCCAAGACGTACATTGCTTAAAGTCTTTCGAAGGATTTTTCTCTCGAATGCTTCAAGCGTCATGGTATTAGTTTTTTGCATGCTCTATTCTACATTGAAGTGCGGATACTGTAGAGTATTTTTCTGCCTGTAAAAAGAGAGCTTTACATTTTATTTGCTTATTAAGTCTGCAATAGCAATGATTCCCAATTGCTATCCTTTTCTGTATTCCCAGGCTGTCATCAGTATTGCTGTTGATGGCGGCGACTGCAGGATAAATGAAATCCTTGATTGCTTCTAAAAATATATTTCCCAGCTACTAGGACATTCTCCTTCACATTCCTGCTGACATACATGTATTTTGTCTTGAGCACATTAACCATGACTCATTTAGGCAGATTCCCTCTCGTTAGCCAAAATATTTACGCAAACATCCTACTTGCAACTTCCAGTTATGTTTATGTCGTCGGCATAGGCGAGTATATGGACACAATGGTAAAGAAAAGTTCAGAAAATGCAACATACACACGATACTTTATCGGACCATCGTAAGATGCCTGATAATTGATGAGCAAATGGGGGTGTCGTTATCATATTTTGGGGTATCAACCAATTTTCAGCGTGAATATTTGGTCTGTGGTGAAACGATCAGGTCTAAAGCCCCACAGATCGTTATCATATTCTGGGATATCATCCAATGTTCAGCGTGAATATTTGGTCTGTGGTGAAACGATCAGGTCTAAAGCCCCACAGATAAGGGTGAAGCCTTTTGTTGACAAGTGGCTTCAGTCGTTTGCAAATAATTGGGTCGCCTCTCTTTAAGACAGTGTATAGAATACTGAGGTTTTAATCGTTGGCCATTTAGACATATTTTGCAGACGATCTGATGCATGCTCCCTATCAACACAACTCCGCCGGCCATGAGGGATAACATGGGTTTCGCCGTGCAACAAACAGGCTATTTACAATATTTTTTTCTTATAAAAAAATAAATTATTTTATTCAATCTTTTTGTTATTCCATTGGTACATATTTTACAAAGATTTTGTGAAATTTTTAAATGTAAATATTCAAAATTCAGCCATCACGATGTCATCTCCTGCAGTCCGTCTGAAAATAGGTGCCTCCGCATTAACAACAACAAGTAAAGAGAAAAAATACGGTCTTTAGTTAAGATCATCAATTAGATATTGGATGAGGAAAACACAAAAAAGTGAAAATTGAATTTTTAGCAGCAAAAACAAAAAAAAACAAAAGCAAAATACAAAATTTGGTGAAATTTTACAAAATTTTTTTTAGTTGTAAGTGAACAAAAAAAATCCTTCGATCTAGTCCTTTTAAATTAAATATCGAAGACTTGCGTAAAATCACCAGTTGGGTAGTTCGTTGGCAGTTTCTACTGAATCGGTCAATTCCACGGTTCCGGATTCGGAATTCAGGGTCGTCAACAAGTTAGAAACGAGTTATTTCCATATATCCAGTAGTTCCTGAACATATGTTAGCTGGTCAGCGTGTTTGTGTCTATATGCCGATATTTCGGGTTCAAAACCTGAGTCAAATGCCTGACATTCTGATAAAAATTACGACTAAATGTTCTACCTTTACATAGCTCGGTCCCCTCTCGCTCAAGTTTTTCTTCTTACTAACTTTTTTAAGCCCACATTTCCTATTGTGTATTCCTTACCTTATAAATACACATTAATTCCTTTTTATAAGTAACATTTTAATCAAAATTTCTCCACTATCTTTTAATATTCCTTATATACGTAGACTCATTGCTCTTACATCTCCTCTCCACGTTAAATTTCTTCTATCAAACTCCATTTACTTGCACTCGAAAAGGAAAAAAAAAATCCCGAAACAAATTATGTTTCGCCCTAAGGGCCATCGTTTGTCACCGTGATAAACATTAGCCTTTTTCCCTAAATACGCAAAAATGCATTCCTGCAAGTTAACTGCCGCATAAACTGCGGCAAATAACTACGAAAAAGTTGCAATATTTTGTTGCAGTCCGTGATTTTTACATCATTCGTTCGTTTGTTGTGCTCAGGGAGTTATAACATATGTACATAAGCATATACTCACATACCTTTATACACTTCCTGCATGCCGGTCTTTTATCATAGGTATATTAAATAGCACAGCAACCCTGTTTCCGCGCCGACTTAGCTTCACAAGCGCATATCTAACAGCGGTACTCTGCCTTTGCTCCTGCCTCTCATGGGACTAACAGCTCTGTTGCGTTGTGCTGCTCTTTTTAACATCCTCACATGTGTCTGTGGTATCCATGTACATTGGGTTCGCGGCTTTTGCTCGTGCTTTTTGAGGCGGAAACAGCAAAAAAGAAAAGCACAAAACTGTCGCTGGCTGAGAAAAGAGTAACTGCCGGTTGTGCGAATTCAGCTTAGAGGATGCGCTTTTGCTGTGGCATCTGCCGCAGGTATGTGTTTATAAATTAGTGTTGCCGATTCCCTTGACTACTACATATTGTTTTTTTCGCACCGCACAAAAGTGTCTTTTGTGTATGGAGCAAGTCAACCTCGCGTTTGATCAGGTGTACCACCCGGCTATACGCTGCTGACATTTGACAGCAATGCTAGCCATTTAGCGTGTTACACCACCTTGTCCATATGTACGATGTATTTTTATATACAAATATGGCTTTTATGCTAATTAAGTAACGGTACGAGTGGAAATATCTAACTGCCGCTTGACTTAACGTCAGCGTGGAGACTTGCCGGTTTGCAAGCGACATGCTGATTGCAATGAGCCACACTCTTGAGAGCCATCAATGCTCTGGCAAAAGCCTAGGTTGATGTTCAGTTTTTATCACTCGTAAATTCAGGTCTAAAACTTACTTGCAATAATAATTTTGCGCTTTCAAGCCCTCAGTGATTATTGTCAAGATTTTTGATTTTTTATACATTGATTTATTCACTGCGAACGAAAGAAAGCTTCAGCGATCTTCAGCTTATAAATAACTTAAGTTGTGCCTTAGCTGTCCTCCCAAAGAAAAAAGCTTGAAAATTCTCTGCTTTTAGCTCAGACGAAGACTCCTAAACCGTCAATTTTATACATTCTCTTGGTCTTAACCAGAGTAAGGGGCGATCCATTTTCAGATTCCCTACTTATTAAAAGATAAAACACAGAAACCACACATTTCATGTGGAATATTTATTATCATTCCAAAGAACATTTTTTGTATTTATTTTTTGAAGATTTTCTCCTTCAAATGTTAGCTGCGGCTGCGTCTCAGATGGTCCATCCGTTGAGTCCAAGTTTCGATGACTCGCTCGAGCATTCCGACTGGTAACTGGAGAATATCACGCGAAATGTTTTCCTCTAAGACCTGAATTGAAGCAAGATTGACCGCAGAGACTTCAGATTTTACATATCACCACAGGAAGAAATCTAACGGAGTAATATCACACGATCTTGGTGCGCCGTCGACCGGAAGTGTTCTATCCATAAATCCATTGATTGATGCGATGTGTAGGAAGTGCCGTTGTCTTGTTGAACCAAATGTCACCGATTTTAATTTCATCATCAATTTTAGTCATCAAATAGTCGATTATTATGGCGCCGCCATTGACGGTGTCGTTCTCAAGTTGCTCTTCGTCCAAAATGCGACAATTTTGCTTGTTTACATACTCATTGAGCCAGAAATGGGCCTCATCGTTGCAAAAAATTTGGCTCGTAAACGTCGTAGCTTCTTAGAACTTTTCAAGATTTCATAGAGCGAAGCACTGTCACTTGCGAAAGTCCAGCGGCTTGCGTTCTTGCATAAGCTGTTTTTTGTATGCTTTTAATTTAAGATCTCGACGTAAAATATACCAAGTCGTTCCATACGGCATTCCGAGTTGCTGCGAACGGCACCGAATAGACTCTCCACGGTCTTCGTGTACACTCTCAGCTACAGCTGCTATATTTTCTTCACTGCGTGGTGGTCTTGTCGGTCGAATATTACGACCTTTTCTTTTTTCATTAAAAATTGTCGGCGAAATTTGGAAACGCAATGTGAAGTCTTAGTTGGATTATGCTTTCTTATTCGATGTTCTTGCTGCTTCAACCTAATTCTGCCATAAAAGTAGAGAAAATCTACGGAATTTCACTCGCAAACTCCAAGAGCCGCCAAATATGATGTTATTTTGTTACTTGAACTTCAATTTCATCATCTGGGTTTTTCCAATGTGTCCTTGCTGGCTTCATTCTGAAGGGTTGATAATTATTCCCTTCACAAATTAAGCTTGATATGAAAGATATTTATCTAACCTTTGTTTTTGTTCTAGTTCCACATAATCAAATTATTTTATTCGTCAAGTTCACAAATTTTCATTTATTTTTTATTTTTTCAATTTCAATTAAATTTCTTAATCGATCTCGAGAGAACTTGAGATTCTTTTCTTCTTTGAACTTACCTTCTTTACTACCATACGCTCATATTCTGTGAAATTGGTTCAAGATATCGCCTAAACAGTATACTACTGTATCCAAAAAATAAGATGATATTTGAATTTAAACTGCGCGCGTCGAAGGATTTGGTGAATTCTTTTTTTTTTTTTAGGTTGGTAGTACTGCCAGTCACATTTATGTCAAATTTCATTTCAAAATATTCATTAGTGTTTGAGATACGTGTGTCGTTTTGTGAGCTGCTAAAATTGAGTTTTTCGTTTTTTGCGATGTCGAAATTTGTTGAGCAAAGAACTTGCATTAAATTTTGTTTACAGAATCAATTTTCTGCTGCGGATACGATGAGGATGGTGTAGAAAGCCTTTGGTGATGAGGCTATGTCTAAAAAAAATATTTACAAGTGGTATAGTGAGTTCCAAGCCGGCCGTGAACGTGTCGACGACGAAGAGCGTCCAGGGCGCCATCAACCTCAACCGACAAAGCTCACGTTCAACAAATCAAAAATTTGGTGCTGAAAAGCCGTCGATTAACAATTAGAGACTTTGCTGATGAAGTTGGCATATTGAAAGGCTCAGCCAATACCATTTTGAAGGATGTTTTGGGACTCAAGCGCGTCAAGTCTCGACTGGTACCGAAAACATTGATTTTTTTGGAAAAAAGGCGTCGCGTTGAAGTGTGTGAAACGATGCTTTCCGACTACCAGGGTATCATGAAATGCATTATAACGGGCGATGAGACTTGGATCTATGCTTACGACCCCGAAACAACCGATCAATCGAGCGAATATCGTGCATAACGATACTCAACCCATATCGTTCCGCAACCACCGAATTCGCCTGATCTGGCGCCGTGCGACGTCTGGCTGTTCACCAAGCTCAAAAGACCACTCCGTGGGCGTTTTTATGCGATAGAGATTCAAGCCGCAGCGAAGACGGAACTGAAGGCCATCCCGGAAAGTGACTACAACCAGTGTTTTGAAGATTGGAAAATCCGTTGGCATAAGTGCATTGCATCGGGATCGGATTACTTTGAAGGGGATGAAATTGATTTGGAAGAATAAATAAAGAATTTTGAAAATAAATACAATGTCACCTTATTTTTTGGGCACAGTAGTATATTATGTTTGTCATGAAGTATTTAAAACCCTGAATGAGACGTCGGAGACAACTATTTGAATGATAATCGTGACGAGCTGAGTCGATTTAGCCATGTGCGTCTCTCTGTCTATAAATATGCGAACTAGACACTCAGATTTTAATACAATCGACTTGAAACTTTGCACACCCTCTTTTCTCTTCAAAGAGTTGCTCATTTATCAGAACCGTTAATATCGGACTACTTTGGGATATGGCTGCCATGCAAACTGTTTGCTCAAAGCCAGGTCCTTTTATGGAAAACTTTATTTGTCAAGATATCTTCACGAAATTTCGTACAGACTGTTTTCCAAGGCAAGGCTATAATCGGCGAAGAAATTCTTCAGATTGGACTACTAGAACTTACAGCTGTCATATAAACTGACCCATCAAAATCAGGTTTTTAGTTAAAAAAAATGTTTATTTGACAAACTATTTTTATGAAATTTCGTACAGTCTGTTTTCTCAGACAACCCTATAATCTCAAAAGTAATTGTTCAGATTGGACCACTATAGCATATAGATGCCATATTAACTGACCCATCAAAATCAAGTTCTTTCGTAGAAAACTTTTTTATTTGTCAAGATATCTGCACGAAATGTCGTACAGATGGTTTTCCAAAGTAACACTTTAATCTTGGAAGAAATTGTTCAAATTGCACCACTATAGCATGTAGCTGCCTATAAACTTTCCGATCAAAATCAAGTTCTTTCGTGGAAAACTTTTTTATTTGATAACAGCACCTTTTGTTTGTACTTACATTTAGATGTCCCGTTAGGTTTAACGTTAGCATGAGCACATCCATATGCTGCATTTCCTATGTCTTGTCAATTCACATTCAAATACCTGCCCAAAGAACTAGAGAAAATGCGCTTTGTTTAGTTGCTTTTTACCATACCGCCTAAAGTTATGTTACCATATGGAAAACCCGTAATTTTTTTACGATTTCTTTTTTGCTCTCCTACGCTTCACCCGTTTTAACTTTGTATGCGCATTTAACGGTACGCTGCTTGCCAACATGAAACAATGACAATGAGCTGCTTAGCGAATTTCCATTTCAAGTTACCTTTAGTTGTTGCTTTTGCTATTGTTGTTGGCAGCTAAAGGCAGCCCGGTTGCTGTTGGTTTGATAAGCGTTGAATTGCACAGCTGCGGCTTCGTTTTGTTTTTTTGCCTTACATTACCATTGACGGCGGGTAGCGACTTTTGTGCTTAGCGCAGCTTGCAATTCGTCGCTGTAAGCTAAGCACATGAGCAGCCATAGTCTGAAGAACAGCGGTCGCCGTAGTTACGGTACATACGGATGCATACGTATATGCAGTTAGTTGAATGTCCACTTTGCGGCTCTACGTGCAACATACATGCACTGCCACTGGGCAACAGTGAGATTTTCCATCGAAACAACAACAACAAATCAAGCAACAGCAAAGGTATTGTCATAGCTCGGCGCTTTGTTGTGCAGCGTTTTTTGCATGTGCGTCCCTGGAGCGTTTTAACTGCTCCAACTGCTGCGTTCAGGCATTTGTTTTGTTGTTGTGACAGTTGCTGCTTTGGCTGGTTGCAAGCACATTTAAGCGTATTTAATACTTTTTTATTGCCATTTTCTTTAACTGTTTTCTATTTTTGGCAATTTTGTTTTTTTATTTCTTCCATTTTTAGTTTTCTTTTGCAAATCGTTTCCACATTACTTCGTTCGTTGCTTATGTGTTTATTTTGCTTTCTAAACGTTTTCCCTTAACAGCTACATGAGAGCGTCCAACAATGCGTCCATTCGAGTTTACGAGTGCACTTCGTCCTTTTACTCACTTACTTAGTGCCATAAGTGGGTGTTACCGAACTGGCAACGATATAATAATACTCAAATGTTGCTGTGTGATGTTAAGTAATAGGTGTATTTGAAGGAAGTAGAAATAGAGTTTAGACTTTGAATTGTTTTTCTTAGTTTCTTTGTTGAGTTTTTTCTATAAGTAGTTCCCAATGAGCTTTGCGCTACGAAACTTCCGTGTATTGCCTTTGATTTTCGTCAAAGAATTCGACAGAGCTCACTCTGATGCTCAAAAGTGCTTGACCAGGCTTAAGATCGTACCATTTCTATAAAAATTAAATCGACAAATCTGATAAAAGCTTTATGACGTTCTATATTAGCTCGTTCCATTTTGAAAACTATAACAGTAATTTATCTACCCCGAAATAACCAACGGGTTTGGTAACGATAGTTAAGGATAGAACAGAAAGAATCGCTTTTAGTGCCATATTACTACAGGATTTTTCCGTAAAGTAATAGGACTGAGTCGGGTTAAAGTCGCAGGTCTCCCAGCATGGTCTTCATCAGCCACCTCTTCCCGGCCCTCCAAAAAGTCCTGGTATCACCGAAATATTCCACTTCCACTTCCACTAAAGCAACATCTGGGTAAGCCTGCTTGATCATATCAAACGTCTCTGTCGCAGATTTACCGAGTTTCACAAAGAATTTAATCGCGTACCTCTGCTTTAACGAACGCTGCATTTTCCGCTTGCACCACTTAGAGAAACACGTCGCGCGGAAATGTTTGTTCTGGCTCTCCAGGTGCTGGGAGACAACTGACCAGCCGCTCGTTCGTTAGCAAAGAAACGCCATCTACCGAATCCAGTCAGTCCGCGCACGCTACGAAGTACAGTCACGGCGGAAGCAAATCAGTCCTATTAATTTGCGGACAAACCTTGTATACTATATTTACTTGATTGCGTTAGTTGCGTCGGAGATTTCCTTCTATGCATATGAAAAGTTTAGTGCGTGATCTTGCGATGCCTGCACCAAAGTCTACCGTTGCTTTCGAGCCGTCTGTCTACCACTGAATGATGCTATCGTTCAGTGGGAGGTCTAGCGTCTATTCTAGTCGGCTTTACTGCTCCGGGTAACTTTAATCCTTTTTGTGAACTTTTGGTCTTTTTTCAACCCCTTCTGCTGTCATGAGTAACTGCTTGATTTATCACTATATTACTAGACGCAGGCAAGTCTTTGCCGCTTCGATATTTGAAGTCTAAACACAGTCTACGATGCTTTTGGTGCCAATTCACCCACTTATTATGTAACGATCGGTCGCAAGATCAGATTATATAATTACTTGATAATGCTTAGCTGGCCTTGAATTACAGCCACAAAATGTACCAGCCAGGCTTTCGTAGTTTTGTGGCTTTCGGGGTTAATCGGTGTTAGTTCCACATGCCTACTCCTTAAAAAGGCATACACAGGCGGCAGAGCTCTACGACGCGATAAGGCTACCAAGACGTCCCGGTGTTGGGAAGGCTCCGTACGCATACAGTCGAGTTGAACTTCTGGCTGCAAATCATCCAATTGGCATGGGATCCTATCCCCTAGGATTGGACTAAGACATGATAGCTCTTGGTCATAATTTGCGAACTCTGGCAATCCATCTGATAAGTGATGTACTGAATCACTCATATCAGTTGGGAGATATCGTTGTTGCGAATAAGCTTCCGCCCCACGTCCAGTTGCCTGCCGTTCGCAGTACGATGTCGTAGTCCTATTGTAAAATATGATTCCGAAGGTGAACCTAGTATTAGCCATATTGTACCAAACTGGTAATAAACAATATTTTTATATCCTTGCTAAAGCGTCAAGGAGAGAAATTCTTTTCCTTGATCTTCAATCCCTGAAAAACTTGTAAATTTGTCAAAGATATACTTTTCTGAGGGCCTTAGACTGGCATAACCCTTTAAATTTACGTTTTTACCTCAAGCTCTTTTTATGCTCAGTATTTTGGTTATTTTTCAGGACTTTCTACCTGTTCGATACCAGTTTTGCAAAGCGATTTCATACAAAGATCACATCATATTTCTATGTACAAGACGAAATTTCATTATAAATTTAATTTTTTTGAAAGGCTCCACCTTTAGAACAGAATCAGTGTTTAGATTTTAGTCTCCCGAACTGACCTGAATGGTTTTCCACTGGGTTTGGGATCCGTCACGTAAAAAAATACCCCCAATAAAAAGAAGAAAAAACAGCCTCTGCGATATTGTAAGCTCGGCTATAACCGCGAAAGCAGTGTCTATGCGAATAAGAAAGAACAAGATCTGGCCTGAAACCTCTTACAAAATTATTATGGTTTATGTTACGTGACTTCAAATATTTTGCTCACAGTGTTTGCAGACCAAGTGTCATATAAACCAGACTAGTCTCTGTATCTCGAATTCGATACCCCAATTTTGTACTTCACCTGTAACTAGTTGAGCCTATAAGGCTGAGTTTGACTAATCGAGGTTCCATAATGAATGTATATTATGTATTTTGATTGTTACGACACACGAAACATAGAGTTTTTAGTCGACACAGTTCCTTCCAGTTACATGCACCTCACATTTTAAGTTTTCGCATACTATTTTCGTAGTTGACCAGAAGTTGTTATGCTACTAGTAGTAGTGACTTCGTTTTCTTATCACGGAATAGCAAAAGAACACGCGCCAAAATAGAGAAATTTAACAATTAAAAATCTTAAAATCTTAATCCGTAAATACACAGCAAAATTAGTAGTGATGTCTATGTACATACCGGAGCTCCAGAATATATCCTCGCTTTTGGTTTGTCTATTCATGTCAGACTCAAAAGCAACTGCTTCTACATTAATGGACTTTCAACTGCATGCTTACCCATAAACCAAGCACTAAGCTAGCCAACGGTAAATTAGCTATTTAAACAAGCGACATATCATACAAACATAGTTAAGAAGAATATCAATGCGTTCTCACCATAGTAGACACCCTGTGTGGCGTATGCACTTAGAGCGCATATTATTCATTGTGAAATCATTTTTCGCAAGTCCGCGAGACGGCTCCCAAACACTAATGCAAAACTGAGCACACACACACATACATATATGTATATTTGTCATCCCACACACTCATGCGCGGCGAATGAGTCGTTTAGTTCATGCTCGTTGATTCCATTATGGACAGACATGTGCGAGTGTATTTGTATTTCTGTGTCTGTGTGTAATTGTACTTTCGGGCGTGCATAATGGCTTAATTACTTGTGAATATAAACGTTTCAAATATTTGCTATGGACTGTCAGTTGGCTGGGCGGATAGTGCCATATTGTTCCCCTATATAACTGTTAACCCGTTTAACTGTCTGTCACTGCGTTATTTGTCATGAGTAAATGAAGACACGTTTGCGGTCTACATTTGGGAATGTATTTGCGCAGTTTACAGAACCAGGAGGTTAGCGAGGATTAAATAAAGCAGCGAGTTCCACAAGGTGGCTTACAGAGGTAATGCTCGAAAATTCTACGGAAAAATGCGGCGACTAACAGAAGGTTTTAAAACTGGAGCATACTCTTGCAGATCCCCCAGAGGAGATCTGGTGGGCCATGCTCCAGCTCCATTGCCCGACCATCAAGAAGTTCGAATAGCAATTACTCGTCATAAGAAAATTTTATCAGACTAGTTTTAAGTCTGGAAAAATCACAACTGACCAGATGTTCACCATACGCCAAATCTCGGTGCAATTCTTCAGACTAGATAAGGAAGAAAAGCAAATAGGTGTGGTAGTGAACAAGGGTAAGACATAATATCTCCTGTCATCAAACAAACAGTTGTCACACTAGCGACTTGGCTCAGACGTCACTGTTGACAACGTACGGTGTGCTTAACGTGGGTACGTGCTGACGACAGCCTTACCCCACGGCCCTCAAAAGCGCAGTGGATTGAGTTAATGCGTTGATCAGCGCCCTGAGAATGCTAGGCATTTTCAGTACCAACCCTTGGTCGGGTTCGAGGCCCATCTAAAACCTCTGCCGTGTTTTGGGTCCGTCACCCAGTTGCAATGCAAATTCACATTCAGCTGACAAAATCAGTTCTTCCTGCATTTAGGTTTTAACCACAACCACCACGATACTCCTGAGGGGCCAGTCCGCGTGAGCAGGTTGAAACTCCAAGGGCTTCTGCTCCCTGTTGTTCCCGAATTAAGTCTCCGTTCAGACTTCGTACCCGAAGCTACTACCAGTTAAGCTTCCATACGGCTCTCGACTGGTGGTCAGGGTTTGGACCTCATTCACACATCATATACACACACCAGCTAACCGAAGAACCACTACCACTACGAAACCACTAACATCTAATTGTACATTGGTCCAGCTAATCCCCATACCATCTAGATCCCAATCTTGTTAGGTTAGGTTAGACTGCTCTTAACACTTTATTAGCCGTAACCATTATCAAAAATTGTATTCTATCTTATGTGGTTGCGAAAGCATTATGTCCTAGAGAGGAACGTCCTCCATTGATTGATTGTACTATTACTAAGGTAGGATAGGTTCCAATGATGGGTGTCTTTACTGCATAATGTCCCATTGGCATTCAGACGGTTAGGCTAAGGTTGTTGGAGGATGCAACTTTTCAAAGTTGTCAAGAGGAATATGACTTGGAAACATCTAGACACTTTCTGCTTCCTTCTACAAATTTCGCCAGACTGAAGTAGAAGCATCATGGTTGCCAAACTTTCTACGTACCCGTAGAATTGCCTGGAATTGATATAGCCCGCCTTAATCAATTTGTGGTAGGCTCGAGGCGTTCGGACAATAAGCGACGGACCTTTTTGATTCGTACTGACGAATGAACATCATAACGGCTAGACGTCTTTAGCTGCTCAAATGTGACTATTCATTCTGTGGAACGCTCGTAAAAATCGGCATATTTATCGAACCTAAGCTATTATATACGAAAAGTGTAGGCAAAGCGATGTATGTTATGAAATGTTCTAGCCTTAAAGAAAAAAATCTGACTCCAATGTACTGAAATAGCAACTATTAAACGAAGTATTGTTTCCTTTTGAGTTTAGCTTTACAAACGGTAATTGGTACTATCTACGCTATATGCCTATAGTACGGTTATTTGCCATCTAAGTGCCACTTTCAAGAGAAAATACAAAAGAATAGTGGAAGATGCACTGAAAAAATCAAAGTTTTCTTAGCCTACAAAATTCTATGCGCTGCCGCCTACTAAGCATCCTTCAAGGTATGTTAGTGTATCGAAAAAATTTGCATACACTCGACTTTTTGTCGAAATTTCGACGCGCTTTCTATTCGTATTACCTTTGTGCCTATGAAAACAATAGCTTTTGTAGCGTCATTCTATTTTACCTTAATTTTTTTTTTGTACTCACTTTTCCGCTTTTAAAACACTTTTACCGTTGGCAAATTGTCCTTCTCTCTTTCTTATATGTTTCCCTTTTTTGTTATTGTTTTTGCTTTGGGTTTTCACAACTCGCAAGCGCGTTACGGAAGCGGCAAATTCAATTAAAATTCCATACGATCAGATAGCAGTCACTAACGCGCTACACCATATATAGCGCTACAACAAAGTGATGTGCCGAAAAAAGTTTGGACGCTTTCGATGCATACATATGTGACACTTTGTCTCTGACTGTCACTTGAGTGAGCCGCATCGTGACAGCTGAGCTGATGGCACACCATCTGTTTTTTCCTTCTTAATTTCTATGCAAAATTGCTCGTTTTTTGTTTTTGCTGTTCACCATAGCCCGTCCTCTCAATTCATTTCCGTTTCCGAAATGGTCAATACATCGCATGGCTACGCGGCAGGCTTGCCAGACTTTTCGTTGTTTTATTTTTATTATTTTTTCTTTTTCGGTTTTATTTCACACCTTCCGCTTACCGCGGCGTTGCTGCTTTTTTGTTTGCTCTACCGAGTATAACGTATTCTCGACATTCATTTGTCTTATGTGACAGTCACCTTTTTTGGACGTCACTTCACGGTTTGTCCTTGCTTTACTAGTTAGCGCACTAGACCTGCTGCTGGCCTGCCTTGTTGGCGCGCTGTTTGACTCTTAGCGCCTCACTTGATGCCCACTTCTGGCCATTTACCGCGTCTGAGTGCATCACTGGTATACTCTCCATTTTTTTCTTTACTCCTTCCGCGTTGTTTTTCTTCGTTAGACACTCGATTACTTCCTTCGTCCTGAAATCTGTCCTGCACTCCATTTTCAGGCTCAGTGTGTACATTCTTCTATGGCGGAGTTGGTTCGTTGTTTTAACACAGACGCTTTGTCTTGCGGCTCTCATCCCAACCGCACTGTCATTTCGATTTTGATGGCTCCGACTGGCTGTGGTGGCAAACGTTGCACGACCAGTTGAAAAAAGTGTTTTTGGTACGACCTTTTCGTTGTTGACTTTTCGTTTGATTTGATAGCAATGGCATACAGATTGGTCTCAGTTTTGAATATAAATGAAGTTGAGCAGATTTCTTAGGAGAGGTGTTGGCTACCATGGGCAGCCAGGCGTAGTTTTAATTATAATTTCTTTTTTTACACATCTCTTTACTTATTATTTACTATTATTGGATCCTGAAGACTGCAGTTTCACTAATATAATTTCTTTATTTTTTTCAGGTAAGCGCAGGAGCAAAGATGAATAAAGAAACTTCACAACAGTTTTATTTGAGTGCTGAGACTCTTACTTAGAATATTTGGAACCTTGTAAAATCAGGTACTTTTTGGAACTATGACCGCTGACGTTAAACAATGTCTGTAAGGGTCTGAAATCAGGTGAATTTTTTGGTTATCTCGTTGAAAAGGCGACTATCTGTGTTTTCAAATATATAGACTTCTTGTGTCTTGGCTATTTTGGGCTTTCTCACCAAATCCGAGCACATTTGGACAACCACATCTTCTAGAACCACATTCTGGATAACACTAGCTATCTGTTGTATATATATTCGTCGGTTCGGAAATCGCCGACTAAAAATCCGTCAAAGAAAATATGTTAGATCGAACTGATTTCGGGTTGCTCTCTGGATTTATGTTTCGTCCCCTTTTCGACGAGTTCGATAGAGTTGATCTTCAGAAGCTTATCATATTCTGGTTCGGGTTCTGTAAAGGGAAGCTCAGCTCTGTTGAGAAGGCGACTAGGCACAAAGCCACCCATATATTTTAGCTGTTTCGAAAACTATTTGCCTAACCGACAGAGAAAATAAGATCATTTTGAAAGGATAGTTATCGGTTTGGTCATTGACAATACAGTTTTTTTCTGGAAGTAATAGGACTGATTTTCTTCCGCCCCGACTGTACTCCGAAGCGAACGCGCACCGACTGGATTCGGTAGAGGGTGTTCCTAACGAACGAGCAGCTGGTTAGTTGTCTCCGAGCACCTGAAGAGTCAGAACAAACATGTGGTTCAAGCCGAAAATTCAGCTTTCGTTAGAGCAGAGATACGCGATTAAGTTCTGCGTGAAACTCGGTTAATCTGCTACAGATACGTTTGATATGATCAAGCAGGTTTATCCAGATGTTGCTTTAGCCAGAAGTGGTGTGCTTCGCTGCCACCAGTCCTTTTTGGAGGGCCGGATAGAAGTCGCTGATGAATGAGCAAATACAAGGTGAAAACGATGCTCATTGTCTTTTTTGATATAAGGCATCGTCCACCATGAATTTGTTCCTTCTGGATGAACCGTCAACTCCAAGTTTTACGTGGAAGTCCGCAAGAGACTCGAAACGAAGGGTCCATCGGGTCCGACAAGACATGGCAGCCGAGTGGAAGTTACAAAACGACAACTCCACGGCTTACACCGCCTTTTTTGTGAAGAGCTACCTAACTAAGGCCGGTATCCCAACGATGCCGCCCTAAAGCTCAGATGTGGCTCCCCCGGACTTTTTGTTTCCCTGCCTGAAAAGGTCATTGAAAGGCAAACATTTTGAGTCGAAAGAGGATCCAAGTAGCATCTACCTCGGCTCTCAAGTCTTTTTAGAGAATGCCTTTCGTGACGCCTTCAATGCTTGGAAATCAGGCTGGAAGCCCTTCATCGACGTAGAATGAGCTTAGTTTGAAAGTTTTTAAAGAACTGTAACGATTGATTCGATATATTTTTTTTTAATCGATTCAGTCCTATTACTTTCCGGACAAATCCTGTAGCTCTCATATCTATCATCTGTGTTAGGTATCTGTAAATGCAAGATCGGCTCTGCAGAAAAAGCGGCTAAGCATAAAACTTGAGTATGAACAATGCTGGTTAAAATTAAATTTATCACTTTGGGAATCTTCAAACAAACTATATTTTAGGAGTGCTTTTCGGTTTTAAAAAGTGAACTTAGAAAAACGTTTTAAGAGAGTAACAGTCTTGTCGTTTTCCATATTACAAAGTTGAGTCCTCATAAGATGGAGTTTTAACCTGCATTCAGAGCTCAATTACTAACGATCGTCATCTGATACTTTTTATGAACTGATTTCCTTGTTTACCTTTACGAGTTGAGCGTGGGCAGATGCCTGTTTATAGGACTGTTTTTTCGAGAGGAGATACTGATTGAATCAGGTGTTTGCAGGGGGCTCTACGTATCATATATGGTCCGAAAATTAATCTGATCGATATAAGAACCATTCGAAACAGTATTCCCAACGCACACTTGGTCAAATGAGGATGGAGGCTACATGCGTTTATGTTGTAAGAAAGTTGAGAAAAAAAGTCGATGGGCTCTTTTTGTGTTCATTATATTTCGCTGGTGTATGAACATTAGAACCACGTTACGTTTCGTTTATTATATAAAATTTTACAAGTACATATTACGAAGAATTTTTCAAGATTTAAAAATATCCCATCAACTACAAATTATCATAAAAATCAGGCCGGCGAAATACTTTGAAGTACTTTGACATAAACATTTAAATAAACCCACGGTATGACATATATTTCCAAAAAGAACCATTGACATAAAATGCACTGTATCGAAAATCAAGTACATACATTGTAAGGCAACAAAACCCCAAAATTGTCAACAAGAGATGGAGTGATAAAGCAACGCATAAATTGCAAAAAGGGATAAATATCTGGTAAAAAACATAAATATATACTTATGTAAATATAAAAAATGCCAAAAACATAATAAAATTCAAAAACAAAGGAGCGCATAACAGCTGCCACCGTTTAGGTAAGCTCTTGTAAAGAATGTGCGTAATTTGTTGCATACGCTCAGGCGCACACACCCGGTCTTGAGCAATACATAAAAGTTGATGGCTATTGAGAAATTGACATTGCAGCTAAAAAGTAATAAAAGGCATATTAAGAACAGTCCATAGTATACACACACATACAAACGTTAGCTCACCAAATTACAGTCTAATCTGACAACAATTTAATGCGCTTGTGCGCCTATAAATATGCAAGCAACTCAGTCTATGCGCTAATATATGACCACTCGCATATGTTGATGAGCTTGCTCAATTGCTATGCATTTTTCTTCAACAACTCCTTACGATTTATTCATTTTATATTCTAAATATGCCTTGCTAAATCCTTTCGCTAAAGCTCTGCAATAGAGTCATAATTTATGTGTGTTCGTTTAAGTATGAATATAAGCTTGATATTTGAAGGCTTGTGCTGTCATATTTTATGAGTCGTAATCCACCAGTTTGTTGGTTGTAATACACTTATTAGGAGGAATGTAATATTGTGTGCTTTATATCTATTTTTATTCATGTGAGTTTGGTGAATTACACTGTGCAACAATATGCTGATTTTAATATTAAAAAAAAAGAAGAAAGAACCTTAACTTTGGTCGCAACGAATGTGAAAATACAAATAAGACTTAGAAGGGCTTGAGGAAGATTGGTTCAGTTTGTATGTCAGTTATATGCTTTACTGGTCTGACATATGAGTAATTTCTGTGGGTTATTTATGTATTCTTCAATTATTGAACTAAACTAAACTTTAATCTTAAAAATATTTGAAAAGCTAATCATAGATCTCGACTGTATTTTTTAATGGCTTTTTCGGAATTCTTATCTTGTTGTCTATCCGAAAGCCTTTAAAAATGGTAAAAAAGAAAAATGAGCTTTGATTCAGCCGAGTTTCCAAGAAAGCGCCAACCAACTCCAACTAATTTTTCCAACGGGGTGGAGATCTTCCTCTGCTTCGCCAGGCGGGCACTGCGTCGAATACATTCAGAGCTATAGTATTTTTATCCTTTCGGATGAGCTGTCTCTTAATTCTTTGATCTATGTCAATGTCTTTGTATATCTTGTACAATTCTTCGTTCCATCGACTGCTGGATTCGCCGTTGCCAATGCACAAAGTCTTCGTCCATGCCTCTGCTCCATATCGCTGGACGTTAGTATTGAGTGACTTATAGAGTTTGGTTTTTTTGTCGAATCAAAGCCACTTACTTCGAAGTAACACTTGTTGGCTTGCTGGTGTTAATACTGTTCTAAGATAGGCGAAATTATATTTCCAAGCAAATTTGCCATTTTACATCTTCCGAAAGCAGCGATCAATGAAATAAAACTATGGGCGTGGCACTGCTCTCACTCAGGTATAAACCCATATCTTGGATCCTCTCCGACCGAATTCAGCCAAATTTAGTTAGTAAGATTATCCTGATATTTATAGGTTACAGCGTCAAAACCGGCAAAATCGGACTACAGCCACACCGATTTCCCATACAACACAATTTTTAATGTCATTTGAGTTTTGCACCTTTAAGTATACAAATCAAGAGCCAAAAAATGATCCTCATATAACTTTTTCACGAATAGTGCCTTGAGGTGTGCCGTCGTATGACCAAAAATTGCTCAAATCCAACCAAAACTGTTTGTTTGAATTTTTCACTTTCATTTTGAGGCTATGAGAAAAACTATCATTACAGAAAATTTATGTGTGTTTATTAACTAAAATTTTGCCACTTAACTCTTTTCTTTAGAACTTGTAGTTTTATTAGAAATCCAGATTTAAGGTTTTTTAATGCTAACTACTCGAAGTTTGAAAGGACAGATCAAGAGGTGATGGACAGGTGTTCCACTTACTTCCCTATCTCAGCTCTATAAATTCATCCTCCTTTTATTTTTGTTATTCGTAGATTTACACTTTCTGTGCCAACGGGTTTCTTACTACTATAATTTTTTAATGTTTCAAAACTGTCGAGCCTGTGCTGTTCTTCCTTAATACTGAAACCTAAACTTAAATCAAAGTTTTAGTTCCGAACCTTCTATTTAATTGTCATTTCAATTTTAAGTAACTTTTTTTTTTTCTTTCTCCTTGGTTTGTGTTTTTTAGTATCGATTACACACCTCTAACTTTTTCCAAATCTCATCATATTATTTCTTAATGCAGTAGAAATATACATTATCATTAAAATACATATATCGATTTATATCAACAAATCTAAAGGTAACCTGCTTATTCCCCTTAACCTACAAACTTTTGAAAACCACTAACTTTTGTGCAGTGTACCAGCTAAGCACTGTAAAATTTCACAAGTTTTCAAATAGCCAACTCAAATTGCTTGACAAATTTAATATCCTGTTATCACTTCCATATATTTAGATTTTTTTGTCGTTTTTTCATTTGTGTTAAGTACATTTTGTTTGCCTATCTTTATAGTCATAAATGTCCGTTCCAGATGATTTTCCATTCATTCAAAAATATTTATGCGATTTATTGAGGTAAGGAGTTATTGGAAGGATGCTCATATATAAAAATAAGGAAGCAATTCACTTCATTAGAATATGTAAATTTTGGCTATTAGCATATTCGAATGCCAATAACTTTAATATACAGGGTGCCTAGATTTTTTTTTCTTGAACAAATATTAGTGTATAAAGTTAAGAGTGTGCTTTTCCTTAGAGTTGAAAATACTTATGATTGACTAACTGTTGAACAATAATATTAAATCAACTTCAGATTTATTTTATGCCTCAGTAAATTGATGGCAAAACTTGTTATGAAACTATAGAGCCACCCAAAACGTCATAAATTAATTTACCCAGCGTGGGCGGCTTACTCCATCAAGAACGATCTATATGTTGGACGCCAACTTGATCTGAGATGTCCACAACAAATTGTTTGGAGTACTCGCATATTTGACTGCTGTTTTTTACTTTAATCCACTATACAATATTTATTCTTCTTCTTTATTGGCGTAGACATCGATTACCCGATTATAACCGAGTTCACAACCGCGCGTCAGTCGTTCTACCTTTTCGCTGGTTCTCGCCTATTGGAGATTCCGTGTAGCCGAGTCCTTCTCTCCCTGGTCGTTGCAAACGGATTGGAGTTCTTACTCTTCCACTGCTTCCCGGGCGAATACTCTCAGAGCTGGAGTGTTTTCTTCCTTTTCGGGCGACACTATTTCAATGTCGTCGAATATCTCGTACAGCTCATCCTTCCATCGACTGTGATATTCGCCAATGCCCAAAGGACCATAAATCTTCGGTAGAACCTTTCTACCATACGCCGATCCATTGGTTGTTGTCATCGCACCAGATAGCAGGACGAGGATGATTAGTGAGGAGAGATGTTTCGACTTCTCACTTTAGCTTGCCTTCAAATGGATGTTTTTTGGCTACATACAGTATACTTGGTCTAAGACTGGAAGTCGTGAGCTGCTTGAGCCCTATGTAAATTAATAGGTTCTGGCCACTCCCAAGTAAATTGCGCTCAGAGAACTTTTCTTACTTGCGTGAACTTCTACACATGACTCCATCATCCAAAATTTACCCATTTTAAATCTGAGTGCGAGTTTAGTCTTTTCATCGTAATTTGATAAAATTGTTTAAACATAAATGTCAATGGACTATGACCAAAAAACCTATCCTAACCTCAGAAAAAAATAGAAAGATTTGCTATGAAACTACGGACCGAATCTTTAAAACTAATCAACAACATTGTCCTTTTCCAATAGTTTGCTCTGTTGTTTTCAATTACTCCTGTATTTGAGTGTATATTCTTGCGAAAAGTAAGAAAACAATACGAGTATGTAAACTATGTGAACCGTATTCCAGTGAGGGGTTCTTCATCGACCGGAAGAAGTGGTAGTCAGAAGCAGCAAAGTCTGGGCTATACGGCGGGCTTACCAAAATCTCCCAGCAGATCTTCCAACATGAGGCCGAGGGTTGTCATGATGGAAGATTATTTCCTCGTGTCTTGTCGGAAATTCGGATTGTTCTTCGGCAGTCGCTCGTTTAATGAGTTGTGGTGGGTAGCCTCTCCTATTAATGGTTTCGCCTGGTTTTAGAAGTATATAATATAGCGCGCACTTTAGACCTCATCAAATACAGAGCATTTACCTTAGTGCTATGGTTATTCTGTCCCTGATTTGGCTGGTTTTCTTAGTTTTATACATGATTTTTTGCGTTTCATATCGACGTAACAAATCCATCACCAGCTAACGAGCATTATCTTAGAGTATTATCCGATCGTTGATTTGGCTGGCTTACTAAGTTTCCTATAAGATACTTTACGTTTAGGATCGTTCTAATGACTTCATCACCAATCAAAATCTGACACATTCGGACTTATTCTTGTGAACTTCAAACACCATTTATGAAATGGAAAAAGTATTTCATCGCCGCTTGGCTTCAATTCACATGTCATCCAGTTTCTTTGCCTTTGAATGCATTTGACTGCTGTTAAACGTTTCGAAATGACTACTTGAGTGATTTCTAGAGAGTTTTCGTGCAACTCTGGTGGTTGGTAACAATTTTCATGGAGTACTGCTTCCAGTTCCTCATCTTCAAATGCGGACATAAGCATACAGAAAAAGCCGTGCAAAGAAAGAAGCTTTTCAACATGTGTTCATTTTCACAAATCTTTTAAGATTTTTTGAAATTTCTGCTCTTGCATACTTCCGTCAGACAAAACTGCTTTTCCATGAACTTGCTGAGAATTATATGCTCCAGCACTCTCCTCTAACGATTATACTACACAGCATATTTATTAATCCCAACTTCAATTTGAGCACGCTGAAAAATTCCGTTACTCAAATATTACTACAACATTTATCAATGTGACTAGCTAATACCGAGTAAATCCCCGTGGCTGGTGTAAAAAAATATTGAATAAACCAAAATAAGGCACGGTAAGCCCACAGCAATCTGTCAATAACTGTAACGTTACCACGATGAGATTATCAGCAACATTAACTCAGTTGTTTGCTTGCTTACCTCCATTCACACAAATACACATACGCGAGCCAACACAGCGACGCACTCAAGCCGCACGTAGACTAAACTGTCAGCAAATGTCCGCAATGCCGGTAGAATGCCAACAGAAGAAGTGCTTGAATGGAGCGCCTTTACAATGCATGTTTATGTACATATGTATTTGTATAAATATTAGGGTGCTCGTTAATACCCGGAGTTAATTTTTATATCCTTAATAGTTTGGCGCGATGTTTGTAATACGCAGTAGGTGTGGTCAACATGACGAGCTGAGTCCATTTTTAGTCAAGTCCGTCTATCTATCCGTCCATTTGTATGTATATAAGTGAGCAAGTTCCTCAGTTTCAGAAAAATCGAACTAAAATTTTGCACATGTCTTTTTTTCAAGATGCTGCTCGTTTATCGGAATCGCCGCTATCGGACCACTTTTTCATATTAAGTCCTTGTATGGCAAACTTTTTTGTTTGAAGATATAACTTCACGAAATTTGTCACGAGTTATTGCTCCAAGCAATGGTACAACCTCCGAAGTAATTGTTCTGATCGGATCACTGTAGCATATAGCTGCCGTACAAACTGAATGATCGGAATCAAGGCCTTGTATGGGAAACTTTTTTGTTTGAAGAGATATCTTAACGAAATTTATCACAAATTATTACCCCAAGCAACGGTACGATTTCCAAAGAAATTGTTGAGATCAGAGCTCTATATCATATAGCTGTCATACAAACTGGTCCATAAAAATCAAGTTCTTAGGTAGAAAACTTCTTTATTTGACAAGATATTTTCATGAAATTTTGTACAGATTATTTTCGAAGGCAATGCTATAAGTTCCAAAAAAATTGTTTAGATCGGACTTCTATAGCATATAACTGTCATACAAACTAAACGAACGGAATCAAGTCCTTGTATGAGAAACTTTTTAATTTGAAGAGAAATTTGAAGAGATATCCTCACGAAGTTTGGCACGAAATATTGCCCAAAGTAACGGTACAATCTCCGAAGAAATTGTTCAGATCGGACCACTATAGCATATAGCTGTCATGTAAACTGAACGATCAAAAGCCAGTCTCTGCATGCAAAACTTTTTAATTTTTACAGAAATATGTTTTAGGCAAAAAAATTTTAAAGAAATTATGAACTTGTGAAACAATGAACACCCTAATGTACATGAATACATATAAACCTGCAGTGACTTGGCATTCAGCACGCCAGTCGGTGAATGAATTGGCAAGGTGCATAAGGAGTAGGACGCAGAGAATGAAGCAACAGTGCGGGCAGGAAGTGCGCCAAGCAGTGATAGCAATAAAAGTGAAAAGTAATAACAACAACAACAATAGCAAGCAATATGGCAACACATCTCAGCAACAATGTGACAACAGAATCAGGCCAGGCACCGCTACTCGCTTGCTGCTGGCACAAGACACACGCGGAGCAGTTGCCGAGTAGCTAGAGCAACAGCAACAGCAAAGGATTATGCCTAGCTGTGGGATTAATAAAAGGATTGCGTTGTGGAAAATGCCAGCTGTGGCTAGCACATACACAAACAGCCGAGTAAATATTGTATATGTATTTATTTGTTGGCCGTTGGCGGAGCGGCATCGCAGCAGTGAGGAGGTGAGCTGAACGCTCCAGCATGCTGCTAGCTGACTGCTCGAAGCGGCAAGCAGACAGGCAGCCTGCCAGCCAGCTTGCCAGCCAGCGTTGTTGCCACACAATAGCAACGACAGCGCCGACAAGTTCGCCTGTTGGCAATGCAATTGCTTGCAGCCTGCGGCGTGGCGGTGACGGCAAGCTTATGCCTCACAGCTGTAGTAGCAGAGCAACACATAGCTTATATACACTCAAGTACATAGTACATCCGTATAGCCGTCAGCGAGTGAGTGTGAAATGTGGTTTAGCTTAAACGACAAATAAATCATGAATTTCCTCACGTTGCCGCCACTCAAGGCTCTGTTGATGCGCAAGCAACTTGTACGAGCTGGTGTGTGCATGAGTGATGATGAAAAAGTATGCAGATTTGCATCTTCATTTCTTAATAGCTGTCGCCGTCCGCAGCTGCCGTCTCCCAGATAAAGCACCGTCAACCTTGGTCATGTTGGGTGGCTCTCACTTCCGATCTGTATAATGCCAATACAAATCTATGTTGAGATTAAAATATCGTCATTAAAAGCGCGCTGCTCTAACGGTATTGCTTGTATATTTAATGCCATTTGGCGCTTGGCGGATTTCGCGAATAAACTCTGCGCTTCAATAATGTTGAGGAGTTATGTTTATTATTTGCCAAAGGATTTTGTGGCTTCTATTACAAACAAAAAAACAAAAACAAGAATAATGTATCTCGTTTTTTATGGGACAGTTTATTTGGCTGTTATATGTTATAGTAAACCGATCTGAATACATTGTTCGGACATTTTAAGAATGCCTGGGATTATAATTTATGACGAATTTCATAATTATATCTTGGGAAACAAAAAACTGTCGATGGTGTTAAGATTCTGGCTGTCATTACCCCCAAGATTTTAGGTCTGACTCTCGACAGTCTATGTTCCTTCACTCCTCAAACGCGATTATTGCCAAAGTACAGAGCCATCCTCACCGACTCCTTCTCAGTAAATGGCGTACTTGCAGTCAAAGCACCACCCTTTGCATACGAAGAACTCGAGTTGAAGAGAGAAATGATAGTTACCCTTGCGCAGCTTCGTTCTGGATACTGTAGCAGGTTATACTCCTACTTATCCAGGATAGACCCTGACATATCAAACATATGTCCAGCGTGCAATGAGTCCCCGGATGACACTAGCCACCTCTTTGCATGTCCTGCTAATCCTACACATCTGACACCCTTCTCCCTTTGGTCCGACTCCGTCCAAATAGCACGTTTCTTGGTCCTACCTTTGGATGACGTCAATGACAACTTATCTAATCTATCCTTACAATCCTAACGAGCATTAGGTACCTGTTACAACAACAACAGGTATCTCCACAACCTAATTTTTGAATTCATCAACCACCTCTTCAGGTATCGAAAAACGTTAACCTCTTAGTTTATTTTTTTCCTACGGGAATAAAAAAGTCGTTCTATGCTAAATCAGGAGCTTACGGTGGTTTACTCATCAAATCGATGTTTTAAGTGCTCAAAAATGCAGTTGTTCCAGTGGATGTGTGAGAGCTTACATTGTCGTGAAGAGTGAACCGCCTTCGACGGTTTCTTGAAAGACAGCTGACACAAACAGAGGCGCGTGGCATTCGGTTCTTGTTAGATTCGGCTCATTTTAAAACGGTCGACTGTTGTTTACTTTCGTATAAAACCATGAATCATCATTCGTCTCATTATAATAGACATGTTTCACCGTTATCGTATTCCTTAACATTTTTTCTCGACCAATCGTCACTAGCCTCTTTGGAGTCATCGACAAATTGTGTGAGATTCCACATGAAAAAATGTTTAAAATCAAATATTTATACAATATTGAATGTACACTGGTCCAAATAATGTCTGTAGTTGCCTCAATCCCACGATAAGTCACATGATGACCTTGCAATATCAACTTGTCCATTGTATCAATAGTTTTCCAAACAAAACCTGATTTTGGACGACCTATCTATTAATATCGACCTATTTAACAATATCTCAAAACAAGAGCGACATCATGTACTTATGCAAACATTTAGACAGACACGACTGAATCGACTCTAGATCCTGGTAGGTGGCTTACAATATGTAGCCGGCTTCAGACTTTTCTTCTAGTGGTCATTTAAGCAACAAGTTTTAGAACTAGGTCTCTTATGTTGAAGATCGTCCCAGAAAATCGGCAATGATTTCTGCAACATATGTACAGACTATAAGAAACCCTTCAAGTTAAAAATTACATTAGTAATTAAACTTCATTTCAAATTTGATTGGTCTCGAAACAGTCGTGGAATTAGTTTGTTCTTTTCCAGACATGATCCTTTATATGTTGAATAGAGTGGACCCTGCATAGTGGTCCGGTCGTTTACTATGAATTTCTTCACTTCTTTTTCCAAGTGTAAACAGGTCCTTCTCCACCTGGTCTTTCCAAGGATGATGATTCGATGATGAGTGACTTGTAGATTTTGATTTTTTACCTCTCAGTTGCCTACTCAGTCCGAAGTAGCATCTGTTGGCAAGAGTTATTTTGTGCTGGATTTCGTGTCTGATGTTGTTTTTGGTGTTAATGCTGGTTCCAAGATAGTTGTTAGTATCTACGAATTCAAAGTTAGGACTGGCAACAGTGATGTGGGATTTTTATTAATATGAGATATTTTGTTTTGCCCTCCTTCACTACCACTACTTTGACGAGAATTTTTTCCGTTTCGCCTCATTTTTGGAGCACAATTCGCTAGATTGTTGGACAGTTTCATTGTTTATTGTTTATGTTTCCATGTGTACTTTAAATGCATCAGTCCGAGTCATTAGCAAGTTCAAGGTTATCTTAACTAATTTGCAAAATTACCTACCAAACTCTGACCTGTCCAAACTTCAGAGTAATATAAATAAGTAATTTCAGTAAACGAGAAAACCACCATTAATTTTCATCACTTAATCATGCTTATTACAAGGTTTACTAAATATATTTTTAGTTGACCTCGCCCTTACCTGCTTTAACATTTGCTTTCGTATTATAGATTGTCACACTTTCACTGCTACCGACTTTCACTGACACCGACATAATTTTCCATCTTTTTCAAACCGTTATAAATACGTGCTATTTTAATCTGCATAAACATTTCCTGCCAATGCGATTTTGAATTATTAACTAGCCACTTAACGGTGCACTTTCTGCGATTTTAATGGACACAGTTAACTAAACCAGTCAGATTGAAAGCTTTTAACTCTTCTGCATAGATATTTTATGTGTCTCATAGAAGAGAATACTAAATGCACGAGGGTAGTTTGGAAAGTATTGGAGATATTGATTTTTTTATTTGGTTTTTCAGTTTCAAAAGTTTATAAAAATCTCCTATGAAAAATGTAATTTTTGCTGAATTATTAAAAATGAAAAAGAAAAGAACCTGAAGTAGTCTTTTTTAAGGAAATTTTTGGTTCTATACGAATCCGTTATATCAAAAAGGCTATCCAAACGGTTCACAGGCTATCCTAAGTTTAATGGAAGAAGACATTTTTACGTGTTGTTTAAGGGGATATTCTACTCTAGAAATCAAATTTTGGGCATTATTTTGAATTTTATTAAAAAAAAAACCAAAAATATTTTTACTATCCATTTTTTTATGGTGTTTTTATTGATATCTTAAGAATACTAAAAAAAAATTTACAAAAAAATATTAAAAATTAAAATAATAATTAAAGGGGAGGAGAGACAGGTGTAAAAAAAAAACAAAATGGCGCATCCTGGTGACATTGATCCTGACTCTCCTGGTGGTCTAGAAAAAAAAATCAAAAAAATTCTTAATCAGCAAGAATGCTGTTATAGTGCGGAATTTTTTGAAAAATGGCGATTGCCTAATAATAAAAATCATTTTTTAGGCTTTTTTTTTGAAATTCCTGAATTTTTTTAAAATATTAAAAACAAAAATTTTGACACGATGCTGGTAGAAACAATAAATGATTATATAAATAAGGTTCACACAAAATTTCAAGTAAATCGGTTGTATAGAACTTGAGATAATGCCGGTACCGTGTGGAAAAAATTAGTTTCGAGAAAAACGTGTTTAAAGTTTAGGAGACAATTCTAGAGAACACGGACGCCACCTCACAAAATCGGCTGTATCTCCGAAAATAAGTTGAATTTTGAAAAATCCTTCCAAGGTCATATTTTTGAAAGTCTAAACTTTAAATATATGAAAAAAAATCTATTTTTTCAAAATTCTAGAGTAGAATACCCCCTTAAATGGAAAAATTTTTATGCTGGTTTTCAAATTAAGCTAAAGAATAGTTTTTCCCATTTCGTATAATTTCATTTCAAATTAGTTAGCTTGGCTCTCGGTAACATATTGCTACCTGCAGTGTTGTTGTTCCGAACGTTGTTTCAGCTGTGTGGTGTATTTAATGCAGTCAGTTCTCTCTTTTCGTTGTATTGTTTTGTGGTCAGTCATATATCATATATACTCCAACTTCAGATTCTAGATCGTGGTATACTATACTTCCTGACAACTTAAATTACTACTAGACCAGAGATGGTTTCGTTCTCCATGCTCCCATCCCATGGCTAGCACCAGTGATCCTAGTGATTAAATTTACTGGATAAGAATATTCAAGTGTTAATTTCTTCTATTTTCACTCATTGGAAAGTCCCATCTTAAGGAATTCACTGAAGCTATGCTCTAGTATTGCCATATTCCTGACGATGGCGGTAGGTAAAGATCTTGGTGTCCATGATTTTATATTCTGAATAAGGTATTTTAAGTTTAATACAAAGTTTGTAACACACTGTCCTGTTAAAAAGAAGTTCCTACCACTGACAACGCAAGACATAATTTATAATTTTTTAGAGAATAAATAAGCGTTTTTTCCGTAACATGCAAACTTGTAAAAGGCGGATCACATTTCGAAAAGCAAACTACCTGAGCTCTTAATTTCTTTTAACAAAGATTCCCGTTATTTTGAAAGATTCCCGTTATTTTGTTTAAGAGTTGTGGATATCAAAAAGCAATACATTTGATATTTCAAAAGCATCAAATGTAAAGGGTTACCCATTTCAAGGATTTAAAGAAAAAAACTCAGAAATCAAATTTATCATTCCAAAAAAAATCACTTGGGATTTATTTTTTGAAGATTATCTCTTTCGAATGTTGGCCGCGCCTACGTGTCAGATGGTCCATCCGTTCAGTTCAATTTTCTCTGACTCGTTCGAGCATTTTAACTGGTACCTGACGAATGACACTTGAAATTACTAATCCCATAGGAAAAAGTCAAACGGTGTCATATTACACGATCATGGTGACCAATCGACGGCCCAAAACGTGAAATTATCAGCTCACCGAAGTGTTCTCTCATTAAATCCATTGATTAATGCCGCCGAGATGGTCGAAATTGACGGTTACGTTCTCCTCGTCAGCATTTTTGAAAAAATATGGACCGATGATATCACCGGTCCACAAACCTCATCAAACCGTTGTTTTTTCTGGATGAAATGACAATTCTTGAATCTTCTCATTACATACTCATTGAGCCAGAAATGGCTCAGGATCTTCTTGGAACTTTTCAATAATGAATGCTGGGTCTCAAGATTGAATGATTTGTAAATGTTGTTCAGGCGTAAGTCTTTTTACGATTATTTGACAAGAAATTGAGTTATCCATCTAACCTCGTAACCTGCATGGGTTAATCGGAAAGGAAAAAATGTCAGAGTACTTATTAAAACTGTACGTGGTTAAGAGAAATATTAAGATACGACTATTAAGACTCTTAAATAATTTATTTTTTAATTCAGTAAAAGCTTTCCTTTTCTGTAAAAGTTTCTCGCTAATTTTAGCTGATTTTAGTTTATTGGAATATAAAATTTGGTTAGTGTCACATTATCCTTGAAAAGTCCAATTTGCTTTGGGACTTTGGCAAGCTCTTTTTCATACATGACACATACACGGATTAATTTCGGGCTGTTCGCCAGCAAACCCAAAGAGATATGCGGCAGGATTGTCAACCTTAGCAAATATAAAAACTCGTTTTGAATTATGAAAACATTTAAAGAAGTTGCTGCCAAATATTGTAGTCATGTGACAATGTTGACTGTGCATATTATGATGGTTTGGTTGAAGTGGGAGTTGCCATATTTTAGCAACAGCTGCAACAAAGTGTCAACAGTTAAAGAAAAGTATGAAACAACTCACAGCATACTGAGCTCGCTATGCCAAGCGAGTGACTGCCAAAGTCTAGTGGGTGGATCGTCCTTGGTTGGTCTCACAGTCTACGTCCAAAATAGCAACCAAATTCTATAACATCCAAAAGCCAATGTCACAAACATTTCATACTCTACGCAACTAATTTATGCATACATACAAACAACAATATTTTTGAGAGTATAAGAATATGCGTGGTCTATTCTCCCATCTAAAGTGCAAAGCTGCGCCATTATGAAGTGACAAACCTTGACTTCATTTTTCTTCGACAAGCAAATGAATAAGAATCCTTAGCATTTGCACATTGCTCTGAACCAGTACGGAGGCGGAGCAGTAGTTGACAATACCTTGGCAGCGATTTTTCAACAGCGTAGGTAATAAGCGACCAAAGGATGCCACTAATAGCTGCGACGGCTGGCGCATCCATATACGACGAAGGTTACGCTTGAAAAGAATGATAAAATCGGGGAAAAAGGAAGCCATTTTGACTATTGAAAAATGATTTTAAACGATGACTCTTAGTACAATGTGTGATTCGACTTCAACTGTAAGCAATCACATGCTAAATTAGGGGAGTTTTGAGCGCAAGTTGAAGTGAGGCCACGTGTAAGGAAGCAATATGTTGCAAATAGCTTTTGAATTGGTATTACAAATGAGCGCAATTCAAAACTGTTTGCTGGAATTGATAAGTCATCTGAAAACTAAGTATGATAGAGGAACAGCTGTGAAGAGGAACATCTCTACTTAAAATGTTGGCACAAATGTGCGGAATTAATGTGCTCGTATTAGTTTGTCTTCGTTTCTCTTTTTAGTCATACTCATATGTTCATACTTCCTATTAAAATGGTATTATATTTTATGTACAGCGTGAAAAAACTTAATATGAATACTTCTAATGTACGATATTACAACTAGGCTCTAAAACTCAAGTTGGAGCTTTCGCTCTTTTCATAGAGCTTTCGTCAGAACTTTTTTATAATAAATTTTAAGGTATGTAATGTATTATACACAAGTACTTTGTAAACTAGTCAAAAAGCATTAGAAGAACGTTCACACTTTTTACAAAGCTTTCTTCAGAGCTTTGACTTTTTAAACATAAATACACGTTTTTTATGTTTATGTTTTTGTAGACCAAACGGTTCAATGCCATTGCAAACTGGTCATAAAAAATGAGCGAGAGCTTTCACCCTTTTCAAAAAGCTTTCGTCAGAGCTTTCACTGTTTCAGCGTAAAGCATTTTTTTTTAATTTTTTTTGTGTTTTGTAGATTAAATGGTTCAATGCCATTGCAAACTACTCATAAAATATAAACGTGTGCTTTCATCCATTTCACAAAGATATCTTCAGACACTTTTTCATCGTGAAATAATTTTTTTTACTGATCAAATGCCATTGTTTAATGCCATTATGCCTAATCATAAAATATGACCGAGAGCTTTCACCCCTTACATAAAGCTTTCATCAAAGCTTCCATTTTTTCATCGTAAAACTCAAAAAATTAAAATATCGAGAGGTTTTACTATTAATACAGAGGTTTCGTCAGAGCTTTTAACTTTTCATCATGAAACAAATGTTTAAATATTTACCACAATATGTAAAGCTATAAAATTATAGATCAGTAGTCCAATTCCTTTGTAAATGTTTTATATTATTAGTTGGAGCTTTCTCTCGTTTCACTAAGCTTTTGTCAGAGCTTTCACTTTTTCATCGTAAAACAATTTTTTATATGTTTTTTGTAACAAATGATTTGCTGCTGCTTAAGAAATCATTAGCAGGAGCTTTCACCCTTCTTAGAAAGCTTTCGTCAGAGCTTTCACATTTTCATTATAAAACAAAGTTTTTATGTTTACCAAAATATGTAAAGTTAATAAATTATAGATCAGTAGTCTAATTCCTTTGTAAACTGATTATAAAACATTCGGTCGGAGCTTTCACTATTTTCAGAATGCTTTCTTTACATTTTTCATTTTTTTAATCATAAATCAAATTTCTATATATTAACAAATATTTGTAATGCTTTGTACTTTAGCCCTGTAATTCAATCCCTTTGTAAACTGGTAATAAAATATTAGCGGGAGCTTTTAAGCTCTTAAGCTTTCGTGAGAATTTTTAGTTTTTAATAAAAAATCAATGAAAATCCATCACCAATTTCATTTTAATTTAATGGGAAGGATTAAACACATATTTTTAGTTCCCATGTTTATTGTTCTTCCAAAATTACCGAAAATGCATGCCGTCTTTTGAATGTCCTTATACATTTTAACCACACGCTTTCAAATATGTCTTCTTGACCAGAATATTATGTATTTACAAATTTCATAATGATTTGCATTCAATTTAAATTATCATTAGAAATTAATTTAAAGCCAAACCTCTGGCTCCACTTACACTAAAGTGCGACTCCTAAAATGTCAACATCCTATCTCCTTTCGAACACAAATTATGTCAGTTGTACCGTATTTAAGTGGGTATGAATATATTTCATCAACATGTACATTAGCCCAATTATTACAAGCAAGTTATGAGTTGTTGTAAAATTAACAATATTTCCATTGTAAAACAACATTACAATAAACACAAGTCGGTACAACCGAAGGGCTGAGTACTTGCAGTTCATTAAAGAAAGTGAAGTAAGGAGCGTGTGGTTTCGGGCTGAAATAAAAATACGCAAGTGGGCTTTTGAATATTGCTGGCGCTTGGATTACCTATTGTGTCACTTTTGTTTAATAACATGAAAGAAATTAGCTTCAAATTTACATGCGTGTAGAGTGTATTCTATTTTGAGTAAAGTTCGTTAAGTATGCTCCCGAAGTATGAGTTTTTTCTGTAATCATTTGATTATAAACCAGAATTTTCTTTTTATCTGCTCCATGGAATGTACTGTTTGTTTCGTCGTATCCTTAAGAATAATCTAGCATTGGAAGAAAAGAGCAAAAGGAAAAAGTAGCTAACACTTTCTATTCATTCTCTGGGACTACTAAGACTTCTTGCATGTTCCTGAAGCTCTTAAATAGCTATTAAACTTATCAATGTTTGGCTTACCAGATATCTGAAATCTTATGCTATTTGCATATACTATTGAGGTTTGGGTTTTTGTCGAGTTAAGTAGTTTGAACGAACTCGAAACAGAATCCTCCCTAAGCGACCTGTTGTACGGTTTTGTCCCAAATTTCAACAGTTTTTTCTATACAATCTGGTAAGGGATTGTCTCATTAATCAGTAGAATCATTAGTAGAATGTTTCTGCTTTCTCCCATGATGTAAAGTGATCCAGTTTTTCTAATTTTCCCGGACCAGACTTCATATAAGTATACTGCTATATTTTGTGAGATTGTATTTAGTCTTGCCATTAATTCCGTTACAAAGATTAGACAAGGAAGACGAATTTATGAACTTTTCAAAAGACTTAATATTCGAGAATGATTATTGATTCTTATTCCCATGCGTTTGCAGTTGGTGTTAGTCGTCCTTGTGTGGTTCGAACATATTCACCTCTATAAACTTATCGCGATCTTACTTAAATCTCCTCAGCAAACAGAAAATGTCATGAAATGATATGTTAATGGAAATGCTTATATCGACCAGATCTATGTCAAGACTTATTCGAGATGATATCCACATAAAATCTGTCAACTGGTCAACTTCTGACAACTCGCTTGATCAAATTAGGCTTAACAGATGCAAGTGGCTTCGTCACTGACACGCGATTAAGGGTTATAAAAGTGTCTTTTTTTCAGATGAAAATTTTTGCTCTGTTGAAGAAGTGTCCAATAAACAAACGCGAAAATCTAAGCAAACACCAAACCAAAAATTTATTGCAATGGTTCAAAGTGCTCACCATCCAGCTGGAGTAATGTTTTGGTGGGTCTCCTTTAGAGGTGTTAGGCCTGTTCTCTTCTGCGAAAAGATGTTAAAACTGGGGCAAAAGTGTTTCAGCAGGATGTTTTAGAAGACGTTAGCAGTTAAGCGAAACTATCTTCGATTGAGAGCATTGAATCTTCCCGCAAGATGCTGCTTCAGCGCCCAGGCCAAAACCCACCCCACAGAGGTTTAAAAGCAATCTACGTGGCTTTTTAGCTGCAGATGATTGGCCGCCTAGAAGTTCAGATTTGAATGACAATCAAGTGATTAGAGTTGAACAGTATAAAAATTTTAGGTTCGAGCACCGTCAATTACAATAGAGTGATAGACAGCTATTGATGATTGGGCTATTCGTTTGAGAGCTGTGAAAGCAAAAAATGATCTTGTCGAATAATAAAATTTTCATCGCTCATAATGAGGCCAGAGCTGAGCCCAACAACCATTTCTCAGGTTTTAACATACAGTTCGTATAAAATGATACCAGGAAAATGCTCTTAAACTTGTACGTAGCTCCCAAGGTTCCTTCCTTTTCTTTATAATTTCAAGGGGTTCTTAAAGTCAGTTTCCGTTTACTACAAATGTGTCTTTCCTCAACTCAAAAATGGCATGACATGGGATCTCATTTCTGGAGACTCCAAAACACTGATAGTTATTTTAGTGAGTCTATAACAAAGTCATTATCTCCTCTCCACAAGTATTGCACACGGGGTATAAAACCAAAAATAGCGGTGAATCTCAGCAACTGAGTCTGAATATGTACACCTACAACAGAGTAAACAATTACATAGTAGTTGTACCGTTGACTCTGCTTTATGCCTCAGAGAGCAAAACACACACACTTTCGACTAAAACAAGATCAACTGAACAAGTTATGAGGAAGACAAAGCATAAGCAACAATAATAACAAGAGCACAACAAAACAGAAGAGCTCTGTTGTGAACCTCATTGCATTTGTCCTATGGAATTTATAGTGATGAACAGAGCAGGTTTGTATTGGAAATCGACTAGCAAGCAAGCTGAGCGTTGATAAACCACACACCCACAGCTATTCAAATAGATTGTCATACTCACCAACGCACATTTGGCTGCTATTCAACATATTGTCAAAGTACGAAGGAAATTTGAGTGACCGAACTGGTGGCTGGTGACTGGTGCATGCCACTGCATTTGTATTGTATGAGTGCATGAGTGATTGCGCAATTTATATAGACGTGACACGACAAGGAACACAAGCAAAAGCGATTGTGTGCGATTGTGATGAGGGCAAGAGCAACAGTATCGGTTGGCTAGGTTGCTATGCAAAAGTTAACTGGCGCTCTTTAGCCTTTGTATGTAAACGGAAGGATGAGTGCGTTCGATTAGCAGTAGACAATCGAGGGAAAGGGAAATTGGCGCAAAATGAATGTGAAGAGATAGTTGCTTTGTGAAAAATTATCGAGAGTTGTCGTTTCAAAATGCAAAGAGAGACAAACAACATTCCGTATTATTGTTGGTACAAGATTGGGAGAATAAATTTGAACTCCAACTAATTTATTTCTTTTTACGGATATTGTAAGTGAAGATCTTCTTTGGTTTTATGTGACATACCGCCACAACAAAAGTGTCTGACTTTGTTTAGAGTATCAGGTTAAGTTAGAATAGGTCGATCCATTGTGATACCCAATTACTTCAAAATATTGACTAAAAAAATACTCAACATTCGATAAAACGATAAATTGGATCCTCCCATCTCGTCATCTCATATATCCCATATATAGTGTGAGATCTTAATTTTCTTTTGACAGAATACCAAATCGTTAAACAAGAAGTCAAATTCTGGCTTATTAGGTTTGTTGAAGATGTGACTGCCGATATGCTTTAATCTCAGTTTCGCAAAAACTAGGCAATGAAGGAGAAAGAGTCCGAATGTTTCCATCTCAACTTTCTCTATAAAACTTCAACAGTAAGTGTTCAACAAGATACAGAGTCCTTAGTGAACTATATTGCACTTTGAGCAGACAAGTTTTTGGACTGACAAAAAGTCTCTAACTAAATAGAAAATAACCAATCGGTGTCCGCAATATAATTCTTGCTCTTCCAAAGTTGTTCAAAACGTCCGAAAGACAACAGTCAGCCTGGAAGTATTTGGCGGTTATTTTTGGTATTTACTTTTAATTATTTTTCTTCGACTACCTCGAATTGGTAAAACAAACAATATTACAGTGTAATTTTGGATCGAAACGTGGATAAAGACTTTTCAAGCCTACTTTATATAAGAAGGCGGCTTTGATCTTGACAAATACTGGCTTCGTAACCCTATATTTTTCCGCAATCCCACTGCGATTGCGGACTTGTCTTTTACCTGCCTTATATTCGTTTGGAAGACTTAAAATAACCTGTACTTTTCAGCTCCGGAGGAATCGCAACTTTTTAATTGTAAATTTTATCGCAAATCCTGAAGTTAAAAAAATAAACTTGATGTATTTTTGCAAATATTCTCAGTAGGTTCCCAAGCTAATTCTATGCCAAATTCGGTATCAAATTTTTCGAATAAAGTTTTCATAATTTGGAGGTCCCTTTTTGCTGACTGCCAGAATGTTGTGGTCTAGAAAGAAGTCAAGCCACAAAATACCTCAAGAGGGTTGGGTCTGCAGAACTGGGGACTCCGAAGGCTATGCTATAAAAAATTTTTTTGAATTCAGTTAGCTCTCGTATCTGTAATTTACATTTACATCAAATACAAAACTGTAGATCAAAGATTGCTGTAAAATATCCAAAAGAGGCTTTGAGTTTTAGCTGTCGCTTTTTAAAAAAAAGGACATTTTTCTAATTTTCTAAGGTTGCTTTTTAGCTAGTACTCCGTTTGTCTTGTCAGAGTTCGGTAACGATGTGACACAGATCAAGAGATAGTCCACGGCCAAATATGAAAATAGTTCATTTGCTTGATTACGAAAGTCATATATAGTATATGCACCAGTCATCTAGATTTTCCATAAAAGATGCTAGATAAATTTTAAAATCAAACCCTCTGAGTTGACCCAGAAAAACTGACAAAAAGACACTACATTTGCAAGTATTCTAATAGGCTCCTGAGCCAGCCAGCAAGACATAATCCTCTTTTCCACACACTTTCCGGTTTCAGGTATTTACAGGTATTGGAGCGCCATTTTCTAGATTGCTTGGACGATTCGATTTCATGTTCCTACGTTGTCCAGCATATCTTTTACGAATCTCATTCGACGTCAATAGCTTTATACTCAAAACATTAACCCAAATGTTTTCAATCAATTTATAAGAAATGTTGAGGTTCTCTCCTAACTCTCTGTTGCCAACATGCTGATTTTCAAGCACTGTTTCTTCAACCTTTTCGATCGTAATTAACAGAAGTGGATGGACATTTTGCATTTGGCACGTTTTCAAAGACTTCACAAGCTACACTGAATGTCTTGTGTCACTAAAATACTTATGTTTGTGATAAAGTAGACTACCCAAATTACTGTGGAAACAAATTCAATGATTTCGTAGAAGTAAATCAGTTGGAAACATTAAAATTTCTAGGAAAATCGGATAACTTTTTTTTTGGAAGGTAAAAATCTGTCAAACACAATCTAACTGATATATGGAAATCAAATTTCATCCGAACTTAAAAATAGTTTGTACCAATCTAAGTAAAATTTTTTGTCGATTCAGTTCGCGCACCCAGTTTAAATGAACCAGTACGGTTCAAATTTGATCATATGGAAGAGGAGTTGTGGATTCAAATAACTTCCGGTTTCAGTTAATTTAATCAACTCCTCGATCAGATGATCAAATTTGAACCGGACAGTCCCATTTAATCCAGTGCGCGCCAGTTTAAATGGACCAGTTCGGGTAAAATTTGATCATATGGTAGAGGAGTTGTGTATGTGCGTTTCTTCTTTAGCAAATCGCTTTCACATGCAGTACGCTTTTCTTCCAACCAACCAAAGGATTAAACCCTACCCATTTTCAGCTAGCTCCCAAAACGTTACAAATTGTTACAACAAGCTGCTTTCAATTTTAACAATAATCGTTACAAAAAAGCTACCCTCGATTTGTAATTTTAATTTTTAAGCAATTTGAAACACATTGCCATTTCCTTTTCTTTTCAAGGTAAAAACCTAATATGTATATACTATATAACCACCCTACGCACTCAAGCTCAGCAGAAGCCATTAAAAGAAAGCAAATAATAACTAATGTAACAGAGAAAAAGCAGCAAAAACTTGCGGATACTTAACTGCTTATTATTAAAAGCTTAAGTACGGAATCAAGTAAATTGAATTTATTTTTGCACTCCTCTTCCTGTGGCAAGGATACAAAATAAATAACTTAATAATGACGTAAAAATTGCGCGTCCAACAGTTCTTGCTTACGTTTTTTCCACTTTCTTGTAATGTTTTCCTACTTTTTTGTAATTGCTTTTTTTTCTTTTCTTTTTTTGAGTGAGCTTGGCAAATGACTTACTCATTTAACCCCTCTGCTGCGTTCAAGTGCGTTGTTTTGGAGTTGTAACCGATGTTTAACGCTTGCGGTGCAAGAGGGCATACGCTAAGTATAGTGAGCAAGGCGAACTTAAAATGATTAAATATCCTTCGAGGCTATTTATTTATGTACTTCGAGTGCACCTTGCGATTTGTTTTCCATTTTTGTTTATTTTCATGTTTGAAGCATCGTTAAGCGCCATTTTAAATGCCATTTAGGAGTTGAGTGCTTGGCTGAGAGTGGAGTTGGTCGTCTAACTAATGAAGTTACACGTGCTCTATTCGAGATGTAGAGAGAGTGAAAGGACGAGCTTGGTGCTTCGAACGAAAGTCATTTGAGCTGAAATTAAAAGATGCGTAAACTAAGGACTAATGTTTTTTTAATGCAGAGTTTAGTAGAATGTGGAATATAATGAATAAAAAACGTAAATATTTAAGCAAAAGTATGGAGGAATAATACATTATGATTGTACTAAATTTAAGGTTTCTTAAAAAAATTTTCGATTTAGGTCAAGTATACACCTTTTCTTTCAATAACTTTTGCTATTTTGTTTGTAAGTTTATAATGTCACTGTCGTCTCTGTTATCAAAGATCTGGGACGATCCATTTTCTGCAGCTTTTCATAAAAATTCTCTTTTACAGCAATTCTCGTCTCTGTTGTCAAAGAACCTGGCCGATCCATTTTCAGCAGCTTCTCCTGAGGCGAAAGTCATTTGTCATAGACAGGAACTGCTCGTAATCACTTGGTGCCAGCTCCGGACTATAAGTTGAACGCATACGAAGCTCTCTATCATGGCGATGTACCTTCTGACTAGTCACTATCTTTCAAAGGGTCCAATTGTTGTTTCTGGCCAACCAATATCGATATATGTAGCCTGAGACCGACTTGATTAAACACCAAAAAAATGACAAATCAATGCCTCGCCTATTGGTCAAAGCCAACCCATTCTGTGCTTCTTTTAAACGGTTCAATTTTTCATATCACAGTTCCGAAATAAGAGTTTGGTCATCGGAGAACAGCTCAAAGCAAAACCTTCTTCCTAGTCAATCCAGTTTTCGCTACAATTTGCGACGGTTCATCGTGGTTCGATACCGATAGTTTTCGCTTGAGTTGATGTAAGTGACCAACAATCGCGGTTCGATTACGACTGATTTCGCCTGATGTTGTCATAAGTGACCAACTTTTAATCAAGACTGGGCAGCCACTTCAGAAATCGATCAATTTCCTAACGATCTAGCAGCGAATCGCAGGTATAAATTCGTTCCTTGTTGTTTTTTGTTTTGCGATAGCTATTGTGGCTTCCATACATCGAGTTTATTTTTTTACCAAGTTATGGGGATATTCTAATCTAGAAGCATGAATTTTAGGTAATTTTTAAAGTGTCGTAAAAAAGAGGAAATTAATATTTTTACTATAAATTTTTTATTAGTTATTTACTAATTTTTGAAGAGTACAGAAAAAAATTAAAAACTAAAAAAAGTAAAAAATTTCAAAAATTATGAGCTGACGAAGTCGGGGGTCTCTAAAAATTTCCACGTGACCATGACAACGATTTCAACCCTCATAGCTATCTGAAACCAAAAAACAAAAAAAAAAAAAAAGATTATTAATCTAGAATAATGTCGCAGTGGTCGGAACTACGGAAAAGTGGGAAACATTTTTTTTCAAAATGGCGACTGCCTGAAAAAAAAAATTTTTTTGTTCTCTTTTTCTGACTATTTCGAATATTTTAAAAATAATAAAAAAAAAAATTATGGGATGGGACTAGTTCCAACCCGGCCGAACCAGTTTGGAAGCCGGGTCAGAAAAATGCCTATATCTCCGAAAATAATTTGAATTTTGAAAAATCCTCTTGTACACATATTCTTGAATAGTTAAACTTTAAAAATATAAAAAAAATTTTGATTTTTTTAAATTTCTAGACTAGAATACCCCCTTGTGTAAGCGGTTTCAGACAGTTTTTTCTGTAATGTTTGATTTATGGGTATCGAAAACACTGTTTACTTAACAGTCAAACTCGTTTTTTTCATTACTTTGTCGCTATTTTCGACTATTGCCCTTCCAGACTGTGGTTCATCTTGGATATCGATTGACCGTATCATATATTTTGGCTTCAAAACATTGTAATTTTCGATAAAAAATCTAATCTTACCGATCTCAAGGGGTTTAGATCTCCTTATCGTTTTTGCTCGAAGTATCTGCTTACTAATAAGATTATTAACTTCATAGGTTTCAAGGTTGATGACTTGGATAAACAATGGATTATTATTGTGTACTATATACTTCGATCTGTAAAGTTAAATGGTCGGAATCTAAATATGTAATATCAATATACATATAATACCATTCTAAAATAATAATAATAAATATAAATTAAAAGTCCGTTTTCTTTGGAGTTATGGAAAATTAAAATTTTCATGGGGTGTGTCTTTGCTAAAATGCGCCAAATAGTAGGCAACACTTTTATCAAGTTGCTTAAAGCCAAAAAAAAAAAAAAAATATAGAAATATAGAAATATACGAAATGATATCGAATGCTTTAAAAGCTACTTTTTGGCAAATAAATTTTTAAATAAAAATATTTGTTTTAAAATAAATCGCGTTTATTTGTATAGGTAAGTGGTGAGGCTCTGCTTTGCTCTCAAAAGTTAACGACTCTGGTATATTAGCTTCTTTTAGTGGCAAGAGATATAACTTTTGTTTCCTTAAATTTCAAAAGTGTTTTAATTTAACATATCTACACATAACAATTTAAACATATTTTCAATTAAGCACCGTTACAAACGCTAATCACCATCCTTTTAAGCACTTTCACTTACAATCAAATCAATCGCTTCATTATATTCTTGTGTCCATACAATCAAATCCATTATCCTGTAATAGGTAATTTGAAGCGCAGTCGATGCTTACCAGTGTCTATTAATTAATTAATTCATTATGCTGCAATTAAATGCAAGACAAACGACCACTTCCTGACACACAAACGCTGCGCATCCCACACACCCTCCACTACACTTCAACAAACCGGCAACAGCGCAACACCGCGTCACGTGTGACATACTATACAATACTTGCCGCCTAGCTGCACTCTCCCTCCTCTCTTGCAGCCAGTTAAATTACTTTTCGATTGTTGATCAATATTATTATCCGTTCTAAGCCATATTTAAAGCAGATTTTGTTGTTGGCTTGCTGCTGTTGCACAAGTGACAATTGGTTGTTGTTGTTGCAACGCGTTTGCGGTTAAGCCACGCACACACATTTATCAACTCAGCATTTAAACGTCAATACGTGTTGGTTGACGTTATTGCTGTTGTTGTGGGTTCTGGTACTTTCGCTGATACCGTTGACCACCGTAATTGAATGCTTCGCTGTGCATCTGTCTGTCTGTCTGTCTGCATGCGTTGATTTTAATCCCTTAAATGAGACAATAAATTATCGAAGCCGGACAATTTTCAATAAGCATAATTAACTTTAAAGATCGCACAAATTATTTCGTGAGCCAGAATGCATATACTACAAGTAGATGTATGTATGTTTGACGGTCACGCATATGGGGCTTGTTGCATCTGGCACAGAGGCACAGATGCTGTCAACCGAAATCAAATATATTATTTACAAGGAGCGTTCCAAAGTAAACAAGACCTAAAAAAACAAAAAAAGAACAAATCGTTTTTTCTGTAAAATCATTTTTTTTATTTAAAGTGGTCTCCCTCTGCTTCAATACGGTTTTTTGCACGGTCCAAAAGCATGTCGAACGAGTGTTTTAGACCGTTGGCCGGTATGGCCGCCAGTATGCCCGTGCACTGGCCTCTACGTCTGCGTAACGCTTCTCTTTGAAGGCAAATGCATTTTTCCGAAAAGGAGGAAGTCGCACGGTGCCATATCAGGTGAATACGGGGAGTGGTTAATGATTAAAATGTGATTGTTGACCTCTTTAATTATGTCCGTCGAATGTTGGATTCAAGCAATTTTTGGTCGTCAGTCAATTTGTGCGGAACAAACTATGCACACACCTTTCGTAAGCCCGTAATGTTCGGTCAAAAGGCGATAAATCAATGTTTTGTAAATGTTCAATTTCATTTCCATGAATTTCAACGATGATTTCGGCTGATTTTTGATGAATTCACGCACAGTTTCGATGGAATTTTCGCTGCTCACGGATTTTGTTTCGCTCACATGAAAACGTTGAAACCACTCGTGCACTATGCTACGGGATAGACAATCATCGCCATGAACTTGTTTCGTCAATTGAAATGTTTCGGTAAAAGTTTACTTTGGAACGCACGTTGTATTCGCCGTTGCCAATGCGCAGAGGACCATAAATCTTCCGCAGAACCTTTATCTCGAAAACTTGTAGCGCCCACTTATGAGATATTGTCATCGTCCATACCTCTCTACCATATATAGGACGAAAATGATTGGGCAATTGTAGAGTTTGGACTTCGTTCATCGAGAAAGGACTTTACTTTTCAATTGACCACTCAGCCCGAAATAGCATCTTTTGACAAGTGTTATTCTACGTTGGAAATCGAGGCTGACATTGTCGTTTGTGTTAATGCTGGTTCCAAGATAGACGAAGTTGTCTATGACTTCGAGGCTCTTTTTGTTTGATAACTAGATATTTTATTTTGTCCTCGTTTACTACCAGACCGATGTGTTTGGCTTCCTTATCAAATCTAGAGAGAGCAGAAGTAATGACGCGGTTGTTGAGGGCAATAATATCAGTATCATCGGCATATGCCAGCAGCTGTGCACTCTTAAAGAAGATTGCACCTGCCCGATTAAGTTCCTCGAATTATTTTCTCTAGCATTACATTGAAGAAATCGCACGATAGGCAGTCACTATGTCTTAGGCCTCATTTAATACAGAACGGCTCAGAGAGATCCTTGGTAATTGAAACTACTTTTTAAATTATTCGTAGGAGTCAATTTTTTTGAATTTGAAATATTATATTAATGAAATATTCCATCTGTGAAAGGGCCAAAAAATCAATTGCCGAAAACATGCTCAAACTTTGGTTCTCTAGACTAAATATTACATATATAAATATTATTTCTGCTTTCAAACCAAAATAATATCTACGAAAACGAAACAGTCCATACTTCATACCATAACTAACATAACGCGATAGTGTTGTACATAGAAGTTCGTAAACAGGTCTCATTCAGGTTTTTCAAAAGATCACTTTTGGTTCAACCAGGAGATCTTTGATTTTTCGTTCAAAATAATTAGTTTTTTCTTTTTTCTCTTCGTTTTTCAAGCGCTATCAAAGCTTGTTCTGTACATATTTGGTAAACTATTTCAAAATAATTGCTTTATATAGGGTAGGTAAAACAAAAAAGGTTTACTCTAAAGGTGGTAAAATCTTTAAAATTGATTGATCAGTCTTTCCTAGATTTGAATAAATTTGATTTTGTTGTGAACTTTGATCTCCGTATGTCAATTGGTGTGTTTTTAGCAGCTTTTTGTTTGGACGAAAAAAGTTTGTTTGGTAATTTTTTTTATGAAAAAATATAACAACTACGTTAACTTGAAGTTTTATGCTTCCAATGGAATTGGTACTACTTTGTTGAAAATGTTGGAAAAGTTTGCTTTATCACAAGCACAAGTGCAGGGTGGGCCATATAAAATTTTAAATTTAAAAAGTCAATAAGAAAGCGACTTGATATTTTTCAAAGGTCTAAAATTTATTTAAAAGGTTGTTTGATGAAATTTATTTGTGGAAAACAATTTCGGACAAATGACCACCACGGCTAAGTGTACAGTAGCTTATCCGATCCACCCAATTTTGGAGTACTTTCTCGATGGTTTCAGGCCTTATGGCAGCTACAGCAGCTTGTATCTCGTACTTTAGATCTTGAGTTGTTTCTGGATGGTTGGTGTAACATTTATCTTTAACAGCTCCCCATAGAAAATAGTACAACGAAGTTAAATCGCAGCTTATGCTTAGGCCAATTCACATCACTTCTTTTGCTGAGTATGTGATTTTCGAAGATAGGGCGTAAAAAATTGAGCGTAGCGTTTGCTGTGTGGCACGTGGCGTCGTCCTGCTGGAACCAAATGTTGCTTGAAGAAAAATTCGGTTAACCTTGCGCGATATCGCTCATTGATGGTTACGGCGGTTCCTTCTTCATTTTCGAAGAAAAATGGGCCGTTGATTCCACCAGACCAAAATCCGTACCATAAAGTGGTTCGTGCTGGGTGCATTGGCTTCTCGACGATTACGTGCGGATTTTCTGTGCCCCAAATGCGACAATTCTGCTTGTTAACGTAGCCATCGAGGTGGTTCTGGCCTCGTCAGAAATGATGATTTTTCGGTAAAATTGACCATCCTCTGTCAAACGATCTTCTGCCCAATCTGCGAGCTGTAGAATAGTAAATTGCGACCCATTTCGTAAATTTTAGAGTTTTTACTGAATATCTGTCACTTTCCGAATAGTATTTGACGTTTCTAATGTCGAAGTATAGATAATTCAAATTTAAAACGTTAGGTGGCTCACCCGTTACTTTAGTGACACAAAGCATTCAGTGAAGATCGCTAAGCAATCCAAAGCTTGTCTCATGCGAGTGTCCATTCACCTCTGATGGTAACATCATACTACATGTTCTTTTGTAGTCTTTCGTTTTAGAAACATGGTTAACAACCGGTTAAATACTCATATTTTGTGGTTCTAATTGTTATTGTGTCTCAAATGAGTAAGCATAATTATTATTTATTTTACTTACGTGATTCAAAAACAACCCTACTGCTACTAAACTATGCACCCATAAAACAGTTTGTTCATGTCATTTAGGAATGATTAATTTTCATTACCCACATGTCTACGGCTATTTAATATAGGTGATTAAGTAATCTGTGCAAGAAAATCTTAATTTTTTTGTCTGTCTAGATTTTATTATAGCCCACATAATATGCCGAAAAGCAGTCGACAGACTCGTGTCATACTTATAACGGTCACTGTAATTAGGTTATTAACTGATGATTTGGTAATTTGGAGGGCATGTGACTTCTGTAATATTATTAATTATTTATAAGGATGGTCAAACGTGGGTGTACTCGCGACACGAAGTATGAGAAAAGTGAGCAGTACTTAAACTTATTTCTTATCTCCGTTAGCCCAAAAATTGCCAAGTCAGCCTTATTAAGTACACAAGCTCGTAATATTTTCATAATTATTTTGGTTAGTATTTTTCCTATCATTATGCTTATTATTTATATGTTTTAGGAAAGAATATGTAAATAAATCGTGGGGTCTATGTAAATTATTCAGGTGTAATGAGAAATTATAGCTCACTTTCTATTATTACTATTCTATTGCCGTTATGACAGGCTACTTAAAAATACATTAGAATTTTGTAAATCCCTAAAGTGGGTAATACTTACGTTAATAACCAGTTTTATCTATAGCACTGAAAATTTATTTATGCAGTGCGTGTATGTAAGACAAATCCCTGAAGGTTCAATAAAGCATATTATGTAATATCCATACATTTGTTTGTCTTCTGTCGGAAAATTTTTGATAATATGTTTGTTTATCTCTCCACAGCTGCTTTTTGTCTTTGTAAATAATTTCTCAAGTCGTTATTGATAATTATATAGTTAGTTTTTTTACGGTTATAGAAACTGACCTACTTACTTTTTATAGTATTATGAGAAACAGGTTATAAATATCGTAACTGTATTAGCGCGCATTCACCTTTTTCACTTCACCTTCGTACTTATTCAAAAAATAAAAACCTAAACGAGTTTATATGTACAGAATTTTATTTAAAAAAAAGCAGAGTTTTACAATTTTGTAAACGAGATAGATATTCCAGTCACTCGGAACGTGATATGATCGCGAAAACGTATGACAAATCGCTGTTTTAATTGAATGTATGAGGAATTCACCATCTGTCCGTTTATTCCATTTTGCGTGAGGAATCAACTGATGTGATTGTGAGGTACTTATGTGTAGGTGTCGATGTGTGGTACCCTCGTGGGTAGTGTACATAATGTGGATTATAAGTGGTGATATGGTGATTGTGGTGAAGGTTGCGTCCCAGTGCTGTGAGTCTGAGTCGATGTTGTGTGCTTGTGTGGTGTGTATGTTATTGGCGAGATGTGACTAATTTTTCCAGTAATATTTGTGAAAGCCATACAATATTTCAAAATTTTTAATGAGAGTCCTACACAATGTTTTTCTTCTGATTTACTAAAACAATTATCATAATATTCTTCCGACTGTCTAACTTAACTTTTCTTATATTCAGCATTTTATCTTTAAAAGGGTATTCTACTCTAGAATTTTGAAAAATTCGATTTTTTCATATATTTAAAGCTTAGACTTTCAAAAATATGACCTTGGAAGGATTTTTCAAAATTCGACTTATTTTCGGATTCGATTTTGTGAGGTGGCGTCCGTGTTCACTAGAATTGTCTCCTAAACTTTAAACGCGTTTTTCTCGAAACTACTTTTTTCCAAACGGTACCGGCATTATCTCAAGTTCTATACAACCGATTTACTTGAAATTTTTCTTTATATAATCCTTTATCGTTCCTACTGGCATCGTGTCAAAATTTTTGTTTTTAATATTTTTGAAAAAAATTCAGGAATTTAAAAAAAAGCGTAAAAAATGATTTTTATTTTCAGACAGTCGCCATTTTTCAAATTTTTTTCGTGTTCCCTGAGGTAGGGACTATAACAGCATCCTTACTGATTAGAAGTTTCTTTATATTTCTTTTTTTTTTCAGACCACCAGGAGAGTCAGGATCAATGTCACCAGGATGCGCCATTTTTTGTCTTACACCTATCTCCCCCCTCTAATTATTTTAATTTTTAATATTTTTTTGTAAACGGTTTTTGAATAAATACACCATAAAAAATGGTAAAAATATTTTTGGTTTTTTTTTTAATAAATTTCAAAAAACTGTCCAAAATTTGATTTCTAAACTTCAATATCCCTTAAAGACTCAAAGACTGTTTTTACTGAAGTTAAAAATGTCAAAGCTTATTTAAAAATGACTCTGAGCATCAGCTTCTTAGTAACTATTTCTCAAATAATTACTTAGAAAACCGAAGTTAGCTATTAGATCACCATTAGGCTATTATGTAGCTCTCACCTATGAAAATCTGCGATTCAGAAAGTCATAATGATTCTGTTAATTTTAAACTTATAAAGCTTAATATTCATATCGCTGTTGAGCATGTGCTATATATTTTGTATTTCTCAAAATATTTTTGAAAATCGTATATGGGATACTAATCTTAATTATTTGCTTTTGTATTTCAGTGAACTGATTTAATAACGTAAAAACTTGTCACCTAAATTTTCAACCAACGAATTAGCAGCAAGTGTGGCTAAAACGCACGATCAACGGACTTCAAGGTAAGAATAAAGAAATTGATTCTTCTTCTATATTAGCATAGACACCGCTTACGCGGTTATAGCCGAGTTAACAACAGAGCGCCTGTCGTTTTCGCTGCTTGGAGCCAATTGGAGACTCCAAGCGAAGCCAGGTCCTTCTTCACTTGGCCTTTCCAACGGAGTGGATGTCTTCCTCTGTTTTCCCGCTTCGGCTACTGCGTCAAGTACTTTCAGAGCTGAAGTGTTTTCGTCCATTCAGACGAAAGAAATATATTAAGTCCAATAAAAGGAAATTCATTATTTTGTAATAAATGTTGATCTATTTCGAGGTTCAATACTTTTTGAAAGAAAAAACTTAAAAATTTCAAATTTAATGGGGAATATTTATTTTCGCTCGGAAGAAAATTCTTCAGCATTTTTTTTTTTTTTTTTTTAAATCATCTCTTTCCAATATTGGCCACCACTACGTACCAGATGATTCATCCGTTGAATAAAATTTTCGAAGAATCGTTCGAACATTTCGATTGTTAACTGGCGAATGACACGCGCAATGTTTTGCTCAGAGGCCTGAATGGAAGCGGGATTGTCCTCATAGATTTTAGATTTTACATATCCCCACAGCAAAAAGTCTAACTGTGCTATATCACGTGATCTTGATGGCCAATCGATCGACCCAAAAACTGAAATTATCAGTTATCAAGACGCGATAACGGTCGCTATTGTGGTTATGTTCTTACCGGCATCAATTTTGAATCGAGAGCCCTCAGTAGGCCGATTATGTTGACCATAAGTTGAGCAAAGCGTGCAACACACATTCTATACATAACGTGAAATTTCACGCATGATGTGCTGGAAAAAGGCTGTTGAAGGACTTCCACTTGAAGCACCCGTCTTTAGTAATCCGTATCTCGCGTTCTCTCGGAAACTCCTAACGCAGACTCATCAGAGGTTGTTATCGTCTATTCCTCTACACCATGTAGCAAGACGGGGATTGTGAGTGACTTGTAGCATTTGGAGAATCATTAGACACATCTTTATATATCTGAAGATCAACTGCCTGGTATATACGCGTAACGGTTCCTCAGTTCCTGAGATATCGATCTGAAATTGTGCACGCGTCCTTTTCTCGCCATGAAGCGGGTGACTTGTCGGAACTGCCGATATCGGACCACATTAAGATATCTTCCCAAAATTTGTCAAGGGCTCCACTACAATCTCCGAACATATTGTTGGGGATAGACGATTTTAGCTTATAGTTGGAATATAATTTAACTGATCAGACTCAAGATAAATAACTTTCGATACCCCTTTGAGCTTGGAAAATACTTCTATAAATTGTATTATGTCTTTGGTGCCGCCGAAATTAACTTGTTTCTTAAAGTAAATTACGCTTAATGAAGTATAAATTTACAATTTTAATTTAATTTTAATTTATTAAAAAATTGTTTTCATCATTTGCGCGTGAATCCTTTACAATACCTCAAGCATTTGGTTGTTGTTTCGTGAATTTCTTCACATCCTTAGATCTCTTTAATAAATAAATATTTTTCTTAAATCCAATTATTAAAGAACTGCAGATTTTCTCGCTTGATTTGAAGCCTGCTGATGCTAATATCACTCCGTTATTGTATATATATTCTACTCTAACCTCCAAAAGAGCCATTCAAATTTCGCACATTTCAACCTCTCCGCGCCAAAACTTTACTCATTATGTGCGAAGAAGATCAAATAAAGAAGATGCACAAGACCAGCTCGAGTTGAAAGAGCAATTGACTTCAACTAACACTCTTATTGACATTCTAGTGATTTTAATAGCGATTTTGTGTCGGTCAAAGTTGACTCAAGCGCTCGTACGACAGCTCCGTAAGCGTGCTTCGTGCGGAAGACTCCACTAATATCACATTTCAACAGCGTTGACTGCGTTGCTGATAAATTCTCATATACGATTTTTAGTATATTTTAAGTATATACATGTATGTATGTATGTGTGCATACACCTTGCCACAGTGTTGATTTTAATTACACCGCAAATTGCGCACCTTTACCGTTGGTTGCTCTTCGGTTTTTCTGGTTTTTGCAAAAACCAGCGACTGCTTTAGGGGTTGCAACGAAAAGGTGGCAAGCGCGGGTTGGTTGATGGCAAAAGTTTGACTGGTCATGTGTCAGTCAACAAACATTTCAAGTGATTATATGAATGAGAAGCAAATGAAGGAATAAATGATGACTTTTATAAGCTTATGTATGTATGTGTGTGGTGCCTTGGGAGTAGTTATTGTTTCCAGCTACAAGTGTGCTGTATAATCAGCGATAGTGTGGCAACGCTGTGTGCCGCATAAAAGTTAATAAATTGAAAAAACAATTCTGATAAAAAGTTTTACCTTTAAAAGTCGGTAATTGCGAGAGAACAAATGAATTTTATGCACGCACAGCGCTATATATATATATATATATATTCATATTCATTTGCCTCCACTATTTTTTAACTCAGCTCGTTCGTTTATACACTCCAGACTTTGTTAGTCTTCTGTCCGTGCAGTTGAGTTTTAGTTGCATGTTTTTGAGGTTTCTGTTTTAATTAGACGCTTATTATTTCTACAAACATTACCTGGTGGATTTCTATTTCTATTATGCGCAATTTGATGGAGTTGAACTAAAATGAAATTTATTAATTTATGTTTTCATGTTTGGTATAATGACCAAATAATAAAAAGTTAAAAATGCATGTAAACAGTTAAAAAAAAAAAAAATACTGTTTTTAAGCCAATGCCATAGAAGGTAGGTAAGATTGCTTCCCCCTCAGGCCCGATTATTGTTAGAAGCGCCATTTGAAACACTGTCGTTGGCTTTAACTTTTGATATCACCTTTCATTGTTGTGTTCAAACCATTTGGCTTCGGCAATGAAACTACATTTCTCCGTTATGCTTTTTGAAGATAGACTTTTGTGATAGAGCTGGACTCTCACAGACAAGTATAAAAATCATAAAATCGTTTCCTTTTCCTTTCCAGTTTGCAGCAAGTGCTGCTATAGGGCAAACTCCAACGCGTGCTATCCAAATGTCCAATGCCCCGTTATATGACTTATATAGACTTTTATTAGACCCATTTAATAAATTCGTAGTTTTGTCTTAACTGTTCCGCCATCAAGCATTTGGTTGTAGATTTCCGTTTATTTTGCGATATTCATTCAAATTGCCTATTGAGCTCTTTCTTGATCATCCGATCCGGATTCGTCTGAACTTACATTCGTTTAGAGAGGCTCCTGACTTAGCCAACTCGTCTGCTCTTTCGTTACTGAAAATGTTCCTGAGAACCCAAATAATGAACATGTAGAAATGACCTGCCAGTGAGCTCAAAGCCTTTCTCGCTTTGTTTACTAAGCTAGAGTTGATATTTAGAGACAGCAAGATTAATAATACTGCTCAGCTATCTGGGTAGACAACCACTTTCTGTATCCTCTGGTAGTTGTCTAGTCGGACTTCACAGGCCTTCGCCAGCATCTCCTTGAAAGATGCTAGCTGAGTTTGGTAGACCCGGTAAAGCCCCGTCTCTACCTCATTGTCCATTTTGGATCCGTCGGTAAAGATTGAGGTAGATTCTCCTTACCTACTAAATCTCTTCTCCACTCCCGTCTAGAGAGTATTATCACCTGGATGTCACTATTGAAGTCCATCCTTGGGGGATTACCATTTTGAAGATAGTTTCATGACTACGGATGGATAATTGGATTAATAAAAACTTCCTAACCCTGATCTCGGAGCTTCTGGCTAGTCAATGTGAATGGCGTTGTGTCTGATGGTTGTCTCTCTTATTGGTCAAAGCAAGGCGCTTCTGGCCGATCGCTTCCTGGAGACAGGACATTTGTTGATAGTACACAGCGCATATAAGAGCTTTACCATAGTGGAGCTGTGATGATCTCCTGCTAATCCCACCAACTATATGTAGAACTCGTCAGAAGTTCCTCAATTCTCACCGTTTGCCGTGGTAGAACGCGATTCAACCAACCCTTTTTTCTTGACATTGGTTCAAGTGACCTCCATATTTGAAACTGATCGAATTTTATCCGACTCACGAATATTGTTTTGTGAAGCTCCAAATCGAATCATATTAAATATTAATCTTTTCCCGAGTTGGTTGAAAAGGGAAGCGTTTGATGAAGAATTTCTGATCATATCCCTGATAATTTTATAGAATTGGTGTTAAGAGTTTTACCATAGTGGAGCAGTGATGATCTCCTGCTAATCCCACCAACCATATTCAGAACTCGTCGCGTGATCGGCCCTCTAAAAAGTTATGATTTGTCGATGTTCTGACTTTTTTCTGGACCAGTCTGTCGAATTCTATGGAATTGTAGGTGCTTAAGCTAGATTTATTCCATTACTCGTATGCTTCTGTTAATTTATTCAGTTATGCAGAGACGGACTCTTGATACTGTTGCAGCTCGGCATGTTTTTTGATACGCAGATGACAATCAGAAAGGATGATGAAACACAAACTCTATTTAAGTTAGTTAAATTAAGATTAAAGTCTAGTGCTAAATCACTTGAATGACGTGAAATTTTTTCGAAATCAGAAATATTAACTTTCGAAGTTCGAATTTACTTTCGAAGTTCGAATTTGTTCGAAGTCGGAAACATTTAATTTTAAAATTCAAATTTCAGCTTTTTGAAATATTTACTTTCGAAGTTCGAATTTTTTCGGGGTCAAAAATTTAACTTTCAAGGTTCGAATTTAGGCTATATGAAATATTCATTTTCGAAGTTCAAATTGAGGCATTTTAAAATATTTACTTTCGAAGTTCGAATTTTTCGAAGTCAACAATATTAATTTTCGAAGTTCGAACAGAAATATTTACTTTCGTATTTAAGCTTAATGAAATATTTACTTTCGAAGTTCTAATGAAGGCTTTTTGAAAGACTCTACCATTACTTTTGTGAGTGATTTAAGAACTAAGCCACTGGCCACATGGTCAGATTAATTTAAAATTTAGTTTTAATTTATTTTTATATAAAAATATAATTTACATTTTATCCAAAGTATCTTCAATAAAATTTGTATTTTGCAAAAAAACTAAATTCTAACAAACTAATTGAAATAATAACTTAAAAATATATATATATTTTTTTTCTATACCCACAGTTAAATGCACACACATATACATATATTCACAATTGCGTTTCCATAGCAATTTAAATTCTTATAAAATATGCAAAACCGCAATTTTGCCAAGCACCTTCGTAAATGGGCTTCCACACACACATTGACACACACTCACTACATTTATGAAAGCATATAGTATCAATAACAATAAAAACAACGAGACGCCATGACTCAGCACTGAGTGCAACCGCAACCATCATTCATCGCCAAATGACACACGTAGAAAGTCAAGGCAATATAGCCCTGCACGGGAAAAAGAAAAAACAAATTTTGCAAACAATGACAAATACACATGCAATCAACAGCTAATATTCCAGAAAGAGAGTTTAACAATGGTGGTAGAAAGAGGGTTGTAATGGCAAAACTAAAAAAACCGACTGTAAGGCTTTTAATTTCTTTTTGACTTGATAGGCAGCAAGCTAGTGATTTCCTTGACAATGTACTGGCTTTAAAGTCGACAAAATATAATAATAATGTAGATGACGTGTGTGACTGGTGAAGATTGATTGCAACGCGGTTGGTGGGTGGTTGAAAAAATTCTTAGAGAAGTCGGTGGGCAATTTAGGAGTGAGTGTTGTTTTAGCTTGTGAGTCTGAAAATTAAAACTTGGAATTAAGTTTAAGTAAGATATTTACAATTTAGAGCTCTCATTACTAATAATGTGTGTGATCAATTTCTAGGTACCCTACCTTCAAAAATGAAGGAAAAACGCAAAAACTTCAAATTTAATAGGGAATGTTTACTATCATCTGAAAGCACATTATTTGGCATTTATTTTTTGAAGATTATCTCTTTCAAATGTTGATCGCGGCTACGTCTTACGAGCTGAGATCATGAGCTTCAATTTTAGGCATCAAATAATCAGTTATCTTGGGCGGTAGCCATCGCCCTTGACGGCTACGTTCCCCCCGGCATCATTTTTTGATTATAGACCAACCCACGAAACCGTTTTTGTTTTTTTGTTGATGAAATGGAAGCCCTTGAATCTCTTTTTTGCTCTTTTTCTCAAATACGACAATTTTGCTTGTTTACATTCCCACTGAGCCATAAATAGTCTTCATCGCTGAACAGAATTTGCCTCAAAAAGGCTATTGAAAAAAGTGCCTTTACTTAGATCAAACGTTACAACGCATTATTCGTTATAAGACTATGGCGTAATTTGTTTATAATTAAGAAAATTATTTTCAGGTTTATATAATTTTTTTTTAAACCCCGAAATGATATATATAGTGCATTTGCTTGAAATCATTAAATAATTACCTACGTATACAAGTAGACTAAGTAGGAAGACTGCTAATTGTCCGCCGTGCATTCCGCTAGCGCTCTATTACAAGTTGACTTTGACATTAGATGACAATTAGCACTGTTTGCTTTGGTCGTTTCGTGTTAATGAGCTACCTTTGTAGACATAACTCATATGCCATAACTCTTCAGTACTTCATACGAAACAAAGCGCTCTCTTGGTGTCCTTTGAACTAAATATGCATATATGTATATGTATGTGCTTGTATTTATTTATAGAATATATATTTTCAGTTAAAGAGATATTCAGAAAGATTTTTTTATGTTTTTATATTTTATGTTTTTCTCCTAGAAAGCATTAAAAGCCAAAGTGTAGGATTTTAATCCGCTAAACCTATACTACTCCCATCTCATGTTTCTTATACGGAACCACTGTACTGAGTATTACTTTACGGGAGATAATAAGACATTTATGTCACTTTTATTGTATAGACTGACTGACGCCTAATAGACATATAGAGCTGCCGCTTTGCTGACAGTTTTCCAATTTAGTTTTGAGTACGTTCGGGTGTGACAGTTGTAAGCTACAGTGGTCCGATTTTGGCGGTTTCATCAAATAAGCGGCTTCTGTAGAATCAGAGGATTAAGACAATAATTAATTTAAACTTTTTGTGGGTTATAGTATTTTTCAATTAGTCCACTTCATTTGTTTGCCCAGCATTTTGCTGAAATGTATACTATAAGTAACATTTCAGGAAAGAAAATGAAGTTCTTAGAACGCTATCCTATCTTGTTGATTCCAAATTTTATTCCTGTTACCACTAAATATATTGGCTTTTTATAAAAAATGTATTTATATTTTTTTACTCAGATTCAATTTTATTGAATTGAAAAAATCATAAAAAAAGTTAAATTGTTTCAATTCGTTCATTGAAATATATTTGACAATAATAACGCTTATTACATATCGTTCCAATTTAATACAATTAAAATGACTTCGGTTCCATTTGACTCAACAAAAACTAAAGTTAATTCTATTTATATCTTTTTCACACTGGTGTTAATTTAGTAATTAACCGGCATTTGCTTGATTAAAGCGCTGATTTACATCGATTTTCCATACAAAATAAAGTTCATAATTTACTACATTCATTTTTAAACGAATACAAATCGAGTTGAAACTGGAATGAAATTCTGCGGGTTGTTGTCCAGGCTCAAAATTTGGTTGTGTTCATTGTTAAAATAGCAATCAGCTGGTGAAGAAGCAGCTGTTGTATTTGCAAATAACGTAATATTAAAGAGTTTCGTTTTTCCTCCTTCTGTAAATAAAGCCAATGCTCAATCTCTCGAACACTTGCTTAATTGTAAATATAAAAGTAAATAAACTTTTATATTTTAATATTAAATGTGTCTTTACATATTTAAGATGATAATTTTTTAAACTTTACCCTTTGTAATTTTGCATTGTATGGTATTTGAGATAACCTCTCACTTCGTCACTATCGTCACAACTGCTGTTATCCTCTGTATCTTGAAGCTCTCTGTGTAGAGCCGTAATTGCCTCGTTAGGCATCGTGAAATCAAATTCATCTTCATTTGAACTTAATTCGGTATTACGTTCCATATTTTTAGAGATCAAAAACTTTAAATTCAGTTATCTCTCTGCCATAACTGTCAGGTTCGAACTGATGCCGAAAATGCAGTCCGGTTTGCGGTTGCGGACTAATCCCAGATAAGAAAATTTTCTCCGTATCCGTTTACACTTCATAGAAGTATATAGAAAGAAAAGAAGGAAAGAAAACCCGCGTCGAAAAAAGTAAATGAAAACAGTTCCGCGTATCGAGTTACCACAGTAAACCGAGTGGTGAGCGATAGTCGAGTTGCGGCAGCTCACCCCATAGTGAGTAAGAATCACCTCTCAAGTTCAAATGTTTAAAATACGCAAGAAAAATCGCATTCAATGGTGTATTGTTTTCCATTTTATCAACTTCTTATAACCGATCGTTAATCGAGCCTTTCTTGAATCAAGTAGTGTAAGAGAGGCTAAAACTGGTTTCTCAATTATAATCTTAATATACTAAATTAAAATTGGCTGTTTGACAAGGCTATTAGGTTAATTCAGAGAAGATTGGAATAAGTTATAATACATTGTGATGAAAAGGTAATGGAATGGAATAAAACATTCCGATGATTATTTGTCTTGTTTGCATGTTAAAGCCATAAACCCATGTCTCATCGGCACTTCCATGAATGTGGAATCGGAATTCGCCAGAAAAAGATACCTGTTTACGGTACTCTTTTTGATTAAAGTTCAGCTTAATCACCACCAAAATAATTCAAACGATCACGCCGAAGATGTCCACCTCTCTTGCCATCTCCCTAACACTTGCCTGACAATTTTCAAGCATCATATCCTTCACTTTTTTTAATATTTTCAGCAGTTGAAGAGGTGGAAGATCATCCAGAACGAGGCATGTCTTCAACGATCTCTCGACCTTCTTTGAAGGCTTTGTATCACTGGTTGCCTTGTGTTTTTCAATCACCGTAGGCCCTTTCCAACATTCAGAATGATTCCACTCACGAGATTTGGTTAGAAATAAAAATTTGAGGCAAATTCTTTGTTCCATATTTATATTTACTGGCATTGTAAAAATCGAAACGTACATACTACTGAAGTGTATCGACTTAAGCAGCTGCTGTAAACAAACTAGTTGACAGTTCGAGATCACATTTGGCATAATATTTAAGGACAGTTCTACCGACTTAGAAAAATACTTTTTGTTTTTTGAAATATTATTTACTCGGCGAATTTAACTACAATCTCCGGGTGGCTTTTTGTTACAATTTATAATTATATAAAAAAAATTAGGCTTAAAAAGGTGGAAACATAAGTGACTTATTGATCTTCAAATACTACTGATTTAACAAATTTTTCGTATTCAACCACTAAAGATTGCTTTCTTAAAACTGAAACAAAACCAACTCAAATTAAGTTATTTTAGAATCCACTTGACCAAAGTACGCCCATCGAGAAACCAATAATCGTCAATTCGAAATAAAGTTATTTCAATTTAACTCACCAGCAGCACTTAATAACGCACTAAAGGTGAGGGGTGGCATATTAAGCGCTGAACTTGATGATGGGTTATATTACGCAAACAAAGCAAAACAAAACCGTAAAAAAGAAGGAAATTCGCAATAACAAGATCTCATTGACAATACAAAATTAAATTTCATATAGCTTTTATGAATGTAAACAGATTAAATCGAAAGCACAAAAGCAATCATCGGAAAGAAATAACCGAAAGTAAAAAAAGTATAAACCGAACGTTAGGGTGCGAGCAATGAAATGAAGAAATGGAGGCAGTGAGCTAGGTATGAGAGTAGACACAGAAGCTTGTATGGGTTTGTATGTGTGTGAATGTATGGGTTTGTGTAGGTCTGCATATATGGGTGCGTGTTTGTGTCTAGAAGCAGGTGGGCGCGTGTGAAAAGCTGACACTAAATTTATGTTTTCCTTGGCCAATGCCCAGAAGGCAAACATATAACGAAGTTATGACTATATGCGCGTATCATATGATTTCAACTGGAGGTAAACGAGAGCGAATGACTTTTTAAATCAGTCATAAAAAATGTATACGTGTGTATGAAGTAGGTAGTATAACGGAGAGGCACAAAGGAATTAAGTGGGCATGACAGTAATGTATATATAGAGGATATATGATTATGTATGTGTGTCTGGCTGTTGCTGCTTCCTTTAAAGCGGATATAAAAATAATAATGACCACATGGGTAATTCCTCAAGCAGCAGCAGGAGCAACGCGCTAGAAACAAAGCAAGGCAACGGCAATGTGCAATGAAATCCGTTGGCAATGTGGCGTGTATGGCGCGCTGCAAATTATGCGAGTTATTGAATGAGTGAAAATATAAAACATTTTTACTAAAGCAAAATCAATTTATGTTGGCAGAGAGGCATATAAAAAGTAATAATCATAATGTTATTTAAGTGTGACGCAGAGTACGAGTGTGTATATATGTTTGCAGTATCAGGTAGGCGGACCATATTTAAGGATATTCAAGGAAACATAACATATGTATACATATGTGTGAATATGTATGTGCTGTAGCAAGCTTTGTAGTCGCTCCTTTGTACCTTAGACGCATTCGTTAAAGTATTACGAGCGTTTAAGGAGCTCATAAGCGCACATAAATTGCGCTAAGCGGCTATAGCTGCAGCGGCTTGTTGAGTTAATGATGTGATTTACAAAAAAAAGTTATCAAAATACTTAAGAATATTAAAATGTAAGCCGCATATGTTTATGAAAAGCAACAGAAAGCTTAATGAAAATGACGACGAGAAATAAAAAGTCTGCTTTTGAAAGAAAAAGCCATATTTTATAGGCACACATATACTAGGTTACACATACAAGTTACCCACACATATCATATTACATATACATATACAAATACATACATGTCACATCTGCATTTACCTATATGTCATCAACTCAATCATGATGTCATCCATTAATTTAAAATAATGACATGTTGGCGGCACACCACCACCGCTTAGCAGGTAAGGCAATATAATGGAAAACAGTGAAAAAGTTAAAAAACAGAAAAGGAAAACAAAACAAAAAATAAGAAAAACCGTTAATCGGCATATACCCTTCACTAGTTAAAGTTTTCCTACAGGTACTTGATTTTAATTGTTCAGTTTATATGAGAGCTATATGCTATAGTGGTCCGATCTAAAAAAATTCTTACGATGTTGTAGTGTTGAGTTCGAAAAGAGTATGTGCCGAATTTCATTAAAATATCTTAACAAACAAAAAAGTTTTCCTAGTAAAAGCTTGGCTTTGATCTTTCAGTTTGTATGACAGCTATATGTTATACTGATCGGATCTAGGACATTTCTTCAAATATGGTAACGTTGCCTTAGAAAACAGAATATACAGAATTTCGTTAAGATATTTTGACAAATAAAAAAGTTTTTCCTACAAGACCTTAATTTTGATCGCACAGTTTGTATGACAGCTATATGCTATAGTGGTCCGATCTTAAGGACTCTTTTACATGCTGTAGCGTTGCCTTCGAAAATAGTATGTGCGAAGTTTCGTGAAGATATCTTATCAAATAAAAAAGTTTTCCTAACAAGAGCTTGACTTTGCTCGTTCAGTTTGTATGGCAGCTATATGTTATAATGATCCGATCCGGAAATTTTCTTCAGAAATTGTAGCGTTGCCTTAGATAATAGTAAGTGCCGAATTTCGTGAAGATAACTTGTCACATAAAAAAATTTTGTAAACGTTGGATTATTTACCTAAACATATCCTGTTTAGGGTATAAAAAAATAAGCAAATTCATTGCTGTGGCAACGCGCCCACCGCACAACCCTCAAAAAACGTTGGCGTTGCTTTCCCGCTGCCAAGTCGTAATAACTTTATGTTAACATAAAAATTAATGAAATATATAATTTTTATTTACCTCAAGCGTCGCTTGAATTTACGCAGTGCGTAGGGTTTTAAGTGCATACTTCTAGGCGCATAAACGACATGAAGAGTACTTAAATGAACTTATGCGTTTTGATTAATTCGTTAGGAGAGCAGACGAGCTAAAGCAATTGAAATATGGGCAGCTAATATTTCATGAGTGTACACTTGAAGTTGGTTGCAGTTGCCAACAAGTTACTTTCATTGCATTTAGGCGCTTTGATATGAAGGCATTTTCAATATTAGCTAATTTCTTGCAATTTATGGCCAGAAAACATTCTTTTATTGCAATATTAAAAAAATCTCTTTCAGTTAGCTAAATATATTTTCTTTTTAATAATGTATTTTTTGAGTTTAATTTTAATTAAATTAGTATAGTAACTTAATAAACAACAATAAAATACTTATATAAATTTTCGGCTAAGCTAAGCCAACTATTCTCTCTTTTTTTATTTTTATTTTTGAACATATACACAATATTCAAAAACTAAAAAATAAAACAAAAATCATTAAAAAAATATGTATATTAAAGAGTGCTAAGACGTTTTAGATATTTTTTTACCTACGAGGTAAACCCTTTTATCCCTAAAAATTCAACCAGCTCGCTACTTCTTCCCTCTCTCTTCCCAATCTAGGTTAGGTTAGATGGCTGATCTAGAGAGATCGCCTCTGAACTGCTCTATGTGGTTTTTTGTGAAGCCAACTAGCAAATTAGAAATTAGCAAAACGCTTAGTATCCATTACAAAGCTGCACAGGCGTTTAATTTCCATTCCCGCCAGTACGGTTGGGGGTCTGAAGTGATGCGCTCCCAAGTGTTTTGTCTCGACATCCCAAATGCGGGACAATCAAAGAGGAAGTGTTGAGTTATTTCCACGTCATCTTCCTTTTTACAGCTTCTGCTAAGATTCTTAGCCATTACAGCATGGACGGCGATAGGGCAATGGCCTGTTAAGAGCCCAAAAACTAGGGAGACGCTAGCCTTAATGAGGGTATAGATATCACTGGTCTCATGCAAATGATCTTGGACCAAAAGGTTTTCGCGACGTACCGATGATGTCCCAGCTCTGGCCAATTTTCCGGTTTAACAGTTCTAGGCTGCATTTCCTTAAGGGCTGCAATCTCAGCTTACAAAACACTGCAATAATCTGGAAGTCTGAAGCTGGAAGTGATAAAGAGGTGCTGGCATGTTAAAATTCATTATAAAAAAATACATTTATTAAATAAAAAAAGCAAAGTGGGCTTGGAACATACATCTTAGTTTACGCCACATTCCGTAAAATATATTTTATTTGTAGAAGATAAAATAAAAAACCAAAAACTTGATTATTTGAATATTTCATATGAATTTTAGGGTTATGCGAATAAAGTGCCAAGATGTTGTAGATGATTTCATTACCTACAGGTCATTAAACTTTTTCCCAGAAAACTCTGAGTTTTGCGCTAAAACGAGGTAAAACCTTTTACCCCTAAAACCAACCAGCTCGCTACTTCATCCTTTCCTCTTCCCGACCTAACATCGCCCGCAACATACTTTACGCATCATTTTTGTTATTTTATCTTCCTTTTCACAAGCTTTCATACCATGAATTTTTTTTTGCCTTCAAAAATTACAACAAATAACATAATTTTATTTAATTGAACTAAATTTAAATTACTATTAATTTAGCTGATTAATGGCGATCAAATTGATTTCAATTAAAAAAATTTTCACAAAATAATATTATCATTGAATATATACCTTGAAACTGAAGTCAGGTAAACTGAATTATACACAATTGACTTTATTTTGTACTGGCTTTAGCTTAAGTACATTGGATCTATTTAGAACCAAGTTAATTGACGTCAATTAAATTAATTTAAATTAGTTCGACGAAATTATATTATAGCTTATTCCAATTTTCTCAGAATGAAACTAAATGGAATTAGTTTTAGTTTTTGAAAAATTAGAAGGAACTGAAGTACTTAGTTTCAATCATACTAAACCAGAGAATTTTGCAAGATTTGTAAATGACCATCAAACTAATCTAATTGAGTGCAATTAAATTGATATAAATTAAGTCAAATTATCTTATTAAGCTAAATTGAATAGATCTTAATCTGAAGTAAGATAAGGAAAAGGCTTACGGTGATTCAGTTTTATCAAAATCACAAGCCTACGAATGGTACAAAGCCTTCAAAGATGGTCGAGAGATCGTTGAAGACATGCCTCGTTCTGGATGACCTACGACTTTTTCAGCTGACGAAAATATAAAAAAGCGAAGGAAATGGTGCTTGAAAATCATCAGGCAGGTGACAGTAGAGAGATAGTAAGAGAGTTCGAGATCTCTCGCGGGTTCGTTAGAATAATTTTGGGTATGAAACGCGTTCTTGCTTGAATCGTCTCGATAAATCTGATTTTTTTTTTTTTACCAAAAATTGAATAAATACCTTCGATAAGCCACCGTGTTCACCAGATTAGATTCCATGTGATTTTTTCTTGTTCCCCGAACTGATATTTCCGCTTCGTGGTGGAACTCGTTTGCAGTCGATCGAAGTGATAAAGCAAAATTTGTTGCACGAACTGAAGCCTAACGCGAAAAGTGCTTATGAAAAGTGTTTCGAAAACTGGAAAAGTTGTTGGCGTTACATATGTGGGGGACTACCTTGAAGGCAACAAAAACACTCTTATGCATAGAAATACATAAACTTATTTTATTAGTGATAAGTTTAAAAGTGGTCATGTTTGTAGGTTGAATTTGTAGAATTAAAGGGTGATTTTTTAAGAGCTTGATAACTTTTTTAAAAAAAAAAACGCATAAAATTTGCAAAATCTCATCGGTTCTTTATTTGAAACGTTAGATTGGTTCATGACATTTACTTTTTGAAGATAATTTCATTTAAATGTTGACCGCGGCTGCGTCTTAGGTGGTCCATTCGGAAAGTCCAATTTTGGGCAACTTTTTCGAGCATTTCGGCCGGAATAGCCCGAATTTCTTCGGAAATGTTGTCTTCCAAAGCTGGAATAGTTGCTGGCTTATTTCTGTAGACTTTAGACTTGACGTAGCCCCACAAAAAATAGTCTAAAGGCGTTAAATCGCATGATCTTGGTGGCCAACTTACGGGTCCATTTCTTGAGATGAATTGTTGTCCGAAGTTTTCCCTCAAAATGGCCATAGAATCGCGAGCTGTGTGGCATGTAGCGCCATCTTGTTGAAACCACATGTCAACCAAGTTCAGTTCTTCCATTTTTGGCAACAAAAAGTTTGTTAGCATCGAACGATAGCGATCGCCATTCACCGTAACGTTGCGTCCAACAGCATCTTTGAAAAAATACGGTCCAATGATTCCACCAGCGTACAAACCACACCAAACAGTGCATTTTTTCGGGATGCATGGGCAGTTCTTGAACGGCTTCTGGTTGCTCTTCACCCCAAATGCGGCAATTTTGCTTATTTACGTAGCCATTCAACCAGAAATGAGCCTCATCGCTCATCGGACACGGACGCGAAACACATTTCGAACCGAACACTGATTTTGGTAATAAAATTCAATGATTTGCAAGCGTTGCTCGTTAGTAAGTCTATTCATGATGAAATGTCAAAGCATACTGAGCATCTTTCTCTTTGACACCATGTCTGACATCCCACGTGATCTGTCAAATACTACTGCATGAAAATCCTAACCTCAAAAAAATCACCCGTTATTATTTCTTGGTTTGTTTGTCATTATCTTCGGTATGGAAAACCCATGCCAAGATTAGCTGTGGAACAAATGCTCTGCTACTATTCCATTCGCAAGTTATTATGCTGCTCAAAATCATCATCATCTGCGCTTGGCTTGAGATTTTGTAGTCCACACTTTGACATATATTAAAAAGCTTTCTGATTTAGGTTTCTATGGCTTGTTTTAGAGTGTTTTTGAATTTTTTTCTTTCCTGTCAATATGTTGATAATTGCATACCGCAACTATTAATGCAAAATCTTAGGATAAGCAATGATTAATAATAAAACTAATATCTCCTTAAATTATGCTTTAAAAAAGAAGATTCCTTTTTACAATTAAATGCACAGAAATAATTACAAAGTGTGGGGTTCACTACTTTCTGTGAGGTTTAACTACCTTCATTATTTTAGAAATATATATTTGCAAGCATAGAAACAGTCCAACTTGCACACACACATACTTTATGAACATTTGTCCACACCTAAAAGTATGCTTGATTTTGTTATCACAAGTGCGCTTGCCGCTACGCTTGAGCTGTTGCATCTGTTTCATGCGAAATAAATAAAAGCACATGCGTTTGTGCGTGCCAAGTTTAACACATATGTAAGTCTATATATATATACATATCTTCCATATATATTTATGTATCTAAGTATGTACCTCTGATTTGTTTTTGCTTTGGCTTTCATGTAATTTGCTCACACCAGCTGTGAGCTATGCGCTTCAGTGCTTAACCAGCTACCTTATGAGCATTTAGTGTATGAGTCTACAATTTTGTAGGTATACATGTGTGTGCTTGCATAAAATGCCCTGTAAATTGTGCAAAAACCGGCAGACAAGCGCACAGACACACACAAACATATAATATGTACAAGTAAGTTGTGTATTATAAATACCACCTGTGTGTGAAACGCACCCACACCTGCTGCTTATAAAGAGTGTTTGTTTATACCCTCAACAGGGTAGATTACGTTTGTAACGCCAATTGGAATATGTCGGAGACCCTATAAAATAGATGTGTTATATAAATTATCAGGAGCTGATAATTCGGTTTAGCCGTAAATGTTTGCCTATCCTACAAAGTGAACGATGAAAATCAAGTTTTTGAATGAAAAAAACTTTTTTTTAGAAGATATCGTTACAAAGCTTCGTAAAGATCATTATTCGAAGCAACGCTGTAACCTCTGTAAACAATGTTTAAGATCCGATTACTATAATATATAGCTGGCATACAAACTGAACGTGGAGAATCAAGTTGTTGTATGGAAAACTTTTTTATTTACAGCGGTATTTTCACGAAATTTGCCACAGATCAGTATTTAAATCAACACTAAAATTTTTGATAGAAAAAATGAAGATCGGATTATTATAGTATAGAGCTGCCATACAAACTGAACGATGAAAATCAAGTTTTTGTATGAAAAACTTTTTCATTTGAGGAGATATCTTCACGAAATTTACCACAGATCAGTATTTAAATCAACACTAAAATTTTTGATAGAAAAAATGAAGATCGGATTACTATAATATATAGCTGCCATACAAACTGAACGATGAAAATCAAGTTGTTGTATGAAAAACTTTTTTATTTACAGCGGTATTTTCACGAAATTTGCCACAGATCAGTATTTAAATCAACACTAAAATTTTTGATAGAAAAAATGAAGATCGGATTACTATAGTATATAGCTGCCATACACACTGAACGATGAAAATCAAGTTGTTGTATGAAAAACTTTTTCATTTGAGGAGATATCTTCACGAAACTTACCACAGATCAGTATTTAAATCAACACTAAAATTTTTGATAGAAAAAATGAAGATCGGATTACTATAGTATATAGCTGCCATACACACTGAACGATGAAAATCAAGTTGTTGTATGAAAAACTTTTTCATTTGAGGAGATATCTTCACGAAATTTACTACAGATCAGTATTTAAATCAACACTAAAATTTTTGATAGAAAAAATGAAGATCGGATTACTATAATATATAGCTGTCATACAAACTGAACGATGAAAATCAAGCTCTTGTATGGAAAACTTTTTTATTCGGCGAGATATCTTCACGAAATTTACCACAGATCAGTATTTAAATCAACACTAAAATTTTTGATAGAAAAAATGAAGATCGGATTACTATAATATATAGCTGCCATACAAACTGAACGATGAAAATCAAGCTCTTGTATGGAAAACTTTTTTATTCGGCGAGATAACTTCACGAAATTTACCACAGACTATTATTCAAGGCAACGCTACAATCTCTGAAAAAAAATTTAAGATCGAATTACTATAGTATATAGCTGCCATACAAACCGAACGATGAAAGTCAAGTTTTTGTATGCAAACTTTTTTGATTGTGTAGGGTATTCTAGATATAATGCAACCGAAGTTAACCTTTTTTCTTGTTTCTTGTTGTGTTTTACATTTAGTGCTTTGTCCATTTACACACATTAACACACATACATACCACATACATTGGAAAAAACACATGTGCTTTGTCTTCGCCTTTGTCTGCATGATTTGATTATCTTTTATCTAAAATAAGAGCGAACAATTATCCTAATACTGCCTGGAAATTACAACGGCACATGTGAGCATGTGTGTGTGTGCAATAAATATGTATGTATGCATGTGTGTGTTTGTGGCATGTAAGTGAGCTGGCACATTTTATTGCAAGCTTTGTAAAGACACCCCGCAGCATAGTGCGAGCAATAATAGCACTCCACAAGTGTATGTAAGTGTAAGCGTGCGGCGGTGAGTGGGAGTGTAGTATCAGCACTCCATGCGACATTTTCACACCGTTTTCTACCCACTCAACTAAAAATACATTTTGTGTGTTGATAAAGCAGAAATAAAGTAACAAGGAAATGTCAGCATAGTGAGTTAGTATTCTATATGTAAGTGCATGTATCTACGTGTGTGTAGCGTGCAACATTCAGCCACATGTGGGTTAAAAAGTCAATGCAGTCTCTACAGCAAATTGCAATAAAAGCGACATTTAAGTAGTTTATCCCGCTGGCATGCGTTCGTAGTGTGTGTGTCTGCTTATTGCATTTGTATGTGTGTGTGCGCGTAACAGTCTTTTGCCTCACTTACACCTGCACTCACTTAAAGGTATTATTTTATATACTCTATACTTATGCCATACACATTTGTCTATGCTATTGTCCTTTTGTTGGCAAACCTGCTATTTTTCGCTCAATCCAATTGCTATTATCGCCATGTACACATTCGTTCAGTCGCTTCCACCCTTCGTCAAATGGGAAATGAGGAGGACAGTTGGTTGTTTTATATTGTTTTTCAGCTATGTATGTGTGTTTTAACATGTGTGCCTATATTTATTGGATTTTTACTCATTTTTTCTAAACTATATTTCAACATTTTAAAAGATCTGACTCAAATTCTAGATAACTACACAACTGATCTATACCTCCTTCAGTGTATCACATGTGGGGACCCCAGAAGCTTACAACTCAGTCTTTCCAAAAAAGTCTTATCTGGGAAAGTGTGCAAGAGATGCTCTATTGTTTCCTTGGTGCTTTGCTCTAGACATTACCTGCAGTCTTCTCGATTTGTCAACCCCATTCTGCGAGCGTGTGTCGTCACCAGACAAAGACCAGTTAGTATTCCGATCATGTTCCTACAGTCTATTCGTTGGAGTGCCAATTGGAATCAATCGTATTGCACATGACTTTTGCAGTTTTGCACCCAGGTAGCTGGGTTTTGATTTTCGTTACCATGCTTCTGTCCAGATCGTCATAAGGGCGATTTATGGCTTTCCCAACGTTGATCACGGAGCCAAGTTAGGCAAATCCGGTGTTTGCAACACGAGAATGCTTGAAAATTTGGCAAAAAACCCATGAAGAATCAATTTAATATGCGACGGTGCCTTATCCGGCCTTTTCTCATTAATACCTTCGCGCAAACGACGCATAACATTCGGAGTGCTCCACACCTCAATATTCGAAGAAAACTGTCAACATGGCCTTGATTTTTGACATGGTTTGTCGGCTTGGGCTCACGTTTGCCACGATATTCGGACGATTGATCTTCTCTTTCCGGGTCGTTAGCATGGATCCAAGATTTATAGCAAGTAATAATACCTTTCTTGGCATCCTTGTAGTCGGAAAGTACTATTTTAGAGACGATTATGCAATTAACTCCAGTTTTTTTCTCCATAGTGTTGATGAAGAAGAAAAATTATTCCTTTTTGAGTTCCATCGAATGCTAAGGGTTTTTGTGTTCTCAGGTTCAGAAAGGTTGAGTGATTCCGTGTCTAAGAGATGATCCTGTGGAAGTCCTTTCAGACTGTGTTGGTGATTGAATGTCCATTTTCGCAAAGCGGATCTCGGGGCTTTCAGAGCGGAAATGAGTTCATCGCGTGCAAAATTTGCAGCGGGTACGTCATGGGTTCCAGCTAAGACATCGACTACATGCATTTTCCGGCGAAGAATTTTGGCGGCCAATGGGTGAGTTTCTTCTACATCATCGACTAACTTCATTAGGGTACGGACTGTAAGATACGGTGCGCAATTTATGCCGAACGTTACTGTTTGTAATTCGCAGTCTTTTACTGTGTCCTCCGGGGACCTTTTAAATAGTATTCTCTGGAATCTAGTATGGTTAGCGTCTGCGAGTATTTTCGGTACAATTTCTGAATATCTGCTTTAAAAGCAAATTGGAAGAATCGCCAACTTGTGATCAGAATAACTGGGTTTTTCTGTAAAGTAGGGGCAATATATAATATAACACGCCTTTAAGCTTTCATGATTTGACGTGGAGCAAGATGCACTAAATACCATACACAATTTCTTTTTTCTACGGTCGGGCTTAATGACTACACGGTGTGATTTTGGAACCAATTGTGTTTTCACTTTTCTTAAGCTCAAATGATCTTCAAAAAGACACCATGGAAAAGACATCCGGCGTAAGATCGTATCATCTGCAGAAGGCTGGATACACAAAAAAAATTTGATGTTTGGGTGCCGCATTATTTGACGCAAAAAAACCTTCTGGACCAAATTATCACCTGCGATATGCTGCTGAAACGGTACGAACTTGGCCCATTTTTGAAGCGGATGGTGATTGGGGACGAAAACTGGATCACATACGACAATATAAATAGCAAAAACGGTAGTAGCCGAAGGCCGGTGAATCGTCCCAAACCGTGACCTAGCCGGGATTGACGGCCAGGAATGTTTTGCTTTGTGTTTGGTGGGATTGGAATGGAATCAGCCGCTATGAGCTGCTCCCATATGGTCAGACGCAATCGACTAGAAGCGTTCAGAATTCGCCAGCAGGAAGGGTGTAGAGTTCCACTAGAACAACACCAGACCATACACTTCGTTTATGACTCGTCAAAAGCTACGGGAGCTCGGCTGGGAGGTTTTATCGCATCCACATTGAAGCCCGGACATAGCGTCAAGTGATTACCTCCTGTTCCTGTCCATGGCGAACGCTCTTAATGGTGTAAACTTGAATTCAAAAGAGTTTTGTGAAAAGTGGCTGTCCGAGTTCTTCGCAAATAAGGTGGGGGCTTCTACGAGGGGGGTATTTTGAAGCTGCCGTCTAGATTGATCGTCATGACCTAGCTGCACTTAGTATAACGAAATGGCACCAAATAGCGAAAATAAGACACGATTGGCACGCTGTTGTTAGCTCGGCTGTAACCGCGTAAGCGGTGTCTACGCCAGTAAAGAAGAAGAGGTAGAACAAGTATACTAAAAATAGCCAAATTTTTTTTTTTAATTTTATTCATTTTTATATCTAAATTACCATCCACTATGACCACACAACACTTCAAGCCTTCAACAAACACCTTTTCTTAACACCCAGTTAATTTGCTGTAACAAAAGAATGCGTTACGCACGTCGCCACATTTGACACACACTAATCCTGTGCACTAATATCGAAACACAATTCCTTTAGCAACACGTCTATGAGCACATCCACACACGCGTACCGCGCCAATAGCCGTGGGTTATGCAATTTGTGGGGTGTTTACAACGCTCCCTTCCTCACACACGCACACACAGTCGTGTCCAAGCACACAGAAAAGCGAACAAAGTGAGTGCAAGTGCCCGCGGTTATTTGTTGGCGCACCTGTTCAGCATTTGCAAGTAGTATTCTATTATAGTTGCGGCGTAAAAATGCCACTAGCGATAGCGTCAAAAATAACAAACGAACTATTTGCGCGCCTAAAAGGCGGCAAAGTAAAAGCCAAAAAAACGGCATACAGTTGCTCCGGCATAAACCAATTTACCGTTACGCCGTTGTAGGAAAAAGGTGAGCCATTTAACGCACGGCCAATATTGTTTCTATAGTCACAAAGGTATGCGCACACATACCACTACAAACATGTATGCTGTGAAAAATGCTAATGCAGTGCGGTAAACAGCCTAAAACGCGGTTGCGGGCGGCGAAAGTGTGCAAAATATGCTATTTTCAAGCGTTTGCCGCGGAAATGTAATAATTTGTATGCGAATACATACGCACAGCTATATATAGGTATGTGTGCAGATATGTAGATGTTGTTGTAAGCTAATATACGCGTGGAATGTGTTCGAAAAAAATTGTTTCGCGTTACGTTTATATCTTTAGGCACTTCGCAGCTGTGCTTTTTGCAAATCTTTTTGCTGCGTGTCAAAAATCTCAACCACTTTTCAAGGTAAACACTCAAATATTTATTTTCGCGTACAAACTGTGCTGAAATGTTTTTCTTGTGCGTGTGTATGTGTTTTATTACAAGATGTGTGTCAAAATCGTTGCATATGCTTAGGGGTAATTGGTTTGATTTGAGTTTTTTCTTTGTTACTCATTGTAAAAAGGTGAGTTGCAATATTAGTTTTATATTGGAGAGAGAATAATTGCATCATTGCCACGCCCATAAAAACGTATTGTGGAAAAGTATATGAAATCTCACATATCGGTAAGCAATTAAGGTAGGGAACTGGGGTTGTACAATGATAAGAAATACTTTTTACATTTAGAAACCTCTTCTTACGACATAAATGGGGATATATCAGTTAAAATCCACGCCCAGTTCTTATATAAAACATGGTAAGCTGCCTAGGAATATATGTTGTTTCAATTGAATGAAAGTGACATGGCAGTGGCAGCTATCTTTGCTAAAGATTGTGCTAGGTAGGTCGGTAAAGGGGTTGTCTGAAGATGGGAAAAAGCGTTGTCCACAGTGTATCATCCGATACTAAACTCGCCTCACTTTATTACTTCCTGTCTCAACCACTCTGCGCTTCTAATGAAGTTCATAAATACAAAAACCTCTGAAACAGCATCAAGAAACCCTCCACCGATTGCTGCCATTCTTTTCCTGAACAAAGCTTTGCATGCTTATAGAGGATTTTATTTATTTATTTATACAAAGCTTACATAATAATTAATTATTATATAAACTAAAGCAAACGCAGCGCTAGCAGCAGAGTCTTTCGGCTTTATAGAAGATTATACAATCTTCTTCTATGCTACATTCTGATAGCTTGTTTAATAGTCTTTGTATGGTGTTCCCAGTCCGCTAGCATGTCTACAATTGAACAGTGTCTTCTTAGCTCTTTTACTAGAGTTCATACGTCGTTCCTTTTGAATTTTAATAGTTGACATGTGCGGCCCATATTATATTCAAGACATGTTTGACTGCTTGACTTCGGGACCGAGATTCAGCTATGCTTTCACATGTTTGTCGATCAAATGTCTACTTACAAGTAGCCACAGGCATAAACATTTTCACTGTTGCGGAGCCTAATTGTAGCTCTGACTAGTTCATCTGCTTCAGAGTTTCCAGCAGTATTACAATGTTTTTGTACCCCTTCCAGATTTAGAGTTGCTTCAGAGTTTCCAGCAGTATTACAATGTTTTTGTACCCCTTCCAGATTTATCGCGAAAAAAATGTTGAAAGCACTAAGAGCTCCGGGCGTTCACTATGTTTCAGATCAAAATAACAAGTCATCTTGCTTATCTGGCTTCAAGAAATTATTGAAGATCCGGGCGTTCACTATGTTTCAGATCAAAATAAGAAATCATCTCGTTTATCAGGCTTCAAGAAATTATTGAGGTCTATTGTTAAAGTATTCGCTCTGGAGGTTCAATTCGATTTTCGTTTCGCTAAATTCTTGGTTAATTTCGCCACCGCATTCATAAGTCCAAGTTCCGTCAACAGTAATTTTATGTATTTAGGGTCCTCATTTACGTTTTCAAGCATCTCTTTGGCGACCTCTACTCAAAATCGGTTTTGCAAAAGATTCGGTTCTTTTGTTACGAGACTAGCTTCATATCCAAAACATTAACCAAAATGTGTCGGGTTGATCCATAAGGGCTGTTGAGATCATTTGTTATTTCTCTGTTCCCAACACAATGATTTTGATGTTTTTTTTTTTATCTGTTTCGATGCTATGGTCATTAACAGAAGTAGATGGACAACTCGTAAGAGTCAAGTTTTGTATGACTTCGCAACCTCCACTGAATGTTTTGTGCCACTCAAAAGCTTGTATTCGTCATAAAATAAACTTTCGAAAACTTTTTTGAGACATTTTACGTTTCGGTAATCATCATTCCATTGGAAGTACAAAATATCAGGCATACTCAGTATATAGTTTATTTCCATGGTACTAAATCGCCAGAAATTTTATTATTAAGCGCGAATAGTTAAAATGAATCAGTCCGAGTCAAATTTGATCGGATGATATGCCTTCTTATTCATAATAGTTAGACTTAACAGCGTAGAATTGCACCACAATATTCTCTGAGCTATGTTTTTCTGCTACGGACTGAACTAAAAAATATGTTTGCTTTAATTTTTGTAAAATTTTTTTTATAATTTTTTATATTTTTGTTTTTTTATATTGTTTTTTATTCTTTAATTCAGACTTTGTCATTTTTTATCGCAATGGAAATGTGCTGAGGTTATTTTAGTTCTTAAATCCGGAAAAAACTGATCATATGTTTATTTCTTATCGAAAAATTAGTCTACTGCCGTGATGTTGAGTCGGATTTGAGACCTATTTCTACCACTGTGCCTCAGAGTATTCGACCCTGAGCTGTACATTCTTTATACAGTAAACCTGCCTGTGATCAACTTGGACTCCACAATATCGGCAACCTATGCTGATGACAATGAACTGTTAACATCAAGTGACCACCCTAATACTGCTTCCAAAAAATTGCAGAAGCAGTCGAATGCTTTAGAACCGTGACTCACCAACTTCAACATTGGTATCAACACCGAAATGTCCGTACAAGCAGAATATACCCACAAGTTAATTTATATGGTCAGTTGTTATCAACAAACACTTCCAAAAAAGAATATTTCAGATTACAATTGAAGAGATCACCTAAATATAAAAGGAACTCAGCAAAGATGAAAATTGGTGCAGCTATGCTGGCTCCTTGGGCAAAGATCTCGCCTCAATCTGACAAATAAGTTGCTAATGTATAAGGTAACATGAGACTGATCTGTACTATGGCATTCAATTTTGGGGCAGTGCAATTAGAATTTAAAAGTAAATTAAGCTTTTTAATAAAGTCTTTCGCATCATAGTGAGAGCTCCTTTCTATATGTGAAACGATGTCCTCCACCAGAACCTTAATTTGTTCACTGTAAAGGAAACAATCAAAGAATTTAGCAGATGAATTTATTTTATATATATTTTTGTATACATTTTTATTCTATTGAATTTATTTAGAGAACATTTCAAATTATTTAGACATGCTTGTAGAAAATTCCATTAAAAATACTTTTCTTTGTTACCATCTTACATTTCATTCAATTAAATAAATATTCCCACACGTCTTCAAAAATATAAATATTTAAATGCATCTTCGGCTCTCTTTCATATTCCACACCTTCCAGCCATAGCAACGACACGTGTCGCCCACCAACTAAAATACACAGTACTTCAAATGATATACATCAATAATTCAATATTTATTTGCACTTCCTCGGCACAGCAAAAATAAAAAAATAAACGAATTGTAGCAAACTGCCGAAAATGCTGCAGCAATTTGATATCTACTTACGTTTTGACACGTCCTTAAAGGCACTCACTCCATGTCCTGGCTGCAGATAATCAAGTGAAGTTCGCTGCAATAACGAGCACATTGAAATTTAATATTTTATCATATTTGCTATGCAAACATATAGATATAATATCTCGATGTTTAGTATATATTTAGAGACCTTGATGTACTATATAAGAATGCCAGCTTTATTTATGTACTTTGGTTATATTTGCAATTTCAAGTGATAAGAAGGAAACGACGTTAGGTGTACCAAAATGAAGTGCGCTTTCCTGTTACAGGAGGTGCTCAAGAGACACTTTCGCATTCTATGACTACACAATTTTCTTGTTAAGGAAGACAATCATAAGGTGTGACCTACATGACTGTGAAAAAAACTAGAATTAAACGGTTTCTCAATCGACGTCATATCTCTAGCCAGAACTCTAGGAACTGTGTAACTATGAACATCTGTGTCCTTCCCATCCGATGACCATCCATAGACAATATCATCTGTAATTGCGCTAGAAAAATTTTTCTATTTCCACGCTGTTCTCTCATCGAACTGAGAAGTAATATTTACTTTGATATTTTTTCATCGCCGCAGTTAATCTCGAGCGCACAAGTTCTCAAGGCTGTATCTCCGAAACTATTACTCGAATCAATTTGAAAATTAATATTCTAGAGGTGTTGTAGAATTTAATAAGACACAAAAAAAATTCAATTTCTTAAAACCATTAAACCCATGTAACCCCTTAAGTTAACATAGATCCATTTTCGAAAACTTGAAAGCAATTGAATATGAGAAAGAATTGAATATGAAGTCTCCTAAACTTATGATGAAAAAATTTTTGCTAATGAGTTATACCAGTTTTCCAACCTTGATTTATCCCTTTACCAAATAACTAAGGCTATTTTAGATCTACATAGCCGTAGCCGAGCCATAATTATGTTCGTCCTAAAATTGTCATTCCATCAACTGGCTCAAATAACCATGCCTTGTTGCGTAAACGTGAAGACATTCGTCAGAAACTTAATCTGTATTATCTTGAAGCTTAACCCAACCTTTATTAATGTCTAATATCTAGATTTCTCTTGTCCATATTCTTTACACTTACTTCAAGGACTTTTAAATCCCTGAACAATGTTATTTTTATATTGAATATTTTAAAAGGAACTTTCAGTTTTCATTATCAAATTTCTTCTAAGGACGTATATAATGCCTATTACACTATAAGGCTGTAAAAAGCTGGAACTGAGCTAAATTTAATCCCAGTAATCACACTTAAAATTCTTCGGTAATAATAAATATACAAGATCTTTAATGATGGTGCCCGCTTTATAACGTCATATCTGTAAGTAAAATCTTTGAAAAAGTTGTTAAAGGAAGGCTGTCGGTGTTCACGGAAGCCAGTAAAGTGCTCCCGCCAGTACAAATTGGCTTACGCCGTGAACATAATATCTTACATTGATGGCTTAGAATAAAAAAAAAATCATAAAAACAAATTTTATAAACACCAAGACCAAGGGTACGATTTTATTAGATGTAAAGCTACATTCGAATCTGTTTGGCACAATTTTCTCCTGTACAAAATTATGCTCTTGAAATTTCCACCAGTTTATATTAAAATTATGCAAAGATTTTTGACCAACCGATGCTTCACTGTTCAAATGGGTGAAGCTCATTATCGCAAAAATTACGTCCATGCGTGTTGTTCCCAGGGTTCGTGCCTGTCTCCATTGTTGTATATAATTTTTACTTCTTAGCGCTAAGTAATATGACAGCTTCTACAAAATTTTCGCAGACAACACCCCAATACTCAGCTTAGGCTTCGTTGCAGCTGATATCACAAATTCACTCCAACAGGACTTTAATACGCTTGTCTCTTTCTTTAACAAATGGAAAATACTGACAAAACTCAAACAATTTTCCTTTCTCCCAACAAGCCATATTTCACTTAACTCTATCGACGTTAACTGGGAAAAGTTGGTTAGATATTTAGGACTGATACTAGACTTTAGACTGACCTTTAAAGACCACATGCTTTATAGTATAAAAAAAAAACTAACGTTTAGCACGTGATATGGACGTTATACCCATTTACTTATAAACATGTAATATGTTAGTTTCTCTATAATATGCTTATCCTCAACCAAACCTCTGTTAGTGCTCCAGAGAGACTGTTCTCTCTTTCCCATATTCTCTCTAATTAATTTCATTCCTCTTAAGGGGTTGCATCATCCACTTGTGAATTAAAAAAAAAAATCGATGCTTGGAAAATTATTAAGTATTTTTCAACTTCGTGTAGTTGACTCCCGAATCATTAAACGGGTTTTTCTTGAAATTGTCGTTTCAGAGTCGGTGAGAAAATAGGAATGGAAAGATTGTTTACAGAATCAATTCTCGATTCCGATTATTTTTTTATATTTTTCGATTCTAATAATCGATTAAACGAGGGCAAGAATCGATTCTTTCGATTTTAATCGATTTTAAATTAAAAGGACAAAAATTTATTTATTAAATCACAAGGCATAAATTGAATGAATAATTCAAATCGATTAAATAAAACACAAAAATAGTTAAAAAGAATTATATTTTTTTTTGCCTAAAAATAATGTACCAAGAACATTACATTTCATATAACATTTTTTTAAATAATTCAAGTTGTTTTTCACGCGATTTTGATTAGGATTAGAAGCACTTAAGGAAAGTTTATGTGAAAATTTCGAGATGTTTGATTAAGCTAGACGTACTATTATTATATTTTAATTGCTTTCCACATTGGTGGCACTGGACATTGGAGCCGTTGTTTATTTTTCTAGGCGCCGGTTTAATAAATTTATCGTCAAGAATTAAGAATTGCGAGTTTTCTTGTGCTCGTTTGTAGTATACACAACCTGAAACTAGTCACTTAATTAATAGTAAAGTCGAATGTCAAGAATCGATTCTTAATCGACTTCGACTACTAAAGATCGACACCGAAAAATCGATTATTTTACGAGAAAACTCGATTCTCGATTAGAATCGGAATCGAGTTAACCATTCCTATGAGAAAACAACTCGACTCAACGGCTGGACCGATCGACCTTAAATTTTTAAACCTCCTTGTTTGATGTGTTTATCAGGTATTGCGAGTTTTCATAAAAAATTCGATTTTTAAGGACCTGTGAAGTGTAGATTTATAAAATAATACAACTTTTATGTTTTGAAAGCTGCCGCTTACTCTAAAATCAAAAATTTTTCGTCATCTGCTACCTACCAAGCAAATTGTCTCACTACTACACAAGAGAGCATCAGAAAAACTTTTGTCCTTTTCCTTCCCATATTCTAATAATGCCATAATGAGTACCCAAAGAGTTTCAGTAATCATCGCTTGTAACAAAACAAGAGTACCGACTGTTTGAAGTTGAAATGTCATTAAAGCGCAATAAAATGCCTGTTAGGGAAACCAGTTGGACATTTTTGCCAATCATTTTAAGTTACCAAATAGAACAAAGCATAGACTACCATTATTCTTCCCAAAACCAGTATCAAACGCAAAAGAGTTTTGATAATTAGTCCTATATGGTAGTGTGTAGGTGCGACCAATACTCAAAGGGCCATATTGAAGACCAGTACTTATACACGAAATACATATAAGCTAGATGCACATATATACAGCACATCGTCGCTCATGTATTCATTCCGATACGCATGAATATTGTGGCTAATTTTGTGACAACATTTTATTTGTCCTCTGCATGTACGAGTATAAATGAATGATTGTCTACGAGCGTTGTCTGCCTGCCACTCCCTCGCTTTCGCTCACTCCCTCTTCGCCCTGGAGAAAAAATAACAAAATAGCAGCAATGGTTAACACATGCAACAAGCAAACAACATTGTGAACAGTACACGACCAACAACAAAAATAACAACACAAATAATTATAACAATGGAACGCGCCTAAAAGCATGCTTACAATATTTTGACAGCAGCAACAATGCCAACAACACGAATAAACAAGAAACTATGCAGCACAACATGTGTCCAGAGAACATGCGCAACAATGAACAAATTATTGTATTACTTTTAGCGCGCGACACATGAATAAAGGCGTGAGCCCGAAAGGGGAGTGAAATTAGTTCGTACGCATGCTGCACACAGAATTTTGTTTTGGTGTGCATTTAGGCGCAAAAATGCGAAAAATTTGACAAATGCTGAATGCGTGCGTGCGTACAAGTGCGTATTGCATACTTTCAGCTAATAGCCAGCCAACCACCGAGGCTTTCCAGCGCTCTTCAACATTTTCATTGAACCCTCACTCCACACTCTGTCGCACACAAAGCGATCGCCACACACGCCCACTGCCAGAAAAGTTTTACTTCATTTCTGCCGTTGAACATAATTAAGTTTGACTAATTTACGTAAATTGCAGCATAGTTTTGGGCGGTTAAAATAGCAAGTGCTGGGGAAAAATACCCAAATTCACAATTATCCCGTAGAGTGTACTCGTGTGTGTGTGTGTGACATTGTGAATTAGCCGTTGTCAATTGCTGCTTGGCTAACAGGCAGCGCTGTGATGGTGGTGGACACTTTCGTGGGTGGGCAACAGCGCGTACGGATATGGACAAGTTTACTGGTAAGGGTGTGGTCAAGCGCAAAACTTTTCAATTGCCAACTTGTACATACTCGTATTTGTTCGGCAACTATTTGAATTATTGCAATTTCGTTGTTTTTTCATGCAGTTATTTAAATGAAAATTAGTGCAGAAGTGCCTGAAAGTATGCCGTATAATTTTTGGTGCTCAGATTTTGGTTTTGTAAGCATATGATTGCAATAATATGGTTTATTTGGAATTTAATTACTCTTATGTTAGTGAATTAAAAAATATTTAGGGAAAAAATTGGTGATGAAAAATGGAGAAATGGATTGTTGTCGTGTTAGGAACAGTTGATTTAAATAATTAAGTGAAAATATATATGATTTCAAAAGTCGCAATGGGTGGAATTTTTCTGTGTATTGTGATTCGATTAGAAGAGAATTATGATCTTTTTGTTTTTTTTTTTATTACAAACATTTTTAAAACTTTAACAATGTTTGATATCACTACAACTAGTTTCAAAACTAACGAGCAGTTTGATTTGAATAACTTAGAAACAAATTACATAGAAATTAATAGTAATATTCATACATAGATGGTAAATAATTAATTCCTTTATATTTTAGCTTTCAACTAAGCTATGTGGTTTTTTTCGCTAAAAGAAGATTCATCGCCTCTTCGTTCACATGTGCATTAAGTCTTTTGTAGTGGGCATCTGCCTGACTCCTTATATCTTCGGCGACTGTATTCATCCTTAGATCTCGATGAATATCCGCATTTCTGCATAACCAGGGAACATTTACAATGCCTCTTAGCACCTTGTTTTGAAAACGTTGTGTAATATTATATTAATACAGCCATCATTGGCACACCCCCACAGTTTCGCACCATATGACCATAGCGGCTTGATTATTTGTTTATAAAGAAGTAACTTTTTGTATATGGAGAGGTTTGACCTTCGCCCAATTAGCCATTTCATTTTCGACAATTTCCGATTAAGTTCAATCCTTTTTATTTTAATATGCTCTTTCCAACGTAATATAGCATCAAGCGTGATGCCAAGATACTTAGCTGTATTTGCGTATGGTATGCAGACATCTAGAATACTTATAGGTGGATAAGTGATTCTTTTGTTTTCAAAATTTACGTGAACCGATTTGCCACCGTTTAGTTTTATTCTCCATTTTTTAGTTCAACTTACTACAGAGTTGATCGCATGTTGCAGGTTTAGCGCAGCTTTTTCTGCTGTTTTTTCGACGCATAGTATTGCGGTGTCATCAGCAAAAGTGGCAGTCATACTGTTTGGTGCTAACGGTAAGTCTCTTGTATACAGAATATATAAAAGTGGACCTAAGATACTTCCCTGAGGAACTCCTGCTTCAATTTCTTTAAGTTTGGAGAATTCATTTCCTTGTTTTACACGGAAAAATCTCATGGTGATATACGATTCTAAAAGAGCACAATACTCAACCGGAAGACATGATTTTAGTTTTTGCATAAGGCCTTCGTGCCATACCTTGTCAAACGCTTGTGCAAGGCCAAGGAATACAGCTGAGCATACGTTTCCCTCCTCCAGGGAATTTTCTATTTCTGATGTTATTCTGTGAATTTGTTCTATTGTTGAATGCTTATTTCTAAAACCGAACTGATGCGATGGGATTAACTGCTTTTCGTCGATTATAGATTTTGATCTTAGATAAATTATTTTTTCAAATAGTTTTGAGAATTATGATCTGTACTGACTGACTGAATTGCTCTGAATTATAGCATTATAGCCCGAATATCCCACTGAACCAAAAACTAAATTGTTGCCTACATTTAGGATTTTTTAGCAAAGATGCACACCTAAAATCACGTTGTTGATGTTATTTCAGACTTCTAGTTATAAAATATGTTTATAACGGTGTCAATATATGGCTATTTATTTATATAACTACTGCTAAGTAAAAACGACTAATTTTTCGAAAGTCTTAATGCGTCTGTTAGAAAGTTTTGGGTATGTTTAGCAAAGGCGCACACCTAAAATTACGATATTGATATTATTAAGGACTTCAAGTTACTTAATTAATTAAAAATGGGGTTAATATTAAATTGCTTTTATTTATATATATTTACATATTTATGTATATTATACGAACCTCAAAAATATCGGAATAAGAAAGAAATTGTTTTCAATAAGGCTCCAATGAAATAAAAAGAGTAGTTACTCCTTCTTGGATGGAAGATCCTTTGCTAAGCCAGACGAAAGAAAATTATTGCAGTTGAATATCAACAATCAATAAAACGCCTAGAATCTATCACAATCTGCTAAGGTATTTTATTTCTTTTTCCGCCAATTCAGGTGTATGTCTAAAAGTATGAGGTCCAGGGTATTTTGCCTGACAAAAGCGGGACATTCGAGGTGGAAGTGTTGAGATGAGTTGTTGACCAAGGCTTGCTGAGCTGCTTTGAGCAGTCCAGTAGTGAGTCACACCAAGCAAACCAAACTCCTACCTGTTCCCGTTCCGCAGTTATTAATAATGAAGTATCTGTCCTTGCAAGCTCTTACACTGTTGTTAAATTGGACTGTGGTTAGGCACTCAAACCAGTCGAATCATATAGTATAATTAATCACTAGTCTTGAACGGACAGTCTTGGTCGAACACAAAGCCAATATCGCTACTATCTTAGTGGATAGTCACCAATCTCATAGAGCATATGGAATGTTCTTTGATGCATTCGTTAAGAAGCTCAGCTCTTTTCACCATACAAAAATTCCGTTGAACGTTATAAGCTTAACTAAGGTTTCATAGAGCCAAAGAACTACCTTTGGTAAGAGCTCACCTTAGACCAATGACTGCAGCAATACAGTGCAACCGAAGCCTTCCTTAATCATGCGTCGATTTTGAGTTTCCAGGAGAGTTTTCTGTTTAGGTAAAGCCTGGGTATTTAACTCTGTTAGCAGACTGATAACGTGCTACTCCCATTGATGTTAGATACGCCTTCACGCAGCCGACATTCTCAAGCTTTTCTGATAGATCATCGTCAAACATAATGAAGAGAAGTGCGAGAGAACTCCCTCTTTTGGGGTGGCCGCGCACTTCCCCAAACCGCCACCCGCCACTATCGTTCAATCGCAGTGAAGTTTTCATTGGAGATTAAGGTTTAATTCAACAGGTTTTGTATTCAAATCTCTAATGACCGCCGCCGGGTAAAGGTAGTGGAATGCTCCCTCGGTATCGAATAAAGTACTCTCCTTGTTCTTTATGGTTCTCTCGAGCCAGGAGACGATTTCTTGAAATACTATTTCTTCCTTGCAGATTATTCAGAACTTCCCAAATTTTAATGGGTCTTAAGTTCTTGGCCGACATCAACGATCTCTCACGTTCCCACGACAGCTCGATCTATGCAACCGGCCAAGGACTGTCAACTCGGCAGAATTCTGCTACAACAACATTATACCTTATCGGCCTTTGGGATAAAAGCAACCATAAACTGCCTCTAATCCCCATGAATATATCCCTATATAATGCAGTTCGCATAGATGGGCACAAGATAGTTACACGAAAGCGTAACAGTTCGCTACAGTTACGCTGATATAATGCCATTCGATGAAAGGAATTGAATAGTTGGAATGAAATGATCGCCAATGTTAGATGACTTGCATTTAGAAGGCTCGAAATAGATGCACAAAAGCTCCCCGAGATGCATTATCCAAGGGTCAGGATTGTCCAGAAGGTGAGCTTTCAAGAGCAGCTTAAGGGTATCCTAACTGTTCAGAGTCCAACACCCATTCGGATTCTCAAGGAATGGGTGTGTGCGAGGATGCGCCTGAACCTTGAATATTTAGCCTTCCACCTTTTCCGAAAAAGCTTTCACTGAAGACCACTTCGAGTTTCCTATATACGGACTTATAGAATGCGATATAGGGCTCCCTATATCACTACTGCAGGTCTTATTTAGGAATCAAATTATTACCTAAAGTGGAAAATTATTGCCTACCTTCAGGCGTTTTTAGCAAAGTCTCACACCCAATATGAAAATAATAAATTTAAACAGGTTATTCATTCCCTTGAATCGCACTAAAACTTTATAAATTGCGGCTGTATGATTAGTTAACTAGTTTTAGGTAATATTTCTTAATAGGAAATACAATCGAACATAATTTCAGTAAATTTGAAGGAAAAAAAAGCGAAATACAAAGTTGAGCCGCGCAATCATAAATTTCGATGAGGTAAAAGTACTGCGAATCAAAACTGCAAACGGATGCGGAAACGCCGCAGCAATAGCAGTGAATCAAATACCGTTATATGTATGTAGCGCTAAGAGCGTTTCAAGGGAACGTAAACCCAATCAAGAGAAATGGAGAAAAAATTCAAAGAATGTATTACACTGTGCTACACTATTAGCTCCCGATATGTAGCTATGTATGCGTAAATACATTTCCCGCTGTTTCCTCATTTCATATCCTTAATGCCAACACAGAAGACGTAAATATGTGTCTGGGTAGTTGCTCCTCTCCACAGCATTATAGCGAAGTCGCTTTTGAACACAGGCAGCCTGTAGCTGCAACTCTGCTGGTCGTTTCGCTGTTACGCCGCCGGGATATAGCAATTGGATTAAACTGCATTGCAAGGAAGGAAAACGAGCAGCGGAGAATGTGGAAAAGGCAAGCAAACAAAAAGGTGCATGAAATTTTTGCTGAATAGTTGAAGTTCTACAAATAACTGAGAGTAAATGCACATAATTGCCATGAAATGAAATAACTGAATTGCAGTGGCAAAGGTAAAAATGGCTGTAGTTAGTATTACAGTCGATACAAAAGAGCTGTTAACACAACACACACGTACTCACATATGTATATTTATGGTAGAGTGTTAGTGGGTAATGGTCTGTAATGCTTAGGTGGTGATTTCTACACTTTACAAATTTCTACGCCAATTGCCAGCTTTTATGAGTTTTCAATACTAAACATGTTCAATATTTTATGAAAGCACTTTTCTCTAATTGGCTGCTATTTGAGAATGTAGACTAAAGATCGACAATATAGGTGAAACATAAGTGTATGTTTACGTAATGAGTGAAAATGTTTGCAGAAAGATAGTTGGATATGTGGAAGGAATGAACAAAGAATATTATACGAAAAAAATACAAAGTATGTTGTATTAGATACCAAGAACAAAGCATCTAAGAAACATGGTGAGTGCACAGTTGAAAGTTTTTTGAAACCATAAAAATATATAAAAATATTGGATTAAGAAAACTCAACCTCAAATCAAACTCCTGTGACAAAAGTGTAGAAAAGGTTCTCTCTTTAATTTTCCTTTAAACCAAAATTTCATAAAATCAACATTAGTTGTTGCCTACATTCAGGCGTTTTTAGCAAAGTTTCAAACCTAATATAAAAATAATGAATTTTAGGAGAAAGGAATCCCACCAAAACCTTATAAATTGCAAGTGAACGATTATTTAAATAATTTAAAATAATTTTTAGAGGAATAATAATCCATCATACTTTCAGTGAACTTTACGAAACAAGCGTGCCTTTTGTGATTACATTCCTAAATTCAGCTTACGACCGCGACTAGACAAAATACAAGAATCCGATATCCAGATACCGTAAATTATAAACAGAAGGGTTCTGCCGCACCAATGCAGAGAAAATCGTTGAATTTGCCACCCAACTATGAGACACATTCATTCCTAACGAGTTTAATGACAGTTAGAGAGGCCGGTATATGGTCTTAAGACTAATACCTTAACCTTCCCCATTGTAGTCTAATGCAACCGAACTTACTTCATTAGTACTTCATTTCGTGGACTATATAGAGAGATAAATTGGCATAATAAATGATGTGGAAGTACCCTGAATTTGCTCCTTGGGAGGCTGATTAGAGTTTTATGCCTTCTAAAGTTGTAACCACACATTAGCAACATGCCCTGGAGCATACGTTGCATTTGGTTATGGGATGAGGAAGAGTCGCCATACGAAGCCCTGGTCCCACTATTCTAGAAGAGCTGCAGTATAGGTAAACTCGTCAGAATGTTCATTCCCGGCATACCACAGTGACGTGGCACCCCGATAAAGTGTACTCTGTACGATCTTATGCTCTAAGGATTCCTGCACCAGTACCGACTTAATCTCATAAGCAGACTTATAGCCTAAACTTCTGCTTGGGAATCTTCCGATTGGTATACTTGTAGAGAGTATGGTACATGGTCCTCCGACTCTTGCACCAATACCCTCCGAAGCTTTGGTGCCGTCGGTGTACTACCTGTTTGTGCTATCCCTCATCAATTTTTGAGCGTAGAATAACATTATTTAGCCTTGGATAAACTTTTTTCTAACTTCTTCTGTGAAGTTTACCGTTTTGGTAATGCTGTCCCTTGAAAGAAGAACTAGTGGTATTTCATCACTTATGACCTTCATTTGTTGGGACGAGATTACTTTTTTTCTGTCAAACCCTTCTGCTGTCATTTGAAGCATTAAGTGTTTAGCTGCTTGACTGATAACGAGTTAACGCGGTACGAGTTTCAGCATGATCTCCAGTGCCGCCGTCGGGTACGTACGTATTACACCCGATGCGAGATGTAAGCAAGTCGCTGCAGCTTCAATAGTTGAAGTCCTAAGTGTGATGTTTTTGAAGTATGCGTAATATTCGGTCTCACGATCATGGTGTACATCTACGTGATAATCCTTGGCTTGCAGAAGCTGCATTTCTAGGCAAACCGATTGTACACCATGCGTGTTTTTGGTGCCTTATCTACGTCAGATGCACATGCTCTCTGCAGACCTTGCTACCATTGCAAATACTATATATCTGAAGGAGCCGAATTCTGCGCAGTTATTTTATTATTTAGACATATTTGTCTTCTAGAGGAGGAAATAACCAAATTCATTGACAAGTCGGGTTTGTTACTTAGCTAAATGTGCCTAGATGTAGGCAACACTTTATAAAAATGTTGCTTTGAAGGGTAGGTTACTTAGATAAATGTGCCTAAATGTAGGTAACTCTTTGTTAAAATAGCTTTAAAGATTTATATTCATTTCAAAGTAAAAAAAACTTTTTCTCCGTGAATTGAAGAATTATTTAACTTAAGACAATATACCTTAATAATCGGTACTTAATTTTGATAAAGTAGGGGTTTGCTTGATGACAAAGCCGATCTTCAGATAGGACTTCCATAATGTATACATTAAGAAAACTCTTCTTGAAGTTCACAATCGAAATGTGTTCTATGAGTAACAATCACATCTGACCAAGAAGACCTTACATTGTGTAAAGCCCTGGAAGTTGGTGGACTATACTTTGAATACGTTTTAAATTTTCATCGAGTATGTGTATGACAGGAGACATCAAATACCAAGCATTATATGTTTAACTTTTTTTTTAAACTAACTCGGTTTCTTTTCAACGTCAGCCAAGAGTTTTAGGCATAGCGCTTGCCACTTCCCCACAAAAAGCCGCTGCTTAAAGCTTCTTTTAACATATTTTGCATTAATACTCCCCAGGGATGATTTTCGAATTTTTCCATTGCTTTACACAACCATTTAAACAGTCGCATTTTAGCTGCCAAACCTTAGATATTTTTAAAAGTCAAAATAAAACGAAGAAAAACCAACAATAATCGCCACAACTCCCCTCACACTCACTTGCATATAGATAAATAGCCACTTTTTGCGACTTAATTGTAGGCCATTTTACTTTTTGGGTTGGAAAAGTGCACATAGCTTGATTAAATTAAATTAATTATGCGCTGATTAAATTTTCGAGTGGCGCGTTTCTGCTGCGGCTGGCTGTGGCCGGCACAAAATGCTCTAATTGAAAGTAAAATTTCGACGGTCATTGAAGTCTACAGCATTCTCTTGCCTTGGTATTGGCAGGGTGGTGGAGGGGTTAGAGGGCGAAAATTGATAAAAATGGCACAGATTTCAGCGCTTTTTAATTCTGTCATGTGTCAAATGTTTCCAAATTCACTTTCTCCCACTTATGTGCTTAAGGGTTGGAAAAATTAAACAGTCGCCTTGATGAACCTTTCAGTTTTAATTTTTTGGACTAAATGTTAAACACTATTTTTTTTTCAAGATTAAAATCACATTGAAAATATTTGATGTGAAATCAAGAGTTGTCGATGATACAGTTTTTTTCGGGTAATAATGACGTGTTTTTTGGATCATTGGTGTTACTTTATCCGCGTCGAAATTTGGCATTGGTTTGGTCTTTGCTTTGGTGTTCTGCAATGTACAATTTAGAACGTTTAAGTCATCATTGCATTTCAAGTCTTCGACAAGTATTTTTAGGGTGAAAAATTCTACATATTCTCTTTCTCTGGTTTGTGTCTTCACTAACCGTTTACACCCAATATTACTTACCCACTTGGTAAGCTCATTGATTTACAATTTTTGGGGTTAAAGGCTTAAGGCTATTTTTTCAAGTCTACAATCAAATTGAGAATATTTGATATCAAACCAAGAGTTATTGACGGTACATTGCTTGGGCAAAGTCGTCGTTATTTTGAGCATTGAAATTACTTAATCCGTGCCGAATGTAGCGTTGGTTTCGAGTGGAAATTATGGGTTTTACATTCAGGTAGTTGTCATCATGGTCTTTTAAATCCTCGGTAAGCATTATTAAATTTCAAAATTCGATTTTTCTTTTTGGTGTGAGTCTTCACTAAACGTTTGTATCCAATACTACTAACCACTTCATAATTGAAAAGTTCATGTTCTTTTCAAGAACTTAATTACATTTTTGAGTCGGAATTATGCGTCTTATATTCAGGTCGTTATCATAATGGTCATTGAGATCCTCGGTTCTCATTATTATGTTTCAAAACTCGATTTTTCCTTTAGGTGTGAGTCTTCACTAACCCTTGATATCCAATTTTGCTACCAACTGTCTATTTGAAAAGTTCATTTTCTCCTCAAAGGCTAATTTTTGTTGGTTTTGAGTCGTAATTATGGATCTTACATTCAGATCATTGTTATTTTTGATCCTCGGCACTCGTTATTATGTTTTAAAATTCGATTTTTCCTTTTGAAGAGAGTCTTCATTAACCGTTGATGTCCAATATGGTTCAAAACTCGATTTTTTCCTTTTGTTGTGAGTCTTCACAAACCATATATACCTGATACTTCCACCAACTTCCTTATTGAGAAGTTTATGTTCCTTTCAAAGACTTCATTATTGTTATTTGTTCAGCGTCTTCATTTCGTACTGGTTAGAGACAGGCAACTGAACGAGGCTTTTCTGGTGCAATCACACACATTTTTTTGTGGTTTAGTATTTCAGCCTCTGCCCTAAACCATAAATTGTATATATTCTCCAAACTTTATATTTTGCCTTCATTGGAAATAAAAAATAAAAAAAATGCTGCAGAAAAGCCGTCCATCAATTGAAATTCCTTTCGAAAGTTATGAGTAGCCATCCCACATGGATTAAAAAAGACGTTCGCGCCTAAAAGCTTGCCATCGTTTCGTATAACCGTCAATAAATTAGCCTTTTAATTGAGCTTAAAATATTTTCCCGGCGCTTTCTACGGTTTTTTATTTTTCTGTATTTGACTAACCTTAATTTTTTTACTCTTAAGCTAATCAATACAGCATTAGCTGAGTGTAAAAAATGTGGTCACCGTTAAGAAGTGATTTTCGGCGTCAGTGAGAGCGGCTTGTTGGTATAAAAAACAGCTAAGCTGATTTGTGTTGATTTGTTGACTGGCAAACGGCGGTTTCTCAAAAGATTTCAAGCTATAATGTAGATTACTTAAGGTCGGAAAATCACTGCACTCCAAAAAATAAAATGGATATTAGCATACTTTTGGGCGATTTTTCTTATGTTGATGCGCAATCCGCTGGGAATTCATTTTGCTTGGACAAAATTTTCGGCTGTCAAAATTTTGTTATCATCTCTGCGCAAACGTGGAAATGCAAGCAGGCATGTCTTGCTTATGAATTCATAATGAGATTAGGCGAAGAGTTCGAATGGCGGCCTTAGTACTTTGAAAGGGTCGCTAAATATTTAATGCAACCCGGTGCTGTTTAAAATTTTACGCGCACAATTAACACTTCATAGCCGTATTTGCTTTTTCTCTTTTTTTGTTTTTGGTTTTGTTTTTATGTGATAATATTATTCTCCATTTTGTTGGTCGAAATTTTCAATTTCTGCATTACAATTTCATACTCTCTGCGCAAATGCGTATTAAAATTTCAAAAACTATTGAGGAAAGGATCAAAACAAACGCAATAGCGTCATGAATAAAGAGCAGCAACACTAAGTACTGCAACAACCCTAACCCGCTGCTTCATTATAGTCTACATTTGCGCGCCACCGCCACTCAAACAACAGCCGTCGAAATTCGCAGGCTGCAGCGCAAAAGTGTAGCACACTTTCGACTGTTCAAATAAGTAAAGTTGAAATGTACTTAAATGGTTGCACCCTTTCAGCCATAGCGGTCGTCTTGGTAGAATTGGTGGCATTAAAACTGAAACTGCCTGTCGAGCTGCTCACATTTAGCGAAGTTTTTGGCTGTTCATTGCTTTTGTTTATAATTATTTTTCCTTTCTGCATTACAATAACGGTATGTACGCACTGTTGCACATCTTTCTGCAACTTGTTGTCTGCCGACTGCAACATTGCCAACATTTCGCTGATTGTTCATTTGACAGTTGTTCGCGTTCTTATGTTGTCTCCTTGTAATCATTCTGTATTCACGTATTTTATGCACTTTTCTTAGGTACTGACTTGCTTTCCGTTTTTTGTTTTCAGCTGTGAATAGTATTGTGGCGCTACTTACTTAGAAACTATGTTTTTCAAAAAAAACATTGGTATACTTTTAGGCGCTCGTTCGTAAAGCGCTTTTCTGCACAATAGTTTTCTAGTAGTCTAGTTCGGTTGAAGTGCGTAACTCAACTTTGTTTTGTTGGAATTTGTGGTACGTTTGTTATTTGTGGCGAGTTTGGTGCCCAAAAGTATGCTACCTATTTCTGGGAAATAGGGATTTTAAAGGAAAGCGGTTACCTTGGTTGCAACAAGAGTTGCGAAATGCTTTCTTAAGAAATAAAATAGTATGTCTTTTATTATGTAATTTATTTACGTCTAAAAGTATGCTACATCGAATATGTACCGCCATCTTTGCACATGCTTTTATTGCTCAATTTTAAAGATATTGATCTGAAATTTTACACACATGCTTATCTCCTCAAGAAGCTGTTTATTTGTAGCAACTGTCGTTATTGGACCACTATAGCATATAGCTGCGCTACAATTTCATCGATAAAAATCAAGTCCTTGTATGAGAAACTTTCTTATTTGATAAGATATCTTCACGACATTTGCCACAGATTATTGGTCACGGTAAAGCTACAATCTACCGACATATTGTTCAGATCGGATCACTATAGCGTATAGCTGCCATAGAAACAGATCAATAAAAATTAAAATACATATTTTTTATATCCGTTTTTTTCTAAGATATGCACCTCTGTAGGGTGTTATAGCGGCGGTGCAACCAAAGTAAACGATATGTCACCCTGGTTTTATTATTTCAGAGAAATAAATTGTTTGCTCCTGAAAGTATGTTAGCAAATAATAAAATAAAATCTTAAAACGTTTTTGTGAGATGTTTATTGATAATTAAGTTTTTTTTAGCATTATTCACTATTTTCAGGTGTTTTGACGTGTTTTTTTTTTTGCATTTGAGCTAAAAAAAATATATATACTCCTAAAAGTATGTTGTAAGAAAATAAAGGCCTTCCTTCCTTTTTCATAGACTTTTTATCTCTCTATATAATTAAATTAATTTATGTTATTATATAGTTTATTATCGGTATTTTAGCAGTTGTGTTTTCATGAAAAAAAAAACAAACGCCTAAAGGTATGTTATGATAAAATAAGGTTCGTTTTTTCGCTCTTTCCATTATATTTCTGTAATTAAAATTGGAAATGTTGTCACTTGTAATTTTTTTATTATAAAAAATCATTTACTCCTGAAAGTATGCAAAGGTTAATGCTTTATTTTTTATGTGCAATATTATAATTTCTTTTTACTTAATTTTTTATTATATCTACTGATTTGACCCTATTATTTCCATTCTTTAAATTTTTATTTAAAAGGAATACAAAAACAAAGAACGCCTAAAAGTGTGTTATAATAAAAAGGTCGCTTTTTGACACTCCTCGATATACTTCTTTAACTAGAAATTAGCATTGGCGTTTGTGTTGTTTGTTTTTTTATATATAAAAATATTTACCCCTAAAAGTATGCTATAGTTAAATAAATGCTTTTTTATATTCAAAATTAAAAAAAAATGTATTTAACTTAATTAATTACTATGTTTATTATTTTTTTCTAATTTTTTCCCTTCTTTAAATTTTCAGTTAGAAAAAATAAATGAAAACAAACACACAACGCCTTAAAGTATGTTATAATTAAATATAGTTCGCTACTTTGCACTCTTCGATTATTTATTTAACTTAAATTGGCAATGTTCCCCCTTTTTTTATAAAATAAAGTTACTCCTGAAAGTATGTTAAAATTGAATAAATGCTCTCTTTTTTCATGTTAAAATTATTATTCTTTTTAAATAAGTTTTTTACAATGCCTGTTAAGTTTACCTCATTTTTTTTAATTTTTTAATTAAAAAAATATAAACTAACAAACGCCTAAAAATATGTTAATAAGATATAGCTATTTTTTTTATATATTCCTTTTTGATATATTCCTTTTAGTAAAATTAACAATTTTGTGTTTTTTATTAAAAAAAGTGTTTACTCCTAAAAGTATGCTCTAGTTAAATAAATGCTTTCTATTTTTGTATACAAAATTATTATTATTATTTTATTTAATTTTTTACTATGCCTTTTTATTAAAAAAGTGTTTACTCCTAAAAGTATGCTCTAGTTAAATAAATGCTTTCTATTTTTATATACAAAATTATTATTATTTTTTTTTATTTAATTTTTACTATGCCTTATAATTTTACTTATTTTTCTCCTTCCTTTAAATTTTTCCTTAAAAAAAAAGTGACAAATTAAATTAATTGATATTCCTGAGCACAGCTTGTGATCCATCTTGTCAGCGTCCTCCTACTAAACAAGTTAAACGCCTGTGACCAACAAACCAGCTAACTCAGGCGATTAATCTGTCAACGCTCGCTCAGACCAGCGCTGCCAAACAACCAAATAAATGAGCCACTGACGGACTCCAAGCTCATCAACGGCATTCACACCAATTTTCCCAGCACAAGCATGAAATTGTGGCTGGCAGGCTACTAATTATGCTTAGTAGTTCCCACGGCGATATGTGCATATGTATTCGCGCATATACATATGTATAATCGTTATAAATATATGTGCATATACATACATACATACATGTGCTTTTATACTGCGCTTAAATGCGCCTCATAAAAACTGGTGTGAAAAAATGCTGCGTCATTTACTTTCTAAAAACTATTAATTATATTCAAACCCGAGGCGGCCGCTAATTTGTGGCGCAAATTAAGTAGTTGGCCGGCATGTTGACGCTGTCAAAACGTAGCGCTGCCAGAGGTGAAAAATAAAAGCTAAAACATGCTCACACATGCATATATATCGTATAAGCAATTAGGACAAGATATGAGTATGTGAGGCTGGGTGTGTGATTTGAGGGTTCTTTTCATTGACACGCGAGTCGCATAAATCTGGTAAGCAAATGGTGATATTATTGTGTGGCATTGACTTAAGATTTGAAGTTGAGATTGACATACAAGTATGTGGTAGAAGGAGGCACGAAATGAATATTAATATATGGATTTGCACTTGGTTTCACCTTAGGCGATTATGTCCACTTAGAAATTAATAAATAAAAACGTGCTTTTTGTTGAATTTTTCTTCGCTGAGTTTAATATATTGTATTTTTTCCATAATTTTTGTTTTTTTTCAAAATTCAAACACCAGCTAATGTTTATTCAGTTCTGTGTTCAGAGCATTAAGTTTCATTCTCTTTGTAATCAGTGAAATATTTCCATTATTGAGGTTTTTGTTTTTAAGTAGGTGAGAGCATCAAATGCCGGAGTGCGGAACTTTAATCCGTTAAACTTAACCTGTTCCCAGCTCCAGACACTCCCACGGAACCTCCTCACTAAATATTACTTCGTGGGAGTGAAAGGACATTTAAGTCTCCTCTAATAAACCGGCTGACGGACGCCTACTCTCTTCCATATGTCTCAGTTTTGTCATGCTCCTTCGCTGACGCTTTCCAGTTCTCAGTGGAATGGCACATGAGTCTTCAAATTTATCACCGTAAAACTTGCACCGAGTGTTGCTTTAAGTTTTTCAGATCTACTTAAAAGTGAGGGATACATGCTCAGAGTCTTCAAAGCATTATAAACACGTCTGATAGTTCGGACTAATGTCAGGCTGGACACTGTAAAGCTATCTTCTAAAGCACCCATGTCAACTTAGTATTTGCGTTAGGTAGAAATCCAGGTTCCTATGTCGTCTGTCAATCCATAAATGGGTGTTCGGTATCAGTCTGTAGGTCCACCATCATTTGAGTGAGGTTCTCCATCGCTGCTGCCATATTAATAAACTTTTGACTCTCTCTCTTCTCTTTTGGCTTTTATAGATAACTTGTATACTCGCTCGTATTCGTCACCCTGGAAGTCAATGGGCATCTTACTGACTATTACATCAGCAGCATCACTTGATATTGTTCGGAAAGCACTGATAACTCTAGTGGCGACAGCCTGTGCACTGTACATATTCGTCTGGTTTATCCTTTAATGTGTCGCACCTGGTTCCTTATTGGAGCCGCATATATTTTACTTTGAAAGTAAAAAAACGCCAGCTGGAACGCACAGCCTTTATTCTTGATAAAGCATTCAGGATCTTATTCGCTTTACCTGCAGTGTTCCTTATATGTCAGCCTTGAGTCTATTATTATCGCAGATATTTTATTTGTGGCTGTGAATGAATCCCCCTATGGTGGGAGATATAGTTTCCATCACTTTTCTCGTACTTATGACGAAGACTTCTGTCTTATGCTCAGCCAGCTCTAAACTCATTATGGAGAGCTGTCAATTAGCTATCATTTCCAAGGCGGGTATGTGACTTGGCTAAGAATGCCTAAATGTCTAAATGTAGGCAACACTTTATAAAAAAATTGTTTTCTAGAGTTACATATATGAATTTGTAAGTAAGAAAAGACAGTTTTTCTGCTTTGAACAGAAATAACATGACAGCTTGACACGATTCTCGCGTATTCTTTAAAAGAAAAAACTATTGAAAAAAGTGCCTCTACTTGGATTACCAGTTATCTAATGTGGTCGTTTGAAAATGACAAGTCGAAGCTCCAGCTGTTGCGACAAATTTTCTTCATCGCCTCTGAAAATAGAGTTTTGAGAAAAGTGGGTTTAAAGCTTTGGACCCCATTGTACAAAGTTAAAATCTTCTACCAACACGCTCATATTTCCAGGATCAACTGCAAATTTTTGGAAAAAAAAATTTCAAAAATTTATACAAAAATATCGATTTCTTTTGAAATTCGCTAACCTCTTACTAAAAAAAACATACTGTATATTTTCTAATAACTTCTTGCCAAAATTTTATTTAAAAAATTTTCATGACATGAAATTAGTAATTATTTTGTATAATATTGATTCTTAACATATTGAATTTTACAAAAAAATTTATTTAAAGTACATGTAAGCTTTCTCCTTTAAAAATCTCCCATTCTTGTGCGCCTCTTAATATTGCAACCAGGAAAATTACAATTTTAATATAATTATACTCAGTCTAGTCGATCAGGATACTATACAACTTCGCTGTTGTAATTGTCTGCCAAAATGCCAGTTAGGAGCCAATTAAAATTCCAGTTTATTATTGCTGAATGCATGTCTCTTGAATTGTCTACTTGCGGGACTAGCACGTCTGCCCTTAGGCGCTTTGAAGTGATTGAAGGCAGTTACAGTTGTGAAGCAAATAAATGAAGAGTTTGAAGGTACTATGCACCGCTGTTGCAATAAGCGAGGTAACAGACTTAAATGAATGCTTTTTCGTCAGGTTAAATTCATACCGAAACCTTTGAAAAACTGAAAATATTTATTTTTAGTTTTAATTTCTCTAATTATAAAGTTTTTTCCGCAACTGTAGCATTTAATTGTATATATTTTTATACATTGTGTATACAAATATGCTATTAGTAAAGATGCATTTCAAATTTCATTGCATGCATTGCGGCGCTTTGACCCTTACCAATACATTTTTCCGCTTCTCACTTCAATCGCTCACTATAACAACAATTATATGCAATTTCTACTCTCAAAATAAACCAATATGTACTCGTATACAAATATATAGATTTTTAATAGTCTGATTGCCACTGTTATACAAAACATACGAGTTCACTAGTATAATAGCATTGAGCAAGGCTACTAATTGTAGTTTTGTGTTCAAAACAAAAACCAACTTTAAAACATACACAGACAAATTACATGTCTGACTGCAACCAAAATAATACAACGACCGTCTAAACACAATTAAGTGTCATCCAAGTTCGAATACAGACTACAGACGTTGGTACGAAATGTCAAAAATGTAAAAACAACAAGGAAATTGTAGACTAGTCAGGCTAAGGGGTGAGTAACAGGAATAGATGAAAGCATTTAATTGTCGAATTGGCACACAAAGTGGCAACTATTCATGTTGGCTATTAGAAATGGTTTTAAAACGGAAGGCAAAAAATTTTGTATGTGGCAGTAGGGTGACCCTTAAAATACTGATGACAAATTTTAGTTAAAAAAAAGTTTTTTAAATCTTTAAATGAACATATGCCAAACACTTAATTTATTCCAAAAAAAAGTTTAACTTAATTTTGTTAGTTAAAAAAAACTTTATGTGCATTAGGGTCGTACGTACAAAATCTGAGAAAAAAACGATTTGTAGCAATTTTTTGAGGCGAAATTTAACTCCATTTGTTGAAATATTGTGTAACTATACTAGGGTGGTTCGTAAAACAACCGACAAGCAATTTTTTATATTTCAAATTTGGTGAATTTTTTAAATTTGAAAATCTAAAACTAACATGAAACCTAAAATTTCGAACTGATTTTTCTGCATTAGGGTGGTTTGAAAAAATATCCGTAATAACTTTTAACTTCAAACCTTGGTGTATCTTAAAAATCGGAGAATGTAAAATTTTGGAAAAACATAAAATTAAAATCTAATTGTTTAACGGTTTAATGTGTGCAAGTACATATGTACATACATACATTAGGCTGGTTTGAAAAATTACTGACAAACCGTTTTTTATATTAAAATTGTGGTGAAATTTTAAAATCTATATTCATCAACTAACATAAAATTTAAATCTTCTTCTTGTACATTAGGGTGATTTGTAAAAAAATTGCACACAATTTTTATCGTAAAATCTTGGTGGTTCTTAAAAATCGGAATATTTAAAATTTTCGTGAAACGTTAAGTCAAAATTTGATTGTTTAACAATTTAATGTATGCATTAGGGTGGCTCGCACAAAAGCTGAAAATCATAAAATCTTGCTTGATCTTAAAAATTAGAAATTTTGGTGGGTTCTAAAATGGAAAATCTGATTGCTGAACAAATTCGTGCGTTAGGGTGGTTTGTAAAAACTCTGAAACTCATAAAATTTTAGTAAAATCAAAAAATCTACAATTTTAGTGGAACATAAAATGAAAGTCTGATTTCTGAACAATTTTGATTGTGTGCATTAAGGTGGTATAGAAAAAGTTTGTAAAAAATTTCAATTTTGTGAACGCAAATGGTGGTTCATAAAAAGTCTGATAAATTAGTTTTACCCTAAAATCTTTACTGAAATTTGAAATCTGACGATTTCAGTCTATTACAATAAATTTTGGTTCCTATTGCTGAAAAACTTTCTGTTTGCATTGGGGTGATTGTATCATGTAGACTGCTTTTATTTTAAAATCTTATTAGGTCTATTCTAAAATGTTGGTAGATCTTCAAAAGCTGACGAATTAAATAAATTTTGGTTCAGATTGGAATAAGATGAATTAAATTTTAATTAAGTTATTCGCCATAGAGAATCTCGGCCCCACTCAGGATCACATTTTATATGTGATTCATGGAACGAGGATTGATTCATTACAGAAATCATCAAAATCATTAAAAATTAAAATTTTCTTTTTGAGATATTTAGGCACCACCCTAAGGTCCATATATTAATCATTTATATATTATTAGTTTTTGTTTTATAGGAGCTTGAAAGCTTGGTTGACTTTTCCAGAATTAGGCAAATATATTATTTTAATATTAGATACTACCCTAAAGCTCGGATTTGTATAAATAAGTTTGAAATTAATTTTTTTATGCCATTTATTTGCCTATAGTTAGTGTTGGCGTCAAGTAAAATTTTAGAAAATTAAAACAAAATTGCTAGACATATTTAAGTGCCGCCCTAAAGCTCTTACACTAACATGTTGACTAAATCAATTAATTCCACATTTATTTATGGTGCTAGGTAAAGTTTTCAAAAATATTAAAAATATTACTTCGAACGCTTAAGTGTCACCCTAACAAAATTGCTCGAGATATTTAAATACTACTCTAAAGCTCATATATATACGTGTTGCTTGGATAAATAAGTTGCAAATTTATTTTTAGCGCCAAAATTTTAAAAATATTACTTCTAAGACTTTATTGCCACCCTAAAAAGAATATAAGTAAGTGCAAAATTTATTTTTGTTTTTATTGTGTGCTTTATTTGGCTATATATTTGTAGGCACTGGGAAAATATTTCGAAAATAGTGAAAATATTATTCTAATGTACATAAGAATCACCCTAAGGCACATATTAAAATATGTTGGATTATTAATAAATTCGTATTTTAGTTGAGTTTTTATCCTGTGATGTATTCGGGTACAGAACTCTAAGCGCTAGGTGCAATGTTCGAAAAAGTATCACCCTAATGAGCACCAAAAATATATAAATTTTTTTTTTTATTTTTTTATTTTTTCAATACTATTTTACTTCATAAAATTTGACTACCTATGCGCTGGGTATAATGTTCGAAAAAGTACCACCCTAATGAGCATATATAAATATGTAATTTCTTATTATTTTTTATTTAAATTTTCTTCAATAAGATTTTACCTCATAAAATTTGAATATCTCTAAGATTTTCATGCCTTATATCAGCCCCTACCGTCTACCCAAAAACTCTCTCGCATTTTCCCCAATTTAATCACATTAACTGTGCGCCTTCTTTAATTAAGCAAAAGTGTTTCATATTTCTCTTTTCACTTTTATTTATATACCAAATACCATAAATGGCACACCAAAAGCCCACAGCGCCGCTTGCATGCATAGCTGTATGTGTGTATGTATATTTATGCATCGATCAATATTGACTTATGCATTTTCATTTTTAATTTTATCAACTTTTACCTGCACATGTGTACTATTTCTGTATGGATTTTATATGCTGCGCCGCAGGAAGCTATCAGCCACCAAACACATTTCAGCCATTCACATTTCGCTCGCTTTCGCACTTCTCCCTCTCTCCCTCTCTCTCTGGCTTCCTCTGTCACGCTCTATCATAGCTGACAAAACTCGCTTCGTTGCAGCGAGGTGTGAAACAAGTCAGAAAGTGTCGCGCCAAGTCAACCAGATGGTGCCACTTGATTAACTTTGATTTATTTTTGCCATACATACACACAAATACGCAGGTATAAATATCTGTATAAATATACCCGCAGTAACTTTTAAATGCTGCTATTGGCTGTATGGCGGCTGCCGGCGGCGTAGGTGCGTCTATATATGCATACATATATATGTGTGAGCAGGCATACGAGTATTGCTGTTAAATTGATATTATTTATAAAATTTTTCCTTACATTAATTGACTATGCTTTTATGTTCTTGCTTGCCACGTGACTTCTTATAGTCCTTTACCTCCTTTTTCGCGGAAAGATTTTGCGAAATGCGTAACATATATTGAGGCGCGCCGCATGTTTTGCCGCTACTCTATATATAAGTATGTCAATGCATATATATTTGTATATATTTATATTATATATATTTATATTATATATATATTATATATAAATATATCATAAATATTTTTTTACTCCTATTAAAAATTCAGTTTTTTTTGCTGTCTGCCGTCAAGTATTCTTCCAAGTGATTGATGCTGATTGAGTATATGTGCTATGCAGGATTGAAAGCGTAAATTTAGAAAAGCTGCAACAACAATAATGCAGTTAAAAGTAAAAAGTGAAAAATATGAGTGATTACAGATACTTTCATCAAATCTGCTCAAAATTTTCGACAGTTTGGACGAGTCATTTGTTGATAACAAAGAAATTAAGAGGCACACTCAATATTACAGACTAAAACAGGCAATTTTTGAGATTTAAAAAATCAAAACTACGATATCAATATTTTTTTTAAAGGGTATATTTATACATAATATTGCGATCAAAAGATAAGGTGAGATGATTAACGTGATGTAGTGCGCAATGAGTGCCTTTCGTCGGCGAAAACTGCCTACAAAGAATATTATATCACAGTTGTGCCTCCTTCTTGTCAAGATATTCGTCTGAAATGGTCAGATTTATGGGCGCCCAACTCTTGCCTCCTTCATCACGATAATGCATCCTTGCTTTCTTACAACTTTCTTGCCTAAAACTCGACTATTGTTCCGATACAATCGCATTCCCCTGACTTGAGACCGTGCCACTTCTGGCTATTCATACTTAGAGACCTTTTTCAAACTAATGAGAAGATAAAAGGCAGATATAAACAGGTCTTGAAGACTATTCCCGAAAAATACTATTTCGACTGTTACGAGGACCTAAAAAGTATTGACAAGAATATGTTTCGTTTTTGGTCTACATGATCAGATCATTTTTGATTGTATGTCTCTGAGTAATTACTGCAACAATTTCGAAATATATTGTTTCGAAGAAAACGATGCAGAAATAAAAAAAGATATTGAAATTTTAAAGGACCCGTCCACGTTTTACTATGGCTGATACATAGAAGGTATTACTAATATCATTTACACATATAATTTCTAGTTAGTCCCTATCTTTAAAATATATGTAGATATACAAATTTGGCAGCTGGGGAACTATTAGTTAATGAGATGTAGCATTTTAGGTGAAACAACTTGTGGTAGTTTACAAAAAATTTATTAAAAAAAAACCTTTCGTGTGTTAATAAGCATTGGTTTTTGGTGGAAAATACTGTTGAATTTTGGTTCTGCATCAGGGAAACCAACCGTTGTAGAGAGATGTGCTAAGTTGGAAAGAGGTGAAATGAGCACCGGGGACAATGAAGGCAGTGGATGCCATCCACCCAGAGGCGAAAGCTCTGTTTAAAGTGTGTGATGTTCAAGTTCATAATCCAATAAAAACAACGAATTGCTGATTCTGAGGAGTGTTTGAGTACTCTTTAATCGTCATGAAACCGCGTTTTTGCGTCAGTGTATATATAGAATAGTGTAAATATTGAATATAGAACGGCTTCCGCATCATCGAACTTATCCGTGTCCCGATAAGTCCTCCTTCCTCAAATATGCAACTTGGCCATTCGTTGCCAATCCTGAGTACATCTGCCTAATCCTCTGCTCGGTATAGTAAGATGCTGGTGGTTGTTGTATTAAGAGCTTCGCTATTTTTTGTGTCCTTGGAGCATCATTAATCACTTGCATGCTTATTTCGAAAGGAATGTGCTTGTTCGTCAGCAGTAGTACTTCTGTTTTTTCTGTAGCAAGCTGAAGGTTATGTGTCTCAAGCAAAGTTTGCGTCCTGATTCAACTTTCTTGGGGCTTTCTTTGTGTTTCGTAATCAATAATCACAGCTGCTATGTCGTCCATGTGGCCGATTAAATAAGATTCTGCTGGCATTTCAAGTTGTAACTATTGTTCTAAGGGTCTGGGCCTAAAATGGACCCTTGTGCTGCTCCTGACGTAACTTATATTTGCCGTGATCCCTCTTTAGATTGGTACAGCAGTTTTCTGTTACTAAGAGAGCCCCACTGCATTGAGGTGATCGGGGATTCAAACATGTGTTTCTTAAGCGTCGATCACGTCGACTCATCTTGCGCTGTTGAAGGCTTTTCGAACAGAACTATTCGCTGGTATTAAGGAGTTATATACAGTTAGAAGGCCAGAAAAGCGATTACTCCATATTTTTTCTGAGAAATTTTTTAAATTTAGTAATTCAAAAAATTTTACGCATATTATGGTATCTTTAAACTGTATTTTAAAACTTAGTATCAAGTACGTAGTGTAAAAATAGTAATTTCGAAAGCAACTACAGCTGATCTCCGGGAACTCCTCTCAAAAAAGATGTCTTGCGGTGAATGTAAATTATAGTAATTAATCGAAGGAAAAAGTGAAATAAAATTTTTGAACACAATGGCGTTTTCTGAAAAACAATGATTTTTGACCAAAATTTCGAAAGATTTATAAACCTATATAAATATATTTTGGTTAAACAGTTTTTTGTATTAATTACTAAAAAAATATATTAAGTAGCTAGTGCCTCAGTCTTTCAAATTTGGTCACGTCACGTCTTTCTATCCCTAAAAAATTACTAATATGTTGGAACCACCGATATCTGACCATTGTCAAACACTGTCTTGTACAGAAAACTTTCTCAGTTGACGAAATATCTTCATGAAATTTGGCATAGATCATTGTTCAAAGCAACAGTACAACCTTTGAAGAAATTGTTCAGATCAGACTACTACAGCATTTAGCTACTACACAAACTCAAGATTAATATATTTCTATACCCTTTTATACTATAAAAAATGCACCTATTAAAGGTCCCTAAATAAAAAAAAAAAACACTGAAACAAATTTAATGGATAATTTTACTATCTTTCGAAAAATCATTCTTAGCATTTATTTTGTGAAGATTATCCTGAATCTAAGCTGGATTGGTCGCATAGACTTAAGACTTTACATATTCCCACAGAAAAAAATCTAATAATATGATATTACACGATCTTAGCGGCTAATCAATCGACCTTAAAAGTAAAATTATTTGCGCACCGAAGTGTTGCCTCAATAAATCCATTGATTGTAGCATCAAATAACCGTCGCCATTGACGGTTACGGTTTTGCATATTTAATATAAGCTATGGAGTTCGCAGTGATGCTGTCATTATTTTAAGGAAATATATTTTTATATTCTTACTAATTTTTTTTCCTTACATGTATTTTTTTTTTTTTTATTTAGTTTGTGGTGCTCCTCCACTCATTTCGTACTGCGTACTTACACCTATTCACCACACCTGTTTCCGTAAAATGAACATATGGGGGAAATTTAAACCAGATTTTTATTATAGGCGCTTATTAAGCATAAAAATATACAAAATTTTCGGAGAGAAAAAAGTATAACAGAAAATAAATAACCAAAGTACGTGCAGCAATGAAGCCGACACGTGACAAAATATGCTAACAATGCCAAGGCAAAGGAAGGATAATAAACAAACCTAACTCCACATATCATGTGTATGTGCATATGTGTATATATGTATGTGTGTACTTAGTGTGAGACAAGCTGGAGAAACCCACAGCTCGACGCTGAAGAGATGTGTCAAACAACCCAACAACTACAAAACGAGCATTTTGCTTAGACAAAAAGTATGTGAAACCTGCTCGCGGTGCTACACGTGAGGCGAATTATGCGTGTGAGGTAGAAGGCGTAAAACCACCGGAAGTCAAATACAACAGAACGCAAATTGCCTGCCAAGTAGCTAACAAAACGAAGTAAGCAACTGTAACGGCGGCGGCTAAGTAAGCGAGTAAAAAAATATGTGAAATAAAGCGATGCTGAGGCTTACAACAACACATACGCATATTTATATGTATGCGTATGTATATGTGTAGCAAAAAAGCGGCAACATGATTTGCGGTGTACAAAGCTGTCATATTTTGTGTGTAATTTTTGACGAAATATAAACGAAAAATAATATGCGTCAAACGGCAATGAGTGTTTGTGTGTGTGAGTGTGGATGGCATGGCAAGCGTGCGGAAGTCAGCAGAGAGGGGCAGCAATCAGCAAGCAAAGCGTTGTTACAGCGGAAGAGCATGGCGGCTATATTGTTGTGAGGGCACAGCGTAATTTACAGGCGTATGCGTGACAGATTAGATTATGCTAACATAAACACAGGCGCTTAAGCAAACTTGAGGCATATACACGCGCAACTAGCATTTAAAATATGTCACCACGTGTGTTAGCATATGCGAGATATTGCGATATGTGGCGGCATACACATATGCATACGAACATATACAGATACATGCAAATAGACATACATATACAAACAAATGGAGAAACATACACATACACAGTTATACTCACATATATATATACATACAATATGTCTCTGTGTAATAAAATAAATGAAGCCTATCTTCCGGCGTCGTCGTAACTTGGCGCGTAGGGATGGCATGCAAGCATACATATAGGCGCGTATGCCTTTTTCCCCTTTTATACTGTTAGTATATGTGTATTTCGTTGCTTTTCATTATACATGCGCGCTCTTGGTCTGTTTACCTCGCTGATAATCGCAATAATAATAATTTCCATGTTTGGTTGCTACTTAAAAATTGTCTTTGTGCGCACAAAGAGACTTTGTGTAGCTACAAGAAATTGGTATATTCATATATTAGTGGTAATCGTACCTTTATATGCGCAGGGCTTAGCTAATTTTCATGCAAAATTTCCAAAGAATAAGAAAATACGTTAACTTCGATAGTGCCGCGGGTATAATACCCTTCAGAGGTTCAATTTATTGATAGTACAAATGGTTGCAGACAAACAGCATCATCTGGTATTACAGCTATATGCTATAGTAGCCCGATCTCAACCATATGTTCGGCGAATGTAGCGTTGCCTTGGATAATAATTTAAATCTAGTCGAATAAAAAAATTTTCCACATAAGAACTTGATGTCGATCGTTTGTATGGCAACTATTTGCTATAGTCTTCCGGTCTGAAGATTTATCCGTCGACAATAATCCAATCTCTTTTAAATAAATCGACATTTGCAAAATTTCGGGCCGATGTCTCAATAACTGATGGACTAGTTCGCTATATACAGACAGATGGGCGGACATGCCTTCATCGACTAAGCTCGTTACGCTGATCATTTATGTATAAAAGGTGAATTGAAAATCCCAAGCTCCGTAAATATAGATGGCGCCAAGGGCCCCTCTACAGCAAATAAGTGCAATCGATGTCTTTTTTGCTTCCATCTTCGATATTCGGTTTCCAAGAAAGCTTCTTATCCAGTATGAGACCTAGATATCATGCTGTATTTGCCGGTTGCAGGCGGATGATTCCATTTTGCGGCAGCGGTGTCACAGTAACTGCCGGGTGATTACTCATCACCGTCAACCCAACTCGGTTTTATTTACTAGATCTTGTATCTTCTAGTAATAGAGTCACGATCCTCGAGTTCTTTAATGACCAGCATCCTTAGTAGAGGAGAAAGTACTGCGTCGAGCACGTGAGTTGGCCCATTCCGTTTCTATCACTTTGTCGCACAGAAGACTGAAAATGAAATATTTGAGGTTTAATTGTATCCTAAGACCGACCAGAGCTGTTACGACTGTTTCCAACAGCACGTTATTGAAAGCTCCTTCTATTCCAATCGGGTTCCAACAGCGAATTCATGGACCTACCTTTACAATGAGCATGTTGCGCTCCTGATAAATGGTGCCCCGCAATGCGTCTCCTTAAGTACCTGTCCATCAGTCTCTCTAGAGGTTTTAGTAAGAAGGAGCAGAGGCTGATGGGTCTGAAATCCTTGGCCGTCACGTGAGGGTCCCTACTTGGGATGGACGGGATGAACGTAATTCTGGCTCGTCTCCAGGCCCACGGTATGTATCCAAGTCTTAAGCAGTTCGCATAGATAATTCCACGAAACTTCAACAGCCTGCAGCTGCGTTGGTATGATGCCATCCGAGCCCGGAAACTTGAAAGGTTTGACCGAATTGTTCGCACAAGCCATGCGCCGTTCATCCAGAAGGTCGATAAAGGCTGTGCAATCCTCTTGCAGCACTCTGACAGATACCCCCTAGTGGACGTATTGCTCAGGTAGTGGGCATCAAGGAAAATCCCAAGTGTACGTATCTTCACTGCTTAGTACTGACTTCACACTTGCGTCCTCAGACAACCCACCAGGACGGGCTTCTGTGAGGATACGTCTTTACCTAGAAGACTAATGACAGCCTTTCACTTCTTCGCAGAAGCTTTTCCATGAAGTTCTCTTTGCCTTTCTTATCTCAGACTTGTTTCCCTCATCCCGTTTCATATAACGCCCAGTCGTCAGTTCATCCACTACGACGGGCCTTGTTAAATAAACGTCTGTAAGACGCCCTGATTTCCGAGTGTTACATATATAGTCCAGCAGAGAAAATTCTCTCTGCTTTTTCGTGTTTTCACCAGCCAGTGGACAGGAGCTCTCCAGAACAGTTTTACACGCTGAGCTGAGCACTTCGACACACTCGTCCACCGTGCTGTTGATATGATGAGTCCACCCCGGCACGAGTGGGGACATTTTTATATAAATATTTTTTTTTTTTCTATTTTTTACCAAAATTGCCAGTTTAAAGATCATCCACTCTAAAGGCGCTAACTGCCATATTACTTGATCTAGATAAATATAAAGCAAATTGTATGTCTCATCGAATATATTTTTTTTTGTCTTTTTGACAAGACGTGAACTTCCTACTGAATTTCCAAACCATTGCATATATATATATATTATTTTTATTAAATTTCCCAGCATCACAATATTGCGTGCAAAATTTAAACTCATAAAAAACTTTACTCCAATATACCCACAATCCTCCACAATTGCGCCATTTAACCCTTTTGTCATGCTGCTTATTAAATGCAATATATTTGATGTGGCTGCTGTGCCACACTCTTATATAACAATGCCAAGTGTACGAACACATGCAAATCTACACTCTCGTGCATATTTGTCTACCACGATAATATTGTTTTAATTTACTGCGTTGTGGCACAAATGTTCATAATTATGTCATAACCATTGAAGAGTTAGCCAATAACGAACAGTCTCAGCAAACAAAACGCAAGCTGACAAACTTTTTGGAGTTTATTGATTTTTTTCGGGTCTGTTGTGGGTGGGCATATTTAAATTTTGTTTTATAGACATATTTGACTATGTCTGCTGGGTGTCTTATGGAGGTGGTGGATACTTTATAAACATACATATGATTTTAATATATGTACATGTGTATTATTTGGAAGGATCGCTGTTAGCAGCGTGCCTCGTAATTGCCTTTAAGAATTCAGTTGCTAAACGGGAAGGAAGCGGATTACTTACCTAGAGCCTGCATTGGTATGATGAAGTTTCTTAAAGTGCTGTTAGAGTCTCCAAAATATTTGGTGAAATCAGAATAATCCCAAAAACACATCTTACGAAATTTTTGCCATCATTTTCGGTTATAGTATCCCAAAAGTAGAGAGAAACAATCTCTAACATCACTGTCGAGTGAATGAGTGCAAACTAGTTTAATTAGCCAACAAATAAACAACAATTTTTTCTACGAAAGCACAGTCTAACCAACAAAAAAATATGTCTAAAACAGCAAAATATCTTCAGAGATTCATATCTTAAGATTAATTTTTTTTTAAGCTTGTTGATTTATTTTGCTAAGAATTTTTACAATTTCACAACCACTTTGAGCCACTTGGAAATGTATTTACTTTGATGGCAATAAAATTAACATATTTTTTAGCCTGACGCTATGTATATTTACATTCATATAAGTATCTGTTTTAAAGAAATATAAAAAATATGTTAACTAAAAAAATTAATTTAATGTATACGTATTTCTGTTAAATATTTTTATTGTCCATTGTGTGGTACTGACATTTACATTTACATTTAACTATATTGTAGATCTCTAATATTATTTTCTATAATTCAGTTTATCTCTTCATTTGACATTTGTATAAGTTTTATATATAAAGAGTGCCCTAAAATTAACGCTCGATTAAAATTTACCGACATTTATGTAGTAGTGTGTCGACATCCTTACAGGAAAAAACAGATCAATAGCTGACAGTTTAGGCTTAGTAAAAATGGAGATTTAGACGATAAAGCAACGTGTCTTCATTCGAGCGAAATCACCCTAAGCGATCCACAACATGTCACTCCTTGGTGTAGATTTTAAGCTGAAGTCATAATTGGACCATACTTCTATGAAAATGAGGCTGGTCAGTCGATATCGCTACATGATGATTCAGTGCTTTGGCCAATATGATATGGTGTTTCAACGAGACGGTGTCACATGTCATAAAGCCCGTAAAATACTTCAATTACTGGATAATACATTTCCAGATTGTGTACTCTCTCGTTTTAGGGAAAAAATTGGCAGATCAATCGTGCGATTTAACATCATTAGATTTCTTTTTAATGGAGTTATTTAAAATCACTGGCCTGGCCTATTGCAACAAGCCCCCAACCACTTATGTTACAAATAAGAGATTCGGCTTTGCATCAATGAAACACAGCCACATTTACTCAGAATTGTATTGAAAATTTTCAGCAATGAAAAGCTGTTCAGGACCCATTTGTTAGTCCATGTATAATACTATTCTATGTACTTATGATTTAAGGATGGAGCCTGCTTTAGAGGCTTCAAAAAGTGGATTTATAAGGATTTTTTTTTTGGGAGCGAAAGAAATAATTGAAGAAGCGAAATTTCTATCGTTTATAGTTATGCTTATATTTAAACATCATCCGTAATTTTATTTGGATACGAAATCTTTGATATTCTGCCTTTGGAAAGCAATTGCCGGATGCATCTCGCATGTGCATTTGTCAAACGCTGGCAGGTCGCCACCGAAAACAAATAATTCAAAAAGATTCATATTCTTTAATAATTTATCTTCTAGTTAAACTAAGAAACTTCCAAAAAAAAAAAAAAAATTGTTAAAATTTATAAATTTTTTTAAAATTAAAAAAAGTAGTTTTTTATCAAAAAAGTTTTGCTTTATATGTTTAAAAATGCGTTCATACTCGACTTTTCTTAGATTTTTTTAGTTTAAATAAACGATAATTTAATGCCAAAGATAATAAACCTTGCCCCAATTCCATACGATGTTTAGCTTTTTTTCTATTCAGCTCACCAATTAAGAAAAATCGAAAGAATGAAAAACCGAGAAATCGCTCATAAAAGTTTTCGCTTTTTGCCCAAGCACTAATATATCTGCTAGATGCTCAGTCACTATTTTTCTTTTAGCTTCGAAAATATTTCGAATTCTCATCTATAACTTTGGGGACATATTCTCAGATTATTTTTAAAGAGATTTAAGCAAAAAAATTCGATTTTCTTCTTAATTTCTAAAGCAGGCTCCCCCCTTAAAAAATAGCTAAAATCGAATAGCTAAAGGCTGTGTTTTCTATTTAACTCCAATCTTTCGTTAATTTAAGGACACCCTTTATTTGTATAGATACATATACCTACATATGTTTATTGTTTCCTATGACTCTTAGAGTAATAAAAGTCTTCCATTCATTTCGACTTTGTGTTAGCCTCTTGATTTTGCTCCTAATTACTTCCTAAATATTTCGATATACAAATTTCTTTAACAGGTTAGATAATATTTTAGGAATAATTATAAAGTATTTTTATGGTGACACAATTTTTTTTAAATAATATTTTATTTAGAATTTTTTTTTTCTTTTTTCATTAATTTTGAGTTTTCTCAATTTTATGATAGATAGTACATTTTTTTCTTGTTTGCGTAATATGTTATTTGCTTCAATTTATGACTATACTTTTTTTAAACAACTATTTATTCTATAATAATGCTAACGTATCATCGCTTGGAATTCGAAAACTTAGAAGCTGCCTTTAAAACGAGTATATGTAATCCAGCTCTGAAAGTTTCCGTAAAACTTCTTCTCCATTGTTGTTCAAAGCTGAATTTTCAAAACACATTAATGTCCAACAACAACTACTGGCAATAGTATATGTTTACTTTCATTTTTTTAATTGTTTGGATCGTAAAGATTTGGTTATAAAGATTTGGTTATAAAGATTTGGTTAGAAATCCGTGGCGACTTTAGATATAGTGAAATCAGTTAGGTCAGTAGTTTGAAGGATTGCCTGAAAATATGCAAAAAAAAAAGAACAAAACACATTAAAAATGGATGAAAGTAAATTGTATGATTGGATATATTAAGAAGGACCATTGTGTTAGTTTTAAATAATTTATACTTCTCCACAGAAAATTATATTCATACATATATTTTATAACTTTTTATTTTATAATCTAAGTAAATGTTTATAGAGTGCTGCCTGGTTTAGAGTCCTCAACAGGATTAAAATCTGTGTTTTTTCGACAAAAAATATCGAAAAGATTAATAATAAATTTAAATAATTTAAATATTTTATTTAAATATATTAAAAATCATGATTATAATAGACATTATATCGTATCTTAAAACAACTAATCATTTAATCTCTTCTTTCTAATTTCTTTGCAGAGTAACTGTATGAATTGTACGCTGAAGCTATTAACAGTGACGGCTTACTAGCGGGTTTTTCATCTTAGCTAAATGTGAGTAATTGTCCAATTTAGTTAGAAAATTACAAGCGATACTATTTTCCACCAAAAGAATTATTATAAATTTAGGCTACTTTTCTTAATGCTCAGATGTAACCAAATTGGCGGAAAGTTTAGTTTATACAATTTCGCCTAAATGTAGGCAACGGTTTTTAAGAAGTGAACTAAAATTAATTAACTGAACTGAAATAGGAGTTTTTTCGACTGAATTTTACATATGTGTCTTTTTTTTATTTCGACACAGTGATACAAATAAATGAAGTACTCTTTTATTACTGACTAGCAAGCATAAAAAAGTTCTGATGAGCTCAACTTAAAATATTTTATAATATTTCAAAACTTAAAATGTCTTAAATGCAACAACAAATTATAAATAAATAATTTTTCAGAACTTCCTAACCTATGCTAATATGTTATATTTTTTCTCCTTTTTTTTGTTGTTAAAAAAAAAAATCATTAATTTTATATCGCTACGCCTACATGTAGGCAATAAAGTTTTTTCTATAAATAGTTGTTCATATATTAATATTTTGTACAGAAAATGTTCATGTCCACTCTAGACAGTGTTCAAAATAGTAGAATTTGACCCAAAGACATTTAAAAATATTATTTTTCACGTGGAAAAATATATCTAAAGAAATATGTGGAAAAGTTTCAAAAGTTATTACATATTAATTGTGCCTAAATGTAGGCAACGTCTTAAATTTTTTTTTTTTATTTCAATATTTTTTTAGTCAGAAATAAGTTTAGTTTTTGCTGAATACTTCAAATTCCAACTAAATAATAGCTCCGTAATTTAAATATTTTTGACAATAAGTATATTTAGAGTAGTAGATAGATATAGACAGTTACAAAGTAATAATTGCGCCTAGATGTAGGCAACGTTTTTTTATATGAAAATTTACTAATCAGTTTTATATATAAGAAAGAGAAACCTTATCACCTCAAGATGATATAGCTACTTTCCATAATTTTGCTAAGTCGTTCTTGTTAATTTATCGACAACCCAACTAGTTTCTGATGAAAGGTTTTGGTATTTTTTGATTCTCACAAAAGTAAGTGTTGGGTTCAAGCAAACTTTTTGGAATGAGCCAGACAGTTTTTATTATATTGTTAATAATATATATTTTTAATATCGCTTCCATTTATTACATATCTTCACCCAACGTATTATAACTATATAAACTACATTTACATTTTATTATTCTAAGCCTCACACTATTTCAAAAACTGTTCACTCACTTTTACCCAACTAATTTCAAAACGCAAAGCATGCATCAAACAACAATTTTGCATAGAGTGCCATATAAAGACAATGAAACAGTTAAGAGACTGCAGAGAAAGGCATAAACAAATCCCAGTTAACATGTTACTATTTTTATTGTTGCGCGCTTTAAGGCGCACAGCCAGCGGCGGTAGCAGCTGCAAAAGCCATACAAACACACTGACACACACTTACTGTATTCACACACCAAGCTATTATTTAACTGGGGAATTGTGCGAAGTAATGCAAAGGAAACTAAGAAAAAAGTTGTTGAAATAAAAATGAAAATAAAATCATAAAATTGCGAACAAAACCGTGTAGTAAAATAATAAAATGTCTATAAATGTATGCATATATGTACATATGTGTAGAAAAGTTGTTTGTTGTACGATTGAATTGCAGTAGAATAAAGTAGTTGTGGCGCCACACAGACACACATATAAGCAACAACTGTAAACTTCCCGCTTCTAACACGCATACTAATAAACGCTTGTTGCTATTGCAAACATGTACGTGTATGTATGTATTTGTGCATCTGCATATATAATTTTGTAATTGCTTGTACGTGTGTTTGCCGCTTGCAACTTTCGTCCGCTTTTTTATGATTTCCTTAAACATTTTTATTGCATAACAACCGGCGCATACGGTGTGATAAAGACAATGCCATGTGTGTTTACACACATACGCACTTTGTACACACTTACACATATATGTATATGTATGTGAATGTGTGGAGGAGTGTAGAAATGTAGCTATCTAAAAGCTGGCGAAACTATTAACTCACAATCAACGCTGGCAAAGCACACAATCAAATGCGGTGAAGTTAGCCAGCGCTTCTTTCGTGCTCTATTTTTGTTTAGAGTTACCAGTTAACAGAAAATAGAAAGAATGAAATAGAAATAGTAATTTTTATGGCTGCTGTGGAACTGCGTTGCTCTGCAGCACATTTTTTATGAATTTTAAAATTTTGTTTTGTATGAAAATTATTACCAGAGTGACCTAGGGATGAAGACATAGTGAGGCATAAATTCTTTGGACAATATTCATTTAATTTAAATAGTAAAGAAGTGCATTGTTTGAAGAAAGTAATTAATTAAGAAATAATTTTTAATAAATTAATTTTTAAATTTTTTTTAAATTTAATTTTTAAATTTTTTTTTGTAATTTAATTTTTAAAATAAAAAAAAAATATTAATTTAATTTTGGCATTAAAAAAAAAAAAATTTAATCTTAAACAAATATTTAAAATTTTTATTTAAACATTTTACATTTGTTTAAAATTAATTTAATTTTTTAATTTTTTTGTAAAATTTTTTCCAACATTTCATTGAAGTATTTATTCAAAAAAAAAAAAAAAAAATTATTAAATTTTCAACTTTCTTCCGAAAAGCTTAGCTAAAAACTTATTACATCTATCGTAAGAACGGCTCTAAATAGGAATTTGCACAAAGTCATTTGAAGTCATTCCATACCTTGTCTTTCTTTATAGATTAAATCTTTTTATTATATTAAATTAAACACGAATTGAAAAACCGAAAAACAATTTCTCATATTTCATTACAAAGCTTTATTACCGCCTTTAAAAATGCTCCCATTGCGCCAATGCATGTAAACACTAAACCAAATTTTCTATGTATCTATTTTAAGCTTCGGCTAAAACCAATATTTCCTACACTTGTTACCAGCTTTGGCTGAAATGGCCTTCATCATAGCTCTTAATTCTTCATAGCTCTTAATGCCCTGAGTGGGCTCCCCGCGTGTTAATCAAAGCGAATTTTTCAGTTTCGAAAACAGAAAAGATCACAGAAAGCTAAATATTGTCAACACAGTGGCAGAGTAATGGTTCTCGTTTCGAGCTTGGCCAAAAATTCAGTCAAAATAATCATAGAAAGTGAAAAAATTCTAATGTTTCCCAACAAATCCGGCCATTTACGCCGAATTTCTTCACGAAGACGCTTTAAAGCGGCGAAGTGGTATGCCTTATTGACCATTTGAAACTGTGGAATCAATTCGTGGTGGACCACAACTCGGTAATTAACGAAAACGTTGAGACCCTTGGCCAACTTTGACGTGTTTTTTTGGTTTTGGCTAATTATTTGAGCGCAATTCGCTAGATTGTTGCAGAGTTTCGACGTCGTATTAATAAACCTTATTCTCACCACCAGTAATTATGCGTTTGACATCCACAAAGTTAAAAATATTTGCGACTTCTACTCAACATCACTGAAGTAACATGCAGATATTTGCGTAGGAGTCTAGTATGGATACAGTGCATAACCAAAATATTAATCAAAATGTGTTCTGTCAGTCCATAAGAGACTTCGGATTATCTACTAATGACTCACATGGAACAAGTTTTCGTAGCCTTCACGATTTTAACTTAATGCTTTCTGTTACTCATGTACTTATATTCGTGATAAATTAGACTTCCCAAAACACTTCTGCGGCATCTTCAACAATTTCAAAGTCGTAATTCCATTGCAAATGCCACAATTTGTAGCGAACCGTTCAAAAAAAAAAACTACAGATGCTAACTGTTTGAATAATCCTGAGAGATGCCTGAATGATCGCGAAAAATATGGTAAAGGAATTATTTCTTAAGCTAAACACAGAGCTGTACTCTTAAGCAAAATGCAAATTGGAATGTTGGACAACGGAAACTGGTTTCCTGTTTCGATGAGGTCTAAATGAATGGTTTGGGATCCAATAGAAGAGTTCGGCCTTTGAGTTTGGCTAAAATGTGGCCGTGGCTCTCTTATGCTATGGTGTTGTCTTCAGGGCAAAAAGCTAGAAATTCTTCATACAATGAACGGAATTATAAAAGCCCAGGAATACATTAATATTCTAAAGACTCTTACCTACCAAGTCTAGTGAAATTGGCTGTGTTCTAGCCAACACTCTATTCATGCAAGATAATGATCCTAAACACACAATAACACTGAAATGGCCCCATGGCAAGAAAATCACAGATATGGACAGACACAGTCGCTAGTCATAATTTAATTCACTAGAAATCTCTATGAAAGTACTAAAGGTGAAACGATCCGAATAGTTAGTAGAGCTTATGTACAACCCAAGCTAACGTTTTTTCCTCTTACCTTTTATTAAAATAATAAAATCATAAAAATTAGTTAAATAAAAAAATATTAGTTTCAAAGTCATTATTACTGAACTGATCCTTTTTATTTTGTTTTAATTTCTTTCAAGTTTAGAAGAAGTTCTTAGCATACATTAATAGTAAAATTGAGAAACTAAATATAAAAAATGTAACCACTCCCAAACTAGTTACTTTTAAACTAGACTAAATTGTTTCCAAAAATGTCCAGCTGAGAATGCCTTTCTTAAAATAAAAAAATTAATATAAAAAACATTACTAATTCCAAACTAGTTACTTTTAAACTAGTCCAAATTGTTTCCTAAAGCAACTAGTTGAAAATGACATCTTTATGATAAATAATAAACATAAAAACTTAACTACTTCCAAACCAGTTACTTTTAAACTAGTCTAAATTGTTGCCTAAAACGACCAGTTGAAAACATCCTCTTTAAAAAGGCAATATTTTTTACACTGGTCACCTAGCCATGATTAATAAACAAAACGCTACCACTATTACACTTACAAATGAAGCAAGCGTAATGTAGGAGTGAACAAAAAAAAAAAACAAAAAAAAAAACTACTGGAAAAAAAGTGAGCTATCTGCACCTTTTGCAACTTCTTGCACCAACACCAACGGCCAGCACTTGTAAGAGTTAATGCGCTGTTTTATTTTGGAGCCAGAAGCCATGCCATGCACACTCATTCATTCATATATAGTATATACATATGTATATACATATATATTAATGTATGTTTATATTTATTTTTATATCTCTGTACATTAAATGTATTACAGCTGTATTTGTTGAGTGGGTGAAAGTTGTTGCAGCTGAAACTTTTTTAATTAAGCATCCAAAGCGCTAAAATTTCATAAGGTTGCAATGTGTTTTTGCCGCAGAATTTCTGTTGGCGTATGCGTGGCATGCGCGCCAAGGCAGGGGATAAAGCAAACGCAAAGCAAGAAGCTAGTGTTTGGGTGCAAAAGCTATTGCCACAGCCACACATACACAGCAATATACACACACATACACAGCAATATACACACACATACACAGCAATATACACACACAGTTACACTTGTTTATGTGCGTATGCGCCGCCTACACATGTTTTTGCCTCAATTTTATAGCTGCCACATGGCTGTAAAGTAACTACACACCCACAACTAAAAGTCTCGAAGTCGCGCTAATGTGTTTGTATTTGTTTATTTGTGTGCGTGCGCATATCGGTTTCTTTGTAGTAAATAACATGTGTTTTAGGCGTCACTCGCAATCTAATGCACAACATGCAACACAAAAAAGCGCTGTGCCGTGCAATGTGGCAGCAATAAGCTTGCAACTTTTTAACCACATCGCCCTGGCAACTTTCAACTTCATAAGATGCATGTGTGCATATTTTAAGGCGTTACGCCCGCATTCATCTTGTTTTGCGCGCACTTCTCCGTTTCGTTATAAGCTGTTTGCCGCTTGCCGCTAATGAAAATATTAATTTCTGCATTTATTGCATATTCATATTTGTATGACACTGCCGTTGGCGTACACACATACCTGCATAAATATTGCCTTGCCTTGCGCGTGGCAGCTTTTTCGGCGTTCCCACTGTGCGTGTTGTTGGTTTTTAGTGTCTTTGCATGCGCAAAATTATATCAATGTTTATTTGCAGGCAATATGTTTTGCGTTTTCTATGGTTTTGTCTTAATTACATTTCTTGTTGCCTGCTTTTGGGCGCCATACGTCGCAAGCACGCATTTGATTATTGCTTCTGCTGCGTATGTTAAACGTGAGTTGCGGTTTTTGGTATTGCCTACTTTTTATTGTTGGTAATTTTAGTTGAAAGTACTGATGATTTTTATAGCTGAAACTTCGATCAACCTAAATGTATGCTTCTCGTATTTTATATGCTTATAAGTGGGGTTGTAGTAGGCAGTTTTTTTGCACTTTTGAAAGTGATGAATAGTTAAGCAAACATACAAATACTTTGTGATTCTATCAATATGTGGTATATATATTATAAAATACACGATTTTCCAATAAGTGTGATATGATTTCTTTAAAGAAAATACTCTAATTGTGATCGAAATTAAAATGTTTTTCATTTAATGTGACATACAATAGATGCAAATCAATTCTACACTTAACATCATTCCAATGGCCTGCACAACTTCTTTTGCAAGAGCAAGTTCGTTAAACTCAATTTTCGAGTACCTTTTCTACTAAATCAAGTCGTATAGTATGTCGTGAATGGCAAGTTCAGTTGTGACTTCTAAAGCTATAAGATAGTCTAGTTTTTGCTAAAAGGCAACAACTTCAAATCACCCCATAAAAAGTCGGCTAATGGTGCTAGATCACAGGATATTAAAAGCTATTCAATGCTTTTCCTGAATTTATAGAGACTCCAAATTTTTCTCGCAATAATTCAGTTGTTGCACATGCTGTGTGACACTTAGTCACGTCTTGTTGGAACCAGATATAGTCAAGATCAAATTCTTCCAATTGCGGCTATAAAAAGTTGATATCCAACAACCGCTCTATACCGCTTTCCATTACGTAATGGTGTCACCAGCTTCATTCCGAAAGAAGTACGGACCGATTATTCCGCCAAATCAGAAACCACACTAAACTATCGATGGAGATTGAAATTGTTGTTCATTAATAATTTCTGAACTTTCTTCGCATCACTGAGATGAAAGTGAGCCTAATCGAAGAAGATGATTTTCTTCAAAAAACCCCTATCGTTTTCAAGTTGTTCCGCAAATTCACGACGTTGTTCGGTGGTCCAGTGGCTTCAGTTCTTGAGTGAGAACAATTTTATATGGATACAAGCCCAAATCCGTTTCCAAACTTCGCCAAGTTGTGGTTTGAGACAGTCACAAGTCTTGAAACGTCTTCTTATCTATAAATTGCGGTCTTCAGTGACATTAGTCTGAACTGCAGAGATATTTTCATTACTTTGAGCAGTTGTTTGCCTTATTGGCAAAGGAAGATTATGTAAAGAAAATGTAGGCTCGACGTGGAAAATTATTACTTATTTTGTTTTGAATGTTCAAACATATTTATGAGCTGTTTGAAAGGGGCCTATATTGATTTCATTTTACCTATTCACATTTCTATAGTTTTAACGTTTTTTTTTTTTTTTTTGTTTTCATTTTAGTGGCCCTATAATTTTATTGATGTGGTTTATCGGAATTTGATTTTCTTTTAGATTTTCTAAATTCCTTTTATTATTTCTTGAAAACAATTTTTATTTTTCGTCAATAATTATATTCATTTAATTTTCCAAGAAATGACGTGACTTGATTATTTTTTCATTGTTCAAATAATGGGTTGTCAAAAAAGTCTCTCGGTATTTTTATTGAATCAATTCGTGTGGCACCCATACATCGAGCTTCTTAGTGACTCCAAGCTTCTTCAAATGGTTTATAACGGTTTGATGACTACTATGCCGGTCTCTTTCGACCAATTCAGCGATTTTATCGCAATTTTCGACGACAGGCCTTCCGGAGTGTGGCGCATCTTCGAAAAATACCGCAAGACTTTTTTGACAACCTAATATGTCGAACGTGCGGTGAAAACTACTGTCCTTGTATGGGGTTTTCAGTATATGTTTTAGATTTCAACACCAAACAAAAATAATTTTTATAATTCACATATGTCCTAAAAGGAGTTTTTGCGAGGTGTTCTTCTACGTTGCTTTAGTATGGAGAAATCCTGAGCCGAAATTCAGTTTATTTTGGTGCATTTTGTCGAGTTGAGTGAACGAGCCAAAAGTGTTCAAGAATACAAAAAATCTCGGAAATTCTTTAGGAGAACTTAAGCAGCTGTTAAGCTGTTTAAAAGCATCAAAGAAATATATGAATTGAAGTCAAGAAACGTTGACGAAGTCGATTTTGCATCAGATTGAGGCTCGAAATTTGCGACTTGACAAAAGACAAGAATTTTTTATAAAGCTATTCCTCATGTTGCAAGACCGTCTAAAAAATATTTTGAAAACAGTGGATGGGAAATTTTGCCTCACTAGTATTATAGCCCAGACCCGACTAACACTTCTCCGGTTTTGCAGAACACATTCACTGGAATAAATTAAATTAGCTTAATTCATTCTTGGGAGCCAAGCTGGCGCAGTTTTGTTTGGAAATAATCCACAAATTGTCAGAGAATTGTGAAAATGTCATAGTTGTGTATTAGCAATGCTTTGAATAATATTCTTGTAAATTTTTTTCTTAAATAAACGTTTAAATTAATAAAAAATCCCGCGAATATAATTACAGAGCGAATAATTTAATTTTATGCTCGCTCTATTTTCCTTTCACTGGGAGAGGTTATGGTTATCCAAATAACCATGATAGTGTTGCCAGTTTTTCTCAGTAGATCTTTTTTAATTATTGAAATCAGATTGTCTTCATCAAAATAGTTCTTCTACAAGTACTTAATAAAAGGCGTCTACAGATGCCTAAATAAAAGGCGTCGATTTTTTAGTGAGCCCGTAGGATATATAGAATTTTTCTTTTATATTTCTTTTACTCTAAGCTTTTTCCAAAGTGTGCTTTCTTACTTTCTTTATATTAGTCATAGTGAAGTTCAGACAACGTAAGTAAATATTTAAAAGTAAAAATATAAGACCAAGTCATCTATCTTCTTATTCATTTTTATCCGTTAATGTTTTCTTCTATAATTTGTTATGCGTGTTACCTAGCTTTAGCTCGCTCCCAACAGCTTCCTTCCGAGAAAATTATGAAAACCTAGTTTGCACGTTTTTATAATTTAGAACTAAAAGTAAGGGTTAATGTAGTCTTCTATGACAAATGCTCCCTTTTAACGTCAGAATTGTATATAGCCAAAAATTGCTTGAACAAGTTAAGTTAAGAATGAAAAGTAAAAATGTTGAAATCAGATTTTATGAGCATAGAACGATGTTAGTTGCTTCTATATAACCGGTTAGAGATAAGTAGAAGACTCCTTTTATGGAAAACATACCGCTTAAAACAAGCAATCTATGCTAGCTACTTTTAGGCAATCAACTTACTACCTCCAAAGAATATCTAGGCCTCATCGTCTCATAAAATATTATTTGAAACTGCAAATCTAAGCACCCATATTTCGTTAAATCTGCTTATGTTTAGACTATGACTAGTCTGTAGGACTTAAACTAAAGAAAATGTAAAGATGTAGACTAGACATGCTGCTCCAGGCTGGAAATGCTTTCGCAGAACTGTATAGCTTTACCAGAAAATTGCTTTAGTAAAATATTCAAGTTACAGAAATACTCTCAAAGGTAGTCAAAGATGAAAATTGATCTTCGCATTATTAAGATGATTTTATGTAGCAATTTCCAAAAACAAAAAAAAATTTATTTACTAATAGTGGTCAAAACTTCAAAGCTTTTTCTGTCGTGAAGAAGTTGCACTTGGCGTTATCTTTCTGCTTGTAAGTGTCTCAAATCATATATTTCTTGATGTAAGTATCTCAAACCAGCAGTATTTTTGCTTCAACGTAATGATGCAACCCTCTTATCTAGTTTGATTGCAAAAATATATAAATTTCCAGTTACCTTTTACATAATGGCCTCCACACAATTTCCCCTTCAATTGCTCATATGTTATGCGTGTGCATGGTACATAACATTACCCATACTTGTGTGTGCCTAAATGGCATGGTGCTGCGCATTTCATAACAGAATTGCAACTCTTCAACCTGTAAGTATACACAGAACAAAAAAAAAATATTTTCTTTAATATCAATTAAAGCAATAATTTTATTTTTTAATTTAACTATAAATATTCAAGGCTTTGGTAAACAGCTACCAGCATATTACGTACTTATGCCGCATAAATGAAGCATACATACAGGCGCATTTAAAATTTCAAACGTTCAGCGCTACAAAGAAGCTTACAATAGCATGAAAACTGCTTTTAACATTTCAATATTTATAAAAAAATTTATGAACGCTTAAGCAACCAAAGCACAAAAGAAAGAACAAAAATAAAATAAAGCAAAAATATTTATGCCACATTTGGCTTGGCTGACAGCACTTAATCCTTCAATGGAAATTGCGCACATTTCGTAAAATTAAAAAAGACAGTTATGCACTTGTAAAGCTGAGATGTGATGTGTCGAGAGCGCGTATATGTAGTTGTGTATGTGTGCAACAAACACACGTGTATGAGCGTTCCTCTGTGTTTTTGTGTATGTGTGTGTGTTGAGTAAGAAAGACAGGCCGCCTAAATGTAGGTCGCGCATTTATTTATGCAATTGCACTCAAAATGTTGACATTACGGCAAAGATGACTGCCGCTCAGCTAGCGCACGCCTTACTCCCCTACTTACCACTCAGCTTTATACACGGAGAACCTTCAATAGCAATCTCTGACTGACTGTATTGCCATTTTATGCATTTCTGCATTTCACATTTTTGCATTTCACACAAAGCTGTAAACAAAATTTGACATTTGCCGCGCTCAAAACTGCCGTTATGCATGTATATATAATTTTATGAGGGAAAATTGAAATTTTACATTGCCTACAAGTAGGCCTCATAACAGTCATATCAAGTATTTGCAATGGTTATTGTAAAGCGCAGTAAGGCTGTTGGTACTTCAGGAGATATCAAAAAATATATGTATATAAAAATATATATCGCTAGGGATCTCAAACGACTATATAAAGAAATGTGTACTTCAGCAAAAATCTTATAAATATATAAACAAAAATATCAAAAAACAAAATTCAACGCAATTTGCAGGTAACTTGCAAAACTACGGCGCCTGTTGTGCGCCTAAAATGCCTCAACATAAGTAACCAGTAAGCAGTGCGCGCCCGCTCAGGTACTCAGTTATGTATATAGCGCTGTGTGCACAAAGTTGAGTACCAAACTCATAACTGTATTTGCCTGTATGCCGTTGTAAGCGAATTAACAAACAAAATTTTCAATTTAAAATGGATTTGTGCGAGTAGTTAAAAGGAGACAAGACGAGTTGAAAGCAGACAAGAAGATATAAATGTATAAATAAACTAAAAATATATAGCACATACCATAAGCAAGTATATTTTGTTGACTTGTAAGCCAGAAAAGTATATGCGTTGGAGTGAGGATTTCAGTAAGATAAGCTTTGTCGGCAGCGTATAGTTTGTGTTGAAGTTTTCGTAAGAAATATTTCAAAATTTGAGGCTTACGGGATTACAAAATATTTTGCAACTCTTATTGTCATAGTGTTGATAAAGGAAGTTATGGAGAAGAAATATTGTTCTTAGACTTCAAAAGTAGAATTAAAAAAACATTACGGGCGAAGTTTATCGAAAGAACAGTATATTAGAAGGCTTAAACTACATGTGAGGATATAAGGAGTGAATGAATAGGATTTCCCTTCTTTCAGAAAATTAAATTCCTTGTAGTCGACGTATCGGAAAGAACTGCTTATTATATGGCGTAGAATGGAGGTAAGCTTGTGAGGCGTCTATAAGGTTTTGTTATAAGCCACGCATAGACCAGTTTGGTCCTTTGCGATACCAGATGGAGTTTAGTTGCTAGATCCAAGAGGAGTAGTCATCCTTTAGGATCCCTGCGCTTGACGCGTATTTTAACAGACTCTGCGGCATCACTATCAATATTTCCCCCAGTATATCATACCGTGGGAACCACAGATGATTCATTGTTTCCCTGATGCCCTGCTCTACACAATTCCTGTAGTCTTCTCGATCCATTAGCCTCATTCTGGGGGCGCGTGACGGCACCAGACTAGTTAGTATTCCGATCATATTCCTACATTCTCTTTTATCAAATGCCAATAAGAATTTTGTGTACTTCCGTTTTGCATCCAGATAGCTCGTTCCATTGGGTTTTTATTTTCTTTATCATACTTCTGTCTTCAACAATGTTGATCACTATTTCATTGCCCTAGATGTCTTTGCGGCCTGGCACCCTTTTCCGCTGCTGTCCTGCTTCGCAAACAACTTCAGGCTGATATGCAATACAGATTACTGCGTTGATTATTGAGTTCCCCGCAGGTGTATTAGAGGTCAGTTCCGTGGCCTTCGCAATAACATAGACCTCAGCTTGAAATACTAAACATAAAAAATATTTCTTTCTTTTTTTTTTTGAATATTATCCATCTGATTCTAGATGCATCAAGGTGATCCTTCAAATATTTTACCTACAACCCCTTATGATATTCTTTTTAATTTGTAGGTATGTTTTGTATATCTCTTCAATAAATATTAGTATCTCAAATATCGATCCTTACTTGAAAAATACATCGCATAAAATGGTATTAGTTAGTTAATAAACACTCATCCGACAGTAGAGGTTAGTCGACTGTATGAGTGTTGCAAGATGAACCGAAACAAATCAGAGTTGTTTACGCACAAATCACTTCCAAGCAAATAATTTCCCGTTTCTTTAAAAAAAAAAACCGAAATATCGCAACCATACCACGGGAACAACGCAGAAGAGTAAATTCTGAGTGGTATACAACCATCTGTTTGCCTGTTGTGTTTCCAGTAATAAGGAAAACCAACCTCCGAAGACAGATTACTCTTCAGCAGGATAATGCAAGCTCTAACAGAACGACTGAAACAACTGCATTTTTGTGCTCTCAAAACATCGATTTGATTAAGCATCTACCGTATAGTGTTGACATAAGACCGAATGACTTCTTTTTATTTCCGTACTTAAAGGATAAGCTAAGAGGTCAACGTTTTTCGACACCTGAAACGCATGTTTTGGACTTCGACAATTGGTTCAAACTCATGCAAAAGTGTATAGGTCTTAGGGGATAATATTGTGAAAAGCATTAAAGCGATTTTCGATGATTAACGATTTTCGATGACAACCAACGTCCATATACATTTGTTACACTTCTTTTTTGTTTTGAGATTTCCAAATGGTTATAACCCTTTAAAAAACCTCATGTTCTTATCTGTAATGTAGTGAAACGTTTTCTCCAAAACTCTTCTGATAGCAAAAATTCCTTGAAAAAGTATTAGTTGTTGCCTACATTCAGGCGTTTTTAGCAAAGTCGCACACCTAATATAAATGCTGTGAAGTTAGGCAGCCTTTTCATTCCAAAACTTTATAACTTACTAATCTTAAGCTAAGTAATTTGGCTTAGGAAATGTAAATAATTTCATATTAAGATTTAATTTTAATTATTTATTAAAATAATATTTTCTCATTTTATGAAATCGAAGCAGAACTGTAACATGCTTTTATTTTGATATATGTATATAACAGGTGGCAACCTTTAAAAGAAAAACACTCTTTATTGAAAGTTAACGAAATTCTTCAGTTTGTACGTATTCTTAATTTATATTTTTCCTTCTGACTAAGACTTTTTCAACGGGTGGCAACTCTTATTAAAATACGTCTTTCACTGAAGCTTCCAAAACTCTTCAAATTGCTCGATTTCTTTAATCATAAATTTGTTTTCTGATTTATACTTTTTCAACAGGTGGCAACACCTAAAAAAAATTTAATTATAGTTTCCGAAACTTTACTGTTTGTGCGATTTTGTAACTTTTATATTTTTTCTTCTGATTAGCATTTTTAAACAGGTGGCAACTCTTGTCAAAAATCGTATTTTATTGAAAGTTTCATAAACTTTTTTGTTTATACGATTTCGTTACTTATGTTTTTTTCTTTTGAAAAATAATTTGTCAACGGATGGCAACTCTTATCAAAAAACCTGTTTTATGGAAAGTTTTCGAAGTTTTCTGTTTGTACGATTTCTTAACTATGAATCAATAATTTTTTTTGGCTTAACCTTTTAATTCAAAAATGTGGCAACTTTCTTAAAATTTGATTTTGAGCACCACATTTCACTTAATTTTATGGTTGGCACATAATTGACATTTAAGACAAGAAATCCTTTCGTAAGCAGCCACTAACAGAATAGTTTAATTAATTCACTCGCATGAGTTTGAGCCATAAATAATTTTGGCGAAAGAGTTCTCGACTTTCCTCCTGTACACATTACATATAAGCCTCCGCTTGCAAAGTGTTTGTGTGAGTGTGTGTGGCAGTGTCATTTGCATCGAATTTTGCATATGTTGCATGCTACCGACTAACATCAAAGTAATTTCCGCAACAATTTAATCAACACTTGAGCGCTGACTGGTAGGGGACACCTACTTCTACACTTGATCCCAGCATAACAAAAAGCCGACGTGGCAACCCCTTCTGCTCAACGGCAGCTTTTAAGCGGTTTTTTTGTGTTTCTTTATTTTTCGGTGCCATTTTCAGTTTACGCCGCCGCGAAAACCGCGTAAATTAATAAAATTCATAAACGCCGCAATGTATGCAACGCGCGCGCCACTTCACTGCAGCAAATGTTTTTATAGCCTCAACAGTTTTTATGATATCGATCTGAAATCTTTTTACAAATCTGTTTCTCACCAAGGAGCTTTTAATTTGACGGAATCGCCGATATCGGACCACATTAGCATATAGCTGTCGTACAAACTGAACGATTAAAATCAAGTTCTTGTATAGAAAACTTTTTTATTTGCCGAGATATCGTCACGTAATTTGACATGAGTTATTGTAAACGGGAAACGTACAGTTTCCGTAGAAATTTTTCAGATCGGACGAGTGTAGCCTATAGCTGCCATACAAATTGGCCCACCGAAAATATGTTCTTGTACGGAAAAGATTTTTATAGGACAAGATATAATCACAAAATTTGGCATGAATTATTGTCCAAGATAACTGTATAATCTCCGCAGAAATTGTTCAGATCGGACCACTATAGCACAAAGCTGCCATACAAACTGACCGATCAAAAGCAAGTTTTTGTATGGAAATATTTTTCATTTGTCGAGATATCGTCACGAAAATTGGCATGAATTTTTGTTCAAGGCAACTGTACTATCTGCACAGAAATTGTTCAAATCGGACCACTATAGCACATAGCTGCCATACAAACTGACCGATCAAAGGCAAGTTCTTGTATGAAAAACTTTTTTGTTTGTCTAGATATCGTTACAAAATTTGGTACGGATTTATGTCTTAAACAGCGATAACACCACCAAACAAATTGTTCAGATCGGAACACTATAGCCTATAGCTATCATATAAACTGACTGTTCTCGAGAGGAAACTTTTTCGTTTGTGAAAGTTATTATAAGATTTTTTTTATTATATTTGTAGTTTTTTTTTTGTTTTTGGTTTCATGTTGTTACTTTTTTATATGCTTGTACCGTTTGTGTTATTTTTTTCAGCTTGTGCTGGCTTATTAAAACGCCCGTCAGCGCCACTAAATGAAATTAATAGATTTCCATGTTAACAAGCAGTTGCCTTCTACTTTACTTTACTTAGCACTTGAGCTCAATTTTGTTGTAATTTTATACACTTTTCTTTTGTTGTTGTAAGCGATACTGCGGTGTCGGCGGTCTACACGATTTTCCACCAAAGTGAGCACAGCAATAGGCAACAGCGCGTGGCTGCGTGCCGCTCAAATTTGCTAGACAACAACAATGTTGCAGCCGGCAACAACATATTACTTTTATTTGATTGAGTACGCCAGCGCAATCGTTTGTTAATAACAACAATATGTTGAAATCGTGCCATCTTCACTTTGCCTGCTTTCTGGCGCAGCATTTTCGCAGTCTACTGTTAGGCTACGCTGCGGCAATTGTTGCCAAGTGCCGGCAACACATTTTGGCCTTTCACTCAGCTCATTTGCTTTTGCGCCGCCGACATTTTCATGACGTTCATAATTATTAGTGGCACGTTCAGGCTTACAATTAACAAAAATTTGTTAGTTGCTTGGCAGTGTTGGTGTTGTTGTGTGCATATAATGTTGCTTGTTGTTTGTGTTGTTGTGGTGCGAAATTTTATGTAATTTTCAACAACTCAGCAGCAGTGCTGGCACACAAAAATATTCATGCTCTGCTTTGTGTATATATATGTGTGTGTGTGCGCACTTATGTGCACTCATTATCGCATGGCAACCTGTTTTTGTTATAGTTGTTGTTGTTTTTATATTTTGTAACAGTTTTGCGGCTATTTATGGCGTTGCATGCCTCATTATTTTTTGGCAAGCAGTGAAGTTGTCTTGCTGCTGTCCTCTGTAGTTACATCTCTCTGCCCCTCCAACTCTCTCTGCAGCTCACTTGGTGCCACCACATAATGCTTTTAATGCATAATTGCAGTTTTATGCTCATTTGTAGGTTGTTGAGCATATTTTAGGAAGTACAGTTATATTTTTAGTTTTTATTTTGATTTTTTTTTCGTTATTTTTTGTTTTTTGTTTTTTATGTTTTATTTTTCATTTGTCTACATAACTTTTTTATTTATTTTATTTCATTTTCATCTTTATTCATATTTATTTCATTCTCATTTTAACAGTAGTTTTGTAACTACACTGCTCTGGCAACACTGCCAAACTGTGTTGCCAAAATTTTTATTCTTAATGTGTCATAGTGTAAGCTTCGAGCGTGTTGCTCGTTGTAATTGCGGTAATTTACAGGAACAGAGGAACATAATTCGGCAAGCATTCGGGGTAAATGTGAAAACTGAAACGGCATGTTATTTAAATTAAGATTGGCGAGTAGAAATTAAGGCACTCATGTCTCATTTTTCGCATCACATATTTGAACATTTTCAGGAATACCAAAATTGTTTGATAAATTTCAAAAATTTTCACAAAGTTTGCAAAAAAAATCATTAAAATTTTATCATTTATTTTTTTTTAGGTATAGATACATAAACTATTAAAATAACCTAAAAAAAATACAAAAAAAAATCTCGTACTAGAAAGTCTTCTAGGACAGTTTTGTGTTTGTTGTACTTTAATATTTAAAAGAGTGATCCATTCCAGGGTTCCCTTTCGAAATAACATTATTTGGCATTTATTTTTTGAAGTTTATCTCAAATCTATCTTATTTCAAATGTTGGCCGCGTCTACGGCTCAGATTGTCCATCCGTTGAGTCCAATTTTCGATGACTCATTCGAGCATTTCGACTAGTAACTGGCGTATGACATGCGTGATGTTTTTCTGAAAGGTTTGAATTTCAGATTGTTCACATAGACTTTAAACTTTACATATCCCCACACAAAAAAGTCTAACGTTGTGATATCCCACTATGTTGGTGGCCAGTCGACCGGCCCAAAACGTGAAATTATCTGCTCACCGAATGGACACCAGCAGAGCACAAATTCGCCTCATTTCACAGTTTTCTTTCCTTCGACGTCGAAAGCCGCAACTGAATAGTGTCTGTGGTCCTGATACGGTAATAGTCAGGTTAGAAACAAAAACTGGTTGACCTCACTTGGACGGATAATATTCACCCTGTGTTTCCCATAAACTCCTAGTACCTTACCACATCTTGGTCGAAGCGTTTTGATTTTATCACAAATTTATTAAGGCGCTTGAGATCAGTCCCAGCAACTTCACTGGGTTCACCAAAGATGTGTTTACTAAGATATTTCAATCGCAGTCTGACGACAGCTGGGTAGAAGAAGAAGTAGCAAAATGAATACCTACAGCAAGGGCAGCGCTGTCGACACAATCTTTACATGGGTAATGTCATGGCTGGATGGAGCCGTTATACACGAGGACTATATTTTTCTTGATATGGAGGGGGCTCTCTAAGACGCTTATTGGAGCTCTTAATAGGTATTATAGTCTCCTGTGTGACAGAACCGTTATGGCGGAGTGCAAGAGTACAGGGTAACTTCGCAATATAAATGCGAGCACCCAACAAGGTTGTTATTATTATTGTTGTAGCGGCAGAATTCTGCCGAGTTGACAGTCCTTGGTCCGTTTCGGTTACGTAGACGCGACTGTCATGGGAACGACCAGGTAGCGTCCTTTGTCTACGCAGAACATATTACTCTTTTAGTAAAAGAAATTCCTGAACAACATTTATGATCTTACCCAAGCGTATCGAAATGTGGTAACAAAGTGGGCAGAAAGAAATGTATTAACCATAAAAAAAAAGCTGTGCTGCTTTTATTTACTGAGAGATACAAATATCTTGATGTTACTCTATTCTCCTCTGAAGGATCTATTCGTTAACCAGTGGACAGGATGAAATACATTGGGCTTATTCTTGAAAAAAAGCATCGATATTCTTGAGGAAGGCATCGCTTTACGCTGTTTTGAAGGATCTGGGCAGCTGAAACGTTTTCAAAGAACGGCCCTCATCGGTATCTGTGGTGCACACGGGCTCACATGCCCGTAAGGGATTTTTGAGCGGACGAAGCCGTAGAAGAAGCGGATTGAGGGAGAGTTGGATTTGAAATCTTCTCTCGGGAGCTCCCCATCAATTCTAGTTTAAGACTGCCGGACCATTGTAATGTTTTTCAAGCAGAGGTGGCTTCAATGATGGCGGCAGTAGATGAACTGCTTCGAAGTGCAGCTTCCTTCAGAGAAGGAAGCCGTTTGCTGAGCCGTTATACTGGCTGTGAGCTCAAACCTAGTCAAGGACTGCATAATCTCCGTATGAATAGTCACAGCGGAATCACTGGTAGCTTTAATAACGATGACGTTGCTAGTGAGGTCACCTTTTCCTCAATTTCGTAAGATCGGACTCAAGCCGGTTATCCGATGTCTGCTTGCGTTCTGGTGTTAAACCTACAGTGAGCTCGGCAAGCGCTGGCCAACAACCAGAACTTGTGCGATATCCTTCTGGCCTAGAGTGAACCATAAGTGGTCTTCCGAACTACTAGCTCTTAGAAAAGTCAATCTCGCCGTAATTGTAGATAGAGGTCTGTAACAGTCGATCACGCCCAGTTTTCTTTCCGGTAATTTCGAAATCAAAGCAATAATAAATATCAATGAAATAATAGAAATCATCTAATCATTTTTCGATGCATACAAAAAAAAACTTGATGTATGGGTGCCACACGAATTAGCTTAAAAGCCGCACGTACCGAATTGCAGTCAGTTAGTCAGTCAGTCGACGATACAGATGGCTCAGAAGCTTATAGTAGGAGAATTGTGTTCGAATTGGACAAGATCATGCTACGCACGTTACGTATACTTTTTTCCTTCTCTTACCTTTCGCTTAGAATACTTTTGCGGTATTTAATAAATTAGTCCTTAATTTTTACATTTTAGTTATCTTATGGGGTTAGTAATTTTTCAATTGTGAAGCGTTTGTATCTTCAAGTAGAGATACTTATAAAAACTTGCCTGATATTTGTAGAATGAGTGGCGTTAACTATCTAAAACTTGCCTCTATTTTCAGAGCCATCCCTCCAGGAAATGCTGACCATAAAGCAGCTGTCAGAATCTGATAGGGGAGCTGTTTATTACTTCTAATTTTAGACTTGTGTGGGCTCAGTACAGTTCCTTCTTCGGCTGTCAGTCCCCACCGTCTTTTTATCGAATCAGAGTATGCCAGACACTCCGTCTCTTTACCTAATTTTGGATTTACCATTTATTGACATATACATATATATTTTTATGTATAATCTAAAAATTACATATCTTTAAAGTTTTTCTTTAGTTCTCTTCATCTTTCTTTTTCGCCTGCGTTATCTCCTAACTTTTGCGGCAATCGGCATGCCGTTTACTAACTCCGTTGCTTGGTTTAACTTCAACGCGTTGCTCATTATGTATGCATCTGCGCACGTATCCTTTTTCGTCTTCAACATACACACACACCGACACACATTTACCGGCATTCGTCGCACGCTGTTCAGTTTCATTTCTTTTCACACAACTTTTGACCAATTTCATTCAATTGACATTCGACCACAGCACGCACACACACAAACCGAGCACCAAGAAAACCATAACCAAGTTGAAGCCATGGCGTACAGCAACAAAAAGAACAAACGTATACAGGAACTAATTCAAATGAAACTGTGCGGCAGCTGGTAAGCGATGAGTGTAGGAGCAGCAGCAGCAGCAGCAGTAGCAAATAGTGCAATCGTCAATTCCAAGTCAAGTAAACGACACGGCATTAGGTACGGGTGGGCGGCTGCTGCCCTGTTAGCTGGCCACAAGCAGACGCGCACGTCAAACCACCACACACTGTGAAATATCAAAAGAAAATTCATTGAGCGGAATTCCAAAAGAGCTCGATGCCATTCAAGTAGTTAGGTTAGTCGTTGTGCGATGCTAACGGTGCGGGCGTTACTGCTTACCGGCTGCTGTGGTACTGTGACTATGTGTGTAGTGGTTTGGTAGGGAGTGGCTGCGTATGTGTGTGGTTATGTAAGTAATTGTTTATGTGTGCGTATGTTAAGTGTCAATATATGTAATAAGCACACGAATACTACGAAGGTGTGGGTGTGGTGTGTTGCAATAACGGATTTGCTATTTACTTGCGTCTGAGGTAATGTGAGATGTGAAGACAATCGTCACACAGTGATAGCAAGTGAATTGCAGCGGTACTTCTTTATACCTTAATAGACACCCCAACCCACCTACAATTTCACTTATCACTAGCGAATTAGTTAGTGTCGGTGAAAAAGTGTCCGGTACCCTCATATTGAACTTGCGCTTAGCAGTAACTACTTTACAGGGTGTTTGTTGCAAGGTTTTAAAAACGAAAAATCGATGTTGCGATATGCGGGTACTGCGTTCATGTGCCCGTTTTCTTCATATAAAATTCGTATGGATTAGGAATGTTTATTATATTTAAAGTTTTCTCTGAATCGTACTCCGTTTTAGCACAATACTGGCACAGTCGATTTTTCCAAACCTCTCTTCAGATTAATTTTTCACCAGCATAGACATGAACAGTTCATAATCGCTTGGAGTTCAGTCTGGCCTATAAGGACATACGAACCTTCCAACCAAGCTCTCGGAACTTCTGGCGAGTCACTGCTGATGTGTGTGGCATGATCTTTGTCCACTTTGAGCAGAATTCCTCAATAATTGAAAAAATTTGTCCGTTCCTGAGCAATCTGGATTGATTTATTATCGCTTCTGCAATGATTCGCATATATATACTCCTATATTATGATGAGCGGGTAATGAATTTTTGTGCCTCTTTCTTCACATATAATTGTTATGGACAATACTAGCACAGTCGACTTTCTCAAGATTCTCTCGAAGTTAATTTTTCGGCAGTAAAGGCCTTCGCTATAGACAAGAACAGGTCGTAATCACTTGGTGGCCTGTTCGCACGAACTTACTAACCAAGCTTAGGAGCTTAGGACGAGTCAACGCTGATGTGTGTGACATAGTCTTGTCGACTGTATCGCAATAACTATTTCCGAACTTGAAGTTCGATGCATAAAAACCTCAAAGCCAAAGTCGCGGAGCTCCTGGCGCGGCACTGTAGATTTATTGCCCACGGGAAGATCACACCATTTATAAAGTCATTTTCAAATGAAAATTTGTCAAATTTTCCGAACACTTACTTCAAAGGCTCTTAAAAGCATCAATGTTGTTTGGTTTGGCTCCGTTGGTCCAAAAGACAGCGGATTTTTTGGCGGGCAAAACTCAAACCGAGCATAAGTCCGTTCCGGACTTGGTTCATTATACATTTGCTCTGAGAGCTTATTCTGGAAAAACGACGCTGGTGTCAAGGGTGCTTACAATATTCCTCAATAATCTGCGTATTTATCACAGTAATGACTTTTCGATCTTTTGTATGTAAGTAATGCTTGAAGCAGACCGCACACCTCAGACTGCAAGACTTGTTATTTTCTCAAGTATGAGTCTATCCCTGTTAGAAGAACGAGTATGCGAAACTCTTCGATGTATGTACATATATAATACCCATTTCATCATTACAACTTCTCCCTTTGTCGCACCCTTTATTTTCTTTCAAAAACATCCTGACACCTCCTTTGTGTCACCGTCACCTCTCTACCATGACTCAATAAAATGCAAGCCAATTGAACACTGTGGCAATTTAATTTGTTGGTTTTCCTTTCAAAACGTTAGAAAAAAAGCCCTCACACACGTAGAAAGAAAAGGAAATTTTACAGAACTTCATGTCTGGCAGGAAGATTGTGGCAGGAAATGATATGACTGATGTACTGCAACCACAAACTCACAGTCAAACGCACACATACAGATCTCAAATCGACGAATAGTGAGGGTCGGAAAATTGAAATTTGTGCATAGAAAAGGGTCAACAGAATTCCTAGATTTGAAAGCGCTGAGCGGCGACACTTGGTGACAACTAAAATTAAGTACTAAGCAGCATGTAAAACGTTTGACGGGAACTTCAAACATATATACACATATGTAACCTGTACGAATAATGACAGAGGAAATATATAGTAGTTAGTTTATGTTATCATTAGTTTATGTGCTCTACGTCAAGTGAAAAAATAAGAAGTTACTATTGTTTTTTTAAGAATAACTGTTTCGTATCACAACTGTAAAGTACTTTTGCCGCTATGTTGGCTTACTTGTTTGAGTTTTCCATATCCACTAATCCATTGTTGTTTTAAATAGTTCGACCCATCTAAAATCTCCTTTCTTATCGGTATTTTAGGTTAAGTTAGGTTATACTAGCCGGCTATCACGCCATGCGAGTATATAGACCTACTGTTCCTTAGTAATGCCAGATGGAGGTTCAGTTTTGAGTTCGTCACATAGTACGTCAAAGTTTTTTGCGAACTTTAAGAGCGCAATGTTGTCTACGTTGGATACTTCATCCAGGTCCTTTGAACTCCAAAGGCCCTAGATACTTGAGTCGATTTCTAGATTGCGCTGGACAAAGGCATAGCCCAGCGTCTCTTTTATTTTATCTTCTCTACACTTTCTGCATGTATCGTTATCACTTATGCCCATCCGGCTCGCATGTGATGCCAGTAGGTGGTGACCTACGAAGAGACCATCAGCTGTCCGGCAATCCCTTCGAGACCATGTGAGTAAGAAGTAAGCGGGTTTACCTAAGAAAACTTGCGCATGATCTTGGCGAACCTGCATATACTTAAGGCGTTCCACCTGGTCCTAATCCGCCTGTCAGCACTTTCGTAAATTTCAATGTTTATACATAGTTCTTAGTGACTTATGTATTTCTTGTACTTGTTCGGTAGCCAGACGGAACTCATTTGTGCTCTGGAACCCACTGTATATGCAGCCGCTTTAAGGTAGCCGTTACATCAACTACTTCACTGCCTCTAAGCACGTTATTTGACATAATGCGCTGTGAGAATATTAACTTAATTACTGCCTGGCTTTCGGACTTTTTATGTTATTTCCAGCGTAACACTTCAGTAGTCTTGAAAGGTCGCCTGAGATCCACCTCCGAGCAATATATTCCGGCTCCCACTTCATGGGTCATTTTGGATCCATCTTTGTAGATGTTGTAGGCTCCGCTGGTGTGTGACTAGCTTCTGCGCCATCCATCTTCCTTTTGTTTGGCTTGGAACCTTCCCTCTATTAAGCTATAGACCTTTGTAGAGAACTCACTTAATGCCTCCAGTCTTGCTGCTGATTTTGCCGCAGAGCTTTTTACTGCAATGTCGGTTGATGGTAGTTTGAGTAACCTTTCTATTCTAGAATATTTTTAATAGCATTTTTATTTTCTTTTGGCAAGAAGAGGTTCCCGCGTCTCTATTTAGATTAGATGGCTGATCCCTTAACGTGGCGGGGGATAACACTTAGACTGTTATGTACATTCCTTTATGAATACAGACAAAATCTTCCGTAGTTAGACATCAACTGCTGCTAAAAACGCCGGAACCTATCACAAATCCGTTTAGGCCTTTTATATATATTTCCGATATTTCACCTGGATGTCTAGAACTATAAAAACCAAGAAGTTTTGCTTTGATTTGACTAAAGCGGGACACTCAAGGAGGAAGCGTTGAGTCTATGCCATCTTCTTCTAGAGAGCTGATGTAGCTGGCATCAGGTAAGGTGTTCAATCCTACCCCATCAGACAATGCCAGCTTTCAAATCCTACTCCATGGATGGAGTGGGACCCTGCTGAGAGCGATTAACCCTGGGTAAGCAGTACCTAGCGACAGCACAGTTGTTATCCAACGCTTGCTGAGAGGTCTGAGACCCAACTGTCCAGTGGTAAATCACAAGAGCCAACGTAGCTTCTACCCTTTCTCATTCCGCAGTTATTGTGACTGAACGAGCTGTCCTAGCAGCAAAACGTTCAGCGCCATAGTTGGCTTGGAGTCACTTTACTGCTTAATTTTCTCCCGCCTTTATCAGCTGTCTTCAATTCATCAAGCGTTAGAGAGTACGGAATCGAGTCCATTATACTAGCTATGAAACAGACTGACAGATTGAAAATGTGAATCTTTCTTTCAAGTTCTGTCTCATATACTTATCTAAGGAGCATCGAACACTAGTGACTTAGTGACTATATGAAGTTGTTGTATCCAACTAGATTTATATGTTACAAGTTTCTTTTTTGCTTACAGTTTCAATTGATATACAATTTACTTAAACAATACTTTGTGGAATTAACTGCTAGCCACCAAATGTAAGCTGCAGTCTTGCGCAGAATTTGCAAAAGTAAAGAGCACTTTACAATAACTCATCTAGAACGATACAAATATTAGCTAATAGCTAGCTTATATAAAGAAAACAAACTTCTCCTAAAGATATGCTTCAAAAGCAAAATCCTCCTAAAGGTATGCTACATTCCAAAAGCTTGAAGATATGCAAAACAATCTATCAACATGCGTCCCAACAAATAAAATATTTATCCTTAAAAAATTAAATGTGTGAATAGTTTATTTTGCAAAACATTTGAAAAAAAAATTTATCTGAATTGTTCAAAAAATGCATTCAGTTAAGTTACAAATTTGCTCATATGACATTCCCCACAGTACTTTGCGGTCTACCTGAAGCCTGCTGTGATTACTGGCAAGCGTCCAGCAAATTTGTGTAGTGCACATTGGCCTCTTGAGTTGTGAAATATTTGGTATGGAGGTTAAAGTAATTAGAAATACTTTGTTATTGGCACTCAAGTGAAAAAATTTCTTGGCAGGCAATTTATGTAATATGTTTTTCTATGCCATTTTATTATGTGTGTGCATAGTGTAGATGTGTGCGTGTGCTTAATGTAGATGTGTTAGTTGGTTTCTGCTGAAAGAATGTTAAGCTTTCCAAAATGCATATAAGCGAATTCTTGTCTACATTTTGCATAGTTTAAGGCGTATATCTGAAAATGTGTGGATAGTTGTGTGTTTACAGGTGGACTTGTGCTTAATTATTTGGATGGGAGAACATGCATGTATATTAATAGGGATGAATAAAATTTGTATCCCATATCCCATACTGATATAAAATGTATGAAGTTAAGAGAGAAGACAGAGAGAACAATTTTTTTATTAAGAGGGTATTCTAGTCTAGAAATTTAAAAAAATCGAAATTTTTTGTTTTTTATATTTTCATAGTTTAACTATTCAAGAATATGTGTACATGAGGATTTTTCATAATTCAAATTATTTTCGGAGATATAGGCATTTTTCTGACACGGCATCCAACGCGAAACTTTAAAGGAGTTTTTCTCAAAACTGCCTTTTCGAAACGATACCCCCGATTTCTCAGGTTCTACTGGACCGATTTACTTGAAATTTTTATAGAGTCTTCTTTATAGGCTTATCTATGGTTGCAACTAGCCTTTTCTTTTTGTTTTCAGATAACTAGGAGGGTTGAAATCATGGGTATGGTCACGTGGATATTTTTAGAGACCCCCACTTCGCCAGCTCATAATTTTTGAAACTTTTTGCTTTTTTTTAGTTTTAATTTTTTTCTCTACTCTTCTAAAATTACCAAATAACTAATAAAAAAAAATGGATAGTGAAAATATTAATTGCCGTTTTTTACGACACTTTAAAAATTACCTGAAATTCATGCTTCTAGACTAGAATATCCCCTTAATCTTTTGTTCGTTTTTTCATACCCGGCGCTAAGTGCCGAATCGAATCACATATTTTCACGCTTAAATGAATATGTATTTGAGTGTATGGAAAGATCTCATGTTGACAATATGTTAAAAAAAAACCGGTCACTGGCGCAAATCTTCGGAATCACCTCTTTCAAAAGGGTTTCTTGAGGTGTGGAAGACACCTGAAAATCGTTTTAGCGAACGGGTTTATATTTTTCATATGACTTGCTGGTAAAGCACCTAAGCTTAAAGCTTTAAATAAGTTATTCGGAAACTGGTGAATTTGTATGGAAAAACCTTATTTTTTTACCTAAAAATATAGCAGCAATTGTTTAAAATAAAAAAATAAATAAAAGTTAGAAAAGAAGTTTTAATCATAACAGAAAATCGTACCTAGTTTACTGCATAAAATGACTACTTTTAAAATCTTATGTTAGCTTTATTTGCCCAGTACCATTGCCGCAAGATTTGAAAAATTCGGACACGAGAAGAAAAATTTTAAGTCCTGAAGCTGACTTACCCAAATCCTTTGGCATCGGATTGCCTAAGAAAGCTACATTTATTCACAATTCTGCCAATTTAAAAACTTGTAGAAGGCAAAATGATGTTGGAAAAAATATCCCCCCAATTGTTAGCTAGAAAACTATGAATCAAATATGTTAAATCATATCAATTGACATTTGCAGTATTTGAACAGAAGGAAACAATATAAAATATTTTAAATTTAAAGAAATAATGAAATAGAAATTTATAATACAGGTGCTGTTACTGGGAATACTACGTCATGTAAAAGATTAAGCTGATCAATTGGATAAAGCTTAACAAAAATTGTAATACAACCCAATACTACTGTGGGCAAAAATAGTAAAACTTTGCAATTTAAATTTAACGCGAAAACACATTCCTCGAACTATTTTTTTCTAGATTCATATGACTGTCATTGACATCTGTGCCAAATGCCACATCAAATTTATCATTATCGTTCAGTATACGCCTGTCTATCTGGAGAACACAGAGTGAGTTCGGCAGTTACTCCGATGAGTGAAGTTATTCAACAAAGAAGTTTCATGAAATTTTGTGTGCGGAATCAAATTTTTGGTAACGACACGTTCAGAATGTTAGAAAAAACCTACAGTGATAATTGTTTGTCACGGGCCGGGGCTTCTGATTGCCCAAAATATATAAAGACAGTTGATAACGCGATGACGATGAATCACGTCCAGAACAGACATCAACATCAACTGATAATCAGCACGTCAATAAAATAAAGATATTGATGATTGAGAATCGACGATTAAGTGTCTTTCTTAGATTCTACACCCATTGTTGGAATATCCGAAGGATCAGTGCAAACTATTTTGACAGATTATCTGGGTTTAAGGAAAGTGAAAACTCGATTGATTCCAAAATCAAATTTGAAAAAAACAGCGTCCTCTTAACATCTGTGAAACAATGCTTTTCGAGGATATAATGAAACGTGTTATTATTGGCGATGAGTCTTGGATCTATGCTTACGATCCGGAAACAGACGATCAATTTTACGAAATTCGTGGCAAAGGTGAGCCGAACTCTACAAAACCGCGCCAAAGCAGATCAAAAATCAAGGTTATATTGACAGTTTTCTTAGATTGTCGAAGTGTGGTGTCCTCCGAACTCCTTCCGACCGACAAAACTGTCAACAAAGATTACTATTTAAGTGTTATGCGTCGTTTGTGCGAAGCTATTCTTAAAACGAAGCCGGAATTATGGGCCGACAACTCTTGGTTTTTGCACCACGATAATGCACCGTCGCATACTGCATTTATTCCTTTTTAGATGTTTACCAAATTTTTAACCAATATTGTGTGGCAAACGTCGTGTTCAATTTATTTAGCTCCGTGCGACTTCTGGCTATTCAGAAAACTCAAAAGACCACTCCGGGGAAACCATTTTGAGTGACTGAAGATAGTAAAAGTGAATCGCTACGCTCATTGAGCGCAATTCCGAAAATTGACTTTAACAATTGTTTATAGGATTAGTTAGAAATGTATTTGGGTCAAGAGTGATTACTTTGAGGAGGATGACACAAATTTTTAAGAATAAATTAAGAATTTAAAAAATATGATTGATTTACTTAAGACTGCTTGGCATTTTATAACAAACCTAGGCACAACATTACATAACGTAACATAACATATCGTAACGGGAGAAAACACAAATTATAACATAAAACAACTGAGCATAACATAGCCTAATATAAGCATAACATAGAACTGCATTTCATAATATAATAAAACAACTAAGTTGTCATAAAACGGCTCAACTATATCCAAAGCAGTTGCTAGTGTTCTACTGTCCAAAGTTTGCGGCATAAAGTTTGAAGTTCTTTTTATTATTTTCTTTCATTTCTTTATTTGAATTTCATTTCATATTTTCGGTTAGCTGTCGGCCTTTTTCCACTGCTCTCTACATTAGCCTATACTAGTTGTTTTCTACATTTATTTTTATTTGCTGCTTTATCCGAGTTACTTTCTCTTTCATTGCGTTGTTCTCTCCATTTGCGCATTCGAAGTTTATCACCGGCTTTTTTTTAGTAGTCTGTCTTTGGTAACTTGTAATTAAAATTTTTTGTTGTTCAACTACGTAGATGTATATGTATAATTGTATGCATTAGGGTGCTCGACATTTGCGTTACTTTCATTTAATGTACTGCTTTAACAGAGTACGCCATGTCGTATGAGAAACACATATTTGTGACTATAGCCCTTTGTATGAATGTAGATGTAGATGTCATGTATAACTTTAACTGCGATTATTATGTGTCAGAATATTACTTTTCGAAAATGTAGGACTATATGTTTTTCAGAAAAATAGTTTATTGCAAAAGATCATGTAATCCCATGCTGAATACACAGAAGAAGTAAAATTATAAAAAAAGACGGTTTGAAGTGGAGGCTTAGTAGTTTAAAACTAAAAATTCAGGAAATAACAGACACCCTGGTATATACATACATACTATGTATTAAGGTGGGTAAAAATAATGTTTTTTTGCTTGCCATCTGAAAATTTGGTTGAAAAATTTGTATCTCGCTTCCAAGTACTTAAGAAAATTGAATGCTCGTCGAGAAAAATTTAAAGAAATTTTTTCGTTAACCTAATCGTGAGGCTATCTATTAACGTAAAAAATTATTAATTTTTTATTTCCTTCCTACTCTGGCGAATTATTTCACAGACACTTCTAAGAAAGGAACTCTAAGAATGTGCCCTTAATTATTGCGAAAATGTTGCATTTTGATCATTTTAAAGAAAATATTTTTTTTTTAGAAATTTTATAACTCAAAGAAAAATATATTTTAAATCGGTAAACTCCTAGTCACTATTTTAAAATTAATTTTTAAATTTTTTTTCCTTTTTTTCCTTTTTTATTTTTTTTATTTTTTTTATGACGATGGACCTAAATGCGTAATTTAATCGAAAAATTATATAGACCATTTTTGTAGAGCAGTTAATGTCTTACAAGATCAGTTGCTATTCAAAATGAGTTTTTATTTCATTGATTTATGAAATACTTAAGAGAAAATTTGCTTTCTTTAAAATAATCAAAATCAAACCAGAGGACCTTCTCCCTGTTTTCAGAGTACCGAGCGAAAAAAAATTTTGACCCACCCTAATATGTATACATTTATTTATATCTATAAAATTGTTGCCTTAGAAGTGTTTATCAAACATTTTTTCAGTGTGCCAAATGAAAAAAAAAAATTGTTCTGACCCACCCTAATATTTGTAAATGTAGTTATTTCTACACAATTACTGCCCAAGAAGTGTTTACCACACTTTTTTTCATAGTACCAAGCGAAAAATCATTTTTATTTTTTGACACACCCTAATACATACATATGTATGTTCAAAATTTGTAATTTCTATAATTTTTTTCTTAGAAGTGTCTATTATACAATTTTTCAGAGCACCAAGCAAAAACCATTATATTTTGAGCCACCCTAATATGTGTATAAATGTAGTTATTTCTATAAATTTGCTTCGGCTAACTTTTTTACATGCTACAACAAAAGCAATCTGCACAACTATGTCAGCTGCGTGTAATCGCAGTTTTCCTGTTACGAAATTTGTTAGAATCTGTATTTCGTTTTTTGCTTTTTTTTTTTAATTTTTTTATATTTGTTATATTTTATTATTTTTTTCCTTTTATTTTTAAATTTTTTTATTTTATTTCTTTGGTTTTTTATCTTCATTGCTTTTTGATACAATGTCAAAAGTTTTGCATCATGTCCAACATTACGCTCAAACCGTGCATTCATCTCCTGTGCCACAACACAGATCACAACGCTTTATGCCGCCGGCGGCCATGCAGTCAGTAGTTCCGGAATATGGCTATATGGATGCACGAATACATATAAACAAACAAATATGCATATTTATATATACATGTATGCATGTATATATCCAGCCATACATTCAGTCTGCATTGACGGATGCAAGCACTGACATAGAAATGGCCATACACACAGCCATGCACGCATATAAATATTTGATTCGTTGTTGTAACACAAACTTATCACGTGGTTGTTGCTTTTGTTTTATGCTAGCGCACAAATCAAGCTGTAGACCCAACATAAATGTAAACGGGAAAATGTCACATGGTGGAGTAGCAGTAAAATGGCACATTAAAAAATTGCCACTTTTTCACACACACACTCATACCGACAGGAAGTTGCGTGTGTTGGTGGCGGCGACGCTGCAGTAGCAAAAACTCTTGCACTTTTAAATGTATACATAAATTTTGTGGAAAAACTTGGCAGCTACTGATTGCCGAAAATTGGTGGAATTAAATCTGTAGTCCTTTGCTTTGTTGCACAGTGTAAATATAAATAAGTAAAAATTTGTTTTATGAGCGCTTTGTTTTTGCGCAGTTCCTCAATTGCGTTAAAAGTTATTGTTCTATAAACCGCAATTTCGCCAATTTTGTGTGGCTTTGCTGTGGAATTATGGCTGTTTTCTTTAATTCGCGACATAAATTTTAACCAATATGACGATGACGGATTGTAGTTTTGTAAAAGGTGTGCTACTACTTTTTTATATAGTCATACTTAATTTAGCCCTTTCCACTTCATTTGCCGTATTATGTGTATATAAGATCTATCAAGTGACGAACGTGAAATGAAATAATTTTTTTTTTAATATCTTGCTACAAAGTTTACCATGACTGTTTTCTTTGAGCTCGGCAAATGCGTAAAAAATGCATATCTGACACCCCTACTGCCTTTCAAGTAACCCCACAAACAAATTAGAGGACTTAAAGTTATCAACACCACCGATTACTAATATAAAAGTTATTGAATTTTGTTATTAAAAAATGTCGACAAATTATTTAAAAACTACTTCAAAATTACTCCTTACAGCTAACACGTGATCCAAGTATAGGTACTTTTTCAAAAGCCCTTTTTGACAGATCGCGCGTGAGTCTTATCCATCTGTCATGTTATTTTTGTTGAGTATTGTTTGGCATTTGATCGTGAAAAGACATACCATTAATTACAAATCGTACAACTTTATTACGAAACTTCACGTTCTGTACGCACCGGCCTACCGATCGTACAATTCGCAACACCATCACCCATCTTGAGGTCCTGCTTTCACTATTGGTTAATATTAGACCGAATTGACAACGTTCAGCCGTAGCTGAGAGTGTACCGCTCGACCTTCCACTGGGCTTTTGAAAAGTTCTAAGAACAGCCGACTTTTTGAACCAAATTTTGTTCAGCGGTGAGTCTGAATGATGATGACTGGGCATGTAAACAAACAAAATAGCCGCTTTTGGGACGAAGAGTTGATGAGCTGTCATTTTGTCGCGAAAATACAACGGTTCGGTGTGGTTTATGGATCGATGAAATCATCGGTTTATATTTATTCAAAAATGAAATTTAAGCTCGTGATCTCGTGATCTTTAATTTCAACGAGACTTCCCACAAATCGCTTCAATCAGTAGATTTATTGACAGGTAATTGCACGTTTTAAGCCGTTCGATTGACCACCAAGATCGTTTGATATCACATCGACAGACTTTTTCCTGTGGGGATATATAAAGTCTAAAGTTTAAACGGACAATTTCGCATCGATTCAGGGCTTAGAGCAAAACATCCCACGTGTTAGTCGATATACTCGACGTAGATTGGACTCAACGGATGGACATTTGAGACGTTGTCGCGGCCAACATTTTAAAGAGATAATATGCAAAAAATAAATGCCAAAGACTGTTCTTTCGAATGATAATAAACATTCCCCATTAAATTTTAAGTTTCTGTATTTTTTCGTTAAAGAAGTAGGGAACCACGAAATGGATCACCCTGTAAAAAATGTCGAAATAATACTCGAAATTTTCTGCTACTTAATATAGCTATAATGATTTTCCCTTGCATGTGATAGTCAGAATGTAATCAAACCCTTCGCTGGATATGCACTTCAGAGGCATATAAATCCTAGCCCTTTTTATTCGAACAATATTTCATATTTCGCCTTAGAACAGTTACGAAGGCCAAATAGTATTGTCGAAAGCCTGAAGGTAATTTTTTAGATTCTTCACTTTGCATAATTATTTATCTCCAATAAAATTAAATGAGTATATAAAATGGTGTTCATTCACAAAAGATAAACGTAGAGATCTCTCATTCAGAAATCCTGGTTGTACAGGCTCTTAGTGAATAATGAAGCAATATCAAACGATGCTAAAAACAAAAATAAAAATAAATGATACGAGGTGGCAAGCATTACAAACCGAAAACTTTTTTCCAAAAAAAACTATTGCGATAAAGAGTTTGGTTCCTCCTAAACAGAGGTTGAACAAGCTTAAATATGGTTATCTCCATTGGTTAAATTTGCCAACTGCTAAATTTGAACGATCGAACGTTTTCCTATTTACGTTATATAACTTTTTATAGGCATCCAAAAAATACACGCTACTGGTAATTCAGACCGTCGGACATATGTAATGAGTATCTGCTGTTTATCTGTTTTAAGATACTAAAGACACTTTCCAATTAACTGTTTTTTTTTTTTTTTTCATTCTAGTTTGTTGAAGCTTGATATATTTGTAAGACAGCATAGAACTGGTCAATCACTCATTTATTTAACACTTTTGTCTCGACCGATGTTTTAGTTCGGCGAATATGTGAAAATTAATGACCTTGTGAATGAGCCAATTGGTTAAAATAACTAATAATCATATTCGTTAGTTCATAACAGTTGCTATTAGAAGTACACAAAAACTAAATATCGTAGTTACTAATTAACAGTTGATTTCCAGTGCCAATTCTCTAATAATGAATTTTTTAATTCCGTACCCGACATTAAGCCTGTCTGCTAAACAGTCAGTGAGACAAATTGTGCCGATGAAAACTGTCATGTTTCGCCTTTGTATTTTTTGTTCACTTTGATATTAAAAAAATCGAAACAAAATCAATTGGTGATTCAGGTCGCATAGCTTGAATTCATTAGATAACTTGCTGTATTTCAGATCTAGTAAATGACATTTGGTCGTAAACCAGCTGCAACTGACGCGTTTGGAAATCAATATTTGATGTGTTTCTGGCGATAAATATATCTTACGAGCTGACTAATCCACATACTTTTCTTTTAGATATTGTTTACCATAAAAAACCACACAATTTAAGCTAAATAAGCACCGTTTTGCAAAAGTAATTTCCTAATGTCACAGAAAACGTCGTCAAAATCATTCACCATAGACCGGCACAAGTCCGTACTATGAGGTGGTCCCGGCGGGAACACAATTATTATCCTACTGGCTGTCTATTTGCTGCTAATCCCACCAAAATGCTTCAAAAAATCTTCCTGACTCCTTAATGCTTACTTGACCATAGTTTTCGGCTGCTCACCGCGCTTCGGTAACCACTCGCTTCTGAATTCAATCCAGTTTTTTACGGTTCAGCAAAGATTCACAGATGAAAATATGAAAACTCGGTCCAGCAGATTTCGGTTTGCTTTAACTCATGTGGCACCAAAACATCGAGCTGCTTTTTAGTACCCATCTCATTTAAAGGATTCCAAATGGTTTGTATGAAATTTTTAACTTTGTGGTAATCGAAGCAGAGCTTATAAGCCGATCGTCTGGAGGATTTCGATGATTTTAGCCATCTTTCACATAAAATTTATAAAACGAAATGAACAAAACTAAAATTGAGCGGGACTGGCGATTATAATATTAACACTATCCACATTTTCAACTACCTAGCTTGCCTTATCTTTATCAAATAAATACTGCAATATATGGCGTGTTAACTTTTCAGCTTCGGCTGACCTTTGCCATAGTACTGGGCCAACTGATCGTCTATTTACGGACCGTAAGTATAGATCCAAGACTCATCGCCAATAATAATACGTTTTCTGACATTCTGGTGGGTGGAAAGCATTGTTTTATAGACGTTATCACAACGTTGTTTTTCGAAAAAATTTAGTGATTTTGGAACCAATTGTGCTTTCACTTATCTTAGGCACAAATGATGTTTCAAAAGGGTTTTCACTGCTCTTTCCGATATTCGAATGATGTCAGTAAGATATGTGACTGTTAATCGTCGATTCTTAGTTACCAATTCCTTTCTTTCATTCACGTTTTGAGCATCAGTTTACGTTGGGGACCGTACTGGACGTGGTTCATCGTCAAGGCGTTTTTGACTCTTTTCAGATAATTTGTATTAATGTAAGGTACTTGCTTGCGAGAAACAATTATCACCTTAGGTATTTTCAACATTCTGTTTCGGCTCCAGAAATTTGATTCCGCATACAAAATTTAATGGAAATATTTTGTTCAATGATTTTATTTTGATGTAACATTTGGCACAGATATCACTGACAGTCATGCCAACTTAAAAAAAAAAAAATATTTCGACGAATGAGTTTCCTGGCGAAATTTAAATTGTTTAAGTCTTACTATTTTTTTGCTCACTGTAACAGGCAACGCGAGATACAGTTTGTTAAAGCGATTTACTGAAAAAAAAAAAACAGATTTTTTTTTGGCTGGGATTTTTATAAGTAATTGTGCAATTTTTTACTTTTGAATATGCCTTACACATTACCAGAAACTGCTTAATGCTTAGCTATATTTTTAGTCTTTCTTTGGTAGGTTTGTTTCACATTTTTAACATCACACATTTACTTTAAGATGAGCAAAGCACACTTCAAAATTTTTGTGAACTTAAAATACTTCCAATTATTTCTTAATTTAGTTAATTTATCAGGCGTTTCGTTGATTTAATTCCTCCTTAATTTCATAATTATTCACTACAGTGTATCGCAAAACCTCTCGTTATTCCTAACCAGTAATAAAGAAGTCAAACGCTTCGCACACATCAAACGAAATTCCCAACTAATAACGAAAAATTGGAAAGCACGCTATGGGGACCACAACAAATAGCAGCCGCTTTGCTAATTTGTCTGCAATTCCAACAACAACCGCCTACCATCTCAGTCACTAATACTAAAAAGATTATAATAAATACATTTAAATACTGTGTTGCCACTCACCTGCTGCAGCTGTAACGCACGGCAAGTGTACTTTGTACCAAACGCCTAAAATTATGTTACGACAACACAATAAAGGTGAAGCCCAACGCGTCGAACGCATTTAAAACGACACTGCCACGTATGCATGTAGTGGTGCTGGGCCAGCAAATAGCTGACACCGCTGCGGCCTGCGTCAATTGCCTCTGGACAACACACTTGAAAATGTCAGTCAGTACGCATTATCTTTTTGTATTTGTTTTTATAATTATTTTGTGCTTTTGAGCCAACCGCACAAACACATACGTATTTGCACACGTACACACTTGTGCTGTGTCAGCTTGTGTGGGCAAGCAGTAGACTGGTGCTAACACGTTCGCATTATGTTAAACGTCTCACGGGGCTATGCGCCTAAACATATGCAATAACAATTTACACATGCGTTTGCTCACTTCACTGTCGGACGCATACACACATACACGCAGCGCGCTATTGTTTTAATGCCTCGAGGCGTTGAGTGTGCGTGTGCGCGTTGTTGTTTCTTTTTGTTTTTGCTGTTGCTGTTGCCACATTTGTTTCAAGTGCTTTTGTGTTGTCACTTTTTGTTGTTTGTTTCTTTCCGTTTTGCTGCCTTTTCAAACAAATGTTAACTGTCACTGCATGTCAGTGTCAACAAGCGGCCACACGCGCATTTTCGCTGTCGGCGGCGACCATGGTGACGTCCAATGACGGCGAAAAGGTCCAACTCATCATGCCGTGGCAGAAGGAAAAATATTTACACACACACATACACAAACTTGTCGTTTGATACTAAGTATATTTCTGTCTAGCGCCTCAAAGTATATTTCGTGCTATGCTTGTTTATTCTACAAAATATATATTGGCGCCTTTACGTATGTCGCGCGCCAAAAATTATATTATGCGTCTTCTCTTCGTAGTCGCACAAACGAAGCGTAGCACATTCGTCTCACACACACAAATCGTCACCACCGAGTACTTTGCACTCGGCTAGAGGCACACACTCATCGCCTCGGCCACTTCGTTCCGCACTCGTTGCTGTACGAGCTGAAACTGAATTTGAATTTGTTGGCGGCGACACACCGAACACGGTCAAAGTCAATGCTACTTGGCATCGTTGAAGCGTTCATTAGTGGCTGGCGTGTTTCGTAGCCGAAGTTCTCTAGTGCACATACGGTGGTGAATTTCGTGTTGAGAGTTAAATTCTTATGCTGAGAGAGAATTCATTATGCTGAGTGCATAAAGTTAAAAAATTCTTAAGAGTTATCTAGCGCTCCGTAAGCGTGGTGAATATTTTTTTACAAGGTTTGAAAATTTCATCACATTTGAGGTGAGATTTATGCAACCTTAAACAACAAAGTCTTATAAACATTTTTGTGAGGCTTTTGTTGCGGTGAATAATTTTCATATTTGGTGTTTTGCATCAACTGTGGTGAATTTTTGCTTAAGTTGAATTCAATACAAAAAAACATTTGTTTGCACTCATTCTATAGCTACCATATGTTTTTTGAATTTGAATCAGTGCAATTTCAGTTTTACCACGGTGTGGTGGAAATGTTATTTCACTGTAAAATTCACTGTTAACTGAACACGTTTGAAAATACCTGCTTGTAAAAATTACAATAATAAAGTCATATACAAACTTTTTTGAGGTGAATAATCTTCATATGTGGTGTTTCGTATCACCTGTGGTGAATTTTTACTTGAGTTGAATTCAATATATAACAGCATTTCTTTGCAGTGATTCTATAGCTACCACTAGTCTTTTTAATTTTTCAGTGCTATATCATATTTACCACGGTAGTGGTGAAAAAATTAACTTGCTCTAAAATTAACTCTTACAGCACACTTTTGTAACAGTTGGTGCAAGAATTTTGTTTAAGCACTAATTGCAATTAATTACAGAATTTTATAGTCACCACGGTTAAGGTGAGATGCGTTGTTTTTTTAATGATATCCACAATATGTATTCTGGGTAATATCGCCTCATTAAGAAATATTCTGTCGCTTTAATATTCACTACATTGCAATTTAATTTGGTTAATAAGTGTGGTGAATATATCAATCCATTTACAATTGTATATTTATTGTAACTTAATAGTAAATTTAATTTGACTGTTGGATAATGCAATGAGAGCTACTTCGAATATTCAAATCGCACCTGAGCTATTCAACATTCGCTTGAATATTTATATCATGTTGAGTTCGGAAATTCACCTTGTCTCAACTTTGGTAATACAACTCTTTCGAACTATTACTCACGAATGAAAATTCCCAAATTTTTTCTCTGTTGAATTTATTTCATACTTTCTCTTTCGCTCTCTCTCTCTCTCTCTATCTCTTCCTGATTCCGCCGAAAAACTCACCTGTTGTCGTTTTGTTTTTGTTGTTCATTCGCTAACTAACCATTATGATGAACTTCCTACTCGAAATTCCATTAGTCGTCAGTCACTTCGTTTATAATCATTCAAATGCCTCTCGGCCGCAAGCGGAAATAACTGTAATCGTACTCTGTGGTGAATTTTGAGCGGCTTTAAATAAAGCGTATAATATCTTTGGAGCACTCTCAAATGTCGAGTGTGCCACAGCTTACTAGAACTACTTGTATATGTAGTGGGTGTATGCATACAGTTTCTTCTTTGTATGTATGTGTGTGCGTACATATTATGCCTTATGTTGAGCGTCGGCGGTTGGTTGAGGGTTATAAATGCGGTTTTAATTGCACTTTGGTTAAAGCATTTACAGCGGCTTAAAATGAAAATTCGATTTCGAATGTACAATGTGGCAATAAAATGAGACATCTGCGTACGCAGCAAGCAAGCAGTTTTTAATGTCAAAAATATAGTCATTAACACATGATTAAATTGCCTGCAGAGTATATGAAATTCTCAGTGGGTTAATGAGTTCTTTTTATTTCGTTTTGGTATTCTGACGGGGGAAAGTGTGTTTTTGATGAAAGTTTGTAAAGGGAAAAGGGATAATGGGAGTCGCTTAATATTCATGAAATTAATTAGGTTTAATTAGGTTGAGTAGAGATTTTCGAAGTGCGTTAAGTTTTCTCGCTAAATGAAGAGCGGTTATGAAATAAATTTGAATAAATCGTATTTATCCCAATTAGGAATCAACTGCAATTTTGATTAGCCTTTTACATCTCTTAATACCATCAAAGATTCAAACCGGACATGTTCATGACATGTTCTTCGAAACAGTATTTTTAGTTTCGAAAACTGCAAAACATCGGGCCATATCTTGCGAATATGGTAGCTCAGCGCTAATTCTGGGTTCATTTTTAACCAAAAGGTCAGTCACAATCATGATAGAAAGAATCTTCTGCTCACAGAGCCGATTCATTCCCTGAATTAATGATCAGCTCCAATCTCAAGTATCTCTTTCTCCTACGCTGGTTATAAGCGTTGACGGTAATGACCTTCTGTGCCTTCAACCAACTTTGTATTTTCTAGTTTCGGTTGATTTTTAGAGCATTACTCGCTAGACTTCGCAGCTACCTAGACAAGCATCTCTGCTGCGATGTTTACTCCACGTAGTTTCGTTTTTTCAAAAAATTCTGTTTTTCCTCCATGAGTCTATTATTGACCCGCTTCTTACACAAACATTAACCGAAATGTATTGCATCATTCCATTAGAGGTCTTGAGATCCGATCCAATCTCATTTATGCCAAGCTGTCGATTTTCAGGCGTTATTTTCTTATAACTCTTTCTGTGTTATGATGCCTAGCAGAATGTACGACCCGCATGAGGCCGGTTTTTGATGACCACACGACCTTAACTGAATGCTTTGTGCCATTCAAATACTGATAATGTAGACTCCTCAAATCACCTCTAAATTTTTCCACTATTCTGTAGCCGTCACAGCCATTGGAAATACAAAACTTCAAGCGAACTCATTGGCCAATTTATTTTTCAAGGTAAAAATCGCCAGACAAACACACACTGGTAACACATGGCGATCAGTCTTCGCATGACGTAGAAAAAAGTTATATAAATGGATTAGTTCGAGTCAAATTTGATTAAATATAGCATCTATAGCGCAGCCTAGCGGATCTGAGTATTTTGCTATGTTTTTTTTGTTTTTCTTATAAAATTTTTTTCTCAAATATATATACTACAAGTAAGAATTATCTGAGTTTGGGTGCAGTCGAACATTTTATACTTCTTCAACTTGCAAGAATCAAAGCCAGGAATATGCTTTAAAGTGCAAAACGCCAACCACAGGATCAGAATCCAAGCAATTATTAGCTAGGGGAAGTATAGACAAGACAACTAATTTTTGACACACAGATCAGCTTAGATTAATAAATGAGGACGTTACCGATATCTAAGGTCTATTGTGGCCTCTCCAAAGACAAAACGACTTACCTAGCCCCAGCATATTGATACATTTTTGGTGCTTTTGAGGCGATGTGATCCCTATTTGGAAACATGGATCCAAGTGCCTTTGTCCTTACAGACTGCAGTTAATTAGCAGGTGTTCCGGAGTTTTAGGCTCCATGTCGCAGAATCGGCAATTCGTGCAAGAAGCTAGGGCAATATTACATAAGTGACTACAATGACCAGTGTAGAAGCCGATAATTAGCCGGAGTTTGTCCCTTGGGAGGTTGATTACATATTTGAACCTTTTAACCACCCATTAACAACTTGGCATGGCGCATACCAGCAATTGTTTTCAAACAACTTCTTACTCACTGCCTCATCCTTCTGGAGCAGCTCCTTTATGATATGGTGGGTGCTGCGGAGTGGTTATGTTCAACAGCCAGTTCATTCCCCGCTATACTTTCAGACTAGAGGAAGTGGATGTGGTTACAGTCCGATTTCGTCCATTTTCACACTGTGATATAAGAATGTTATGGAAATATTATGTACCGAATTTGGTTGAAATCCGTTGGGCAGGTCCTGAGATATGTGGTGTGGGCGGTGTCACGCCCATCGTTCAATATTTACACGGGCTCGTATAAAGCGTTGTGACTGCAATCTTCTATGCTAATATAGTACTATAGGTTATCTAAGTTCTTAGTTATGGCACTTTAGAGGTTTTACTTTAATGGCGTTTTGTGGACGTGGCAGTGGTTCGATTACACGTATACACCAAGTTTCAGCAAGTAATCTTACTGAAAATTTAATGAAAACTTTTTCGAAAATAATGTATTTGTTTTATTATCTCGTTTCAGATTGACTTTGAAAATTAGTGGTTCCAAACATATTGCGAGCAGCAGCAGAGTTCGATATTCGTCCAAATAGTTCGCGTGAGTATTCTTTCTGAAATCGTTCAAGGAATATATTGTGTATGTAATGCACTTCTTTAAGTTATTGTTATTGAATATTATATAAACAAAGGTTGCTCAGTCATCGAAATATTATTGAATATATAATAGAACTTATAGTAAAACCAAGTGATTGCTTAAACGACTTAAAATAAAAAAGAAACAGAAAATCTTCGAAAATTTTTTAAAGTACTCAATTATGTAAGAGCTGTGTATGATTTAACGCATTGTAAAATCGGGTAAAGCCATAACTCGACATACTACATATTTATATATTTTTTCTACCAAACCAATTAAAAAACATCATCCTAACCGAGGAATCAGAGCCTATCAGATATGGTATATGATAGGATTAAAAAATATTTTCAAATTGTGTGGGAAACAAGCTGAACTGAATTTAAATAACTTGTGGAAAAAAAATGTATTAACTAATTAATATAGATCGTTCAATTGATTAACTCAAGGATCAATAACGGCAGTCTTTGTGTTTTTACGTGAGTACCTGCCGACGATGGTAGATCAAAACAATGCGTTGATCAGCACCCCAAATAATAAATTTTTTTTTAAGTAGTTAGTTGGTTCCAATTGATCAGTGGAAAGGGACACCTTTTCCACCTTGGTTGGGTTCGTGGTCGACCTAAAATCTCCGCCGTGCTATGGGTCTCGCCCGATACTGAATTGAATTTTCGATTATACCTGCTTTAGGCTTAAACGAATCTCCGGAAAGGGCCAAACCCAATAAACAGATATGACGGGAAAATTCTACCCCCTGCCCGCTGGGGGAACTTAAGAATCAAGTATGAGTTGTAGTTCTATGACAAAAACTGCGACTATAGTTAGTGAAAACTGTTCACTTTTTTCCCTTTTTTAAACAGTAAATGAACACTATGGAGTAACTGGTTTACGAGCATTTACCATATACCTTTATTATAAAAATTACGTGTCACTTTTTTTTGTCCGCGATAGACTCCTAAACTGCTGAACCGATTTTAGTAAAATTTAGCACAATATATCCAGTTTGAACCAACTTAGAAGATAGGACACTAAAAACAATTCTAAAAAGCAAAAAATAAAGGGAAATCTCTATTAAATGGACGCTCTATTATGTGGACATTTCCATTAACCATGCACATTGTTGATGTTTATTAAATATAATCTATTAAGCGGAAAACTCTGTTAACTGGACAGAAAGGCTGATAACCAGATGTTAAGAAGGCAACCTTAAATTCTTACTCTCTCCCAATGAAATTTATTTGTATAAACATATCCCTTGGATTCTTATATCGACAAAAACGTTTTTGCCTTTATTCATAAATAAAGTTTTCACTATATTTAATAGTTTATTATATGAATAATAGTATAACATGTATACCACATCAACTCTTGCCCAAATCCACTAGTTCTTCATTAAACCAAATAAACCAATTTTTTCTTTAAGAAACTCACAAAATTGTATATAGAATTGGAAGACTTACCATCAATCACACAATTAGTTATAAAACCAAGGGTTTTGCATTTTCAAATTAGAAATAATCCACCACATTTCACCACAAATACAGAAAATCACCACAAATACATAATTTTACCACAAAAGCTTTCACACTACACTACGCTCTTAAACAGTTCTCTTTGTTAAAATTACAACGTGCTCATGACTACTCATTCTCACGCTGAATTGTAAAATTCAACAGATATACTTCCACCACAACTTGTACTCTCAAGCATTCACCTGGTCACGCTCAGCTTAAGCATAAACTCTCTCACGTGTCTTCACTATTAGCAGTTTCACCACTTCAATCTGCTCGTGAGTAAATTGTGCTCGCCGTTCAATTAACGACGTTGCTCTTCGTGTTGAGTAACGAAGCCACGAAGCATGCTCGTGCACCCGTACCTTGCCAAGCAGTGCCGTTAGCCGCCGTTAGGCATCGTGTTGGTTTTTTGGGACACGTTTAGTAGCATTTCGGGTTTGGCCAGGATGTAAAGGATAATAACGCGAGTTAACGATACGCGCACGTCGTACGCTTCTTTTTTTGTGTGCCAGTGAAAAAATCAAGCGCATATCAAAGAAAAAAAAAATACATACCAACGCAAGAAATTTCGCTAACGAAATTGTGTGAAAATTTCAAGAGAAAAAATTTCAAAAGTGCTTATGTGTTCCATTAAATGAAATGCAAGTGTAGTTGGCAATTGTGCAAATTATTCAAAAATATATATTATTACACGAATAAAAATTGCCACTTCGTGCACTCGCACGAAATTCTTCCTGACCTACACTATACATGTAGTTGCCCCTGGGTCCCCCGTGCCCTTAAAGCGCTTAACAAGCAGCATTCGCGTGTGTTGTTGTAATTGTTTTATTTTTGTTTCGATAATTTTAGTTTTAGCGAAATTTTAGTGAAATTTGCGAGTTTAATCTCATATAACGCGCAAGGCCGTCGAAATTCCTGGCTCATTCTAAGCCGCGGTTTTTGTTTTCAGTATTTTCGTCGCGCTTCTGGTCTGTCTCAAGTTTACAGTTATTCTATATATTTATGCAATTCAGATTCCGTGTAGTCGCGCAAAAGTTTACGCTTAATTGGCTGTCATCCTTAAAAGAAACAACAATAATAAATCGTAAAAAAAAATAATTTGACAAAATATAATCTCTCGAAAGTAGAAAATTGTTATTAAGCGCAAAAAATTCTTTCGATCCAATCGAGAAAGTGATATTTAATCCTCATAATAAAAGAGATCTTCATAAGAAAATAGAAATAATAAATAAATAAATCGCACAAAAATTGAAAACCTACAATCGCCTGCATTTATTTATTCGAATAAAGATTTTAGAGGAGTACCGTCACAGCAACTTCTAAAGCATTAAAACAACAAATTAATTTAACGGTAAATTCAAATTTCTACTTTGATAATTTTGACAACAAAGCCTCGTATGGAAAATAATTTTAGTTGCTTTGGATGACTTACAAATATTGTTCGGTATAATTCTTTCACATTCAATTTTAAAAATATTTCTGAAACTTTATTTTCGGCTTTACTTCCGATGAAAAGTTAATAATTCAATTAACACCAAATAAAATGGAATGTTCTTTGGAATAATTATTTTTTATTCGACCTTAAAAATATATCTGAAACTGGATTTCAATATATGCTTATTTGAAGAATTCTGTGCTCCACTTTTAGCTCTACTTTCGTCGAAAATAAAATGTATGAAATAAAGTATAACAAAAATGAATGCTTCTATAAACACCAAATAGCATGGACTTTAATGATTAATTGATTGATTACTAATAGCTTAATGAAAGTGAATCAAATTATGAAAGCTCTCAGGCTTATTGAAATTCAATATTTAAATTAGCTTTGACATAAAGTTCCATTTAAGTTGATTTAACAGAAAAATATATCTTTAATTGAAAAAAAAAAGTTTGACAAATTTAGAAAACTTTCAAATGAGTTAATTGAATGAAAATTTAGTCTCTATGCGTTTCATACAGACTCTTAAATGAGTCAATTAACATTTTTCCTTCAACGTTTTGGAGGTTTACTTGCCAATTGACTAAATTGCGCCACTGGGTGATCCTCAAGTATAAGAAAACCTCACTAATTAACTAAGTTAAATATGCCGTGTGTTAATTAACTAAATTAGGCTTGTTCGTGATAATAAGTAAACAGACATGAATTGGGATAGGATTAATAATAATTGTAGTAGCTTTTAAATAAATAGTAAATTGAGGGAAAATTTAGCCTATAAACGGTTTAGACAGTTTCCTAAATGAGTCGTTCATTTGCTCAGTAACTAAATTAGGCCACTGTGTGAGACGATAATTAACCAGATATATAAATTTAGTTAAGCTTAGTATAAATTCAGGTTAGTTAAAATAATTTCTGAAATTGTTTTATTATTGAGAAAGTAAACAAAATTAAAGTCAGCAAAGTTGGATCAATTTACTTAATCTTCAAGTATTAGAAAATCTCAACATCAACTTACTTCAATGTGCCAAGTCATGCGTAATTGACTAAATTAGGCCTGTTCTCATGACATTTTTAAGCGTATGTTCATGTGATATTTGACTAAATTAAGCTTAGTTCTGAAATGACAACTAAACAAATATAAAATGAGCTAAGTTGAGTTATAATTGAAAGAGAGTTTGAATAAATTGAATGAAGTTGAATTCGAGTCCGAAATTCGTTTTCAATTTAATAAGTAATTGAACTTTATTACACCAATTTAACATGAGTAATAACAATTCAATTTACCGAACCCTCAAGTATACGAAAACCACGCTAATTTGCCTCACAAATAGCTAATCGAAGTTTTTCTTTTAAAGTATAAAGTGCGTCATGTGCTAATTGACTAATTTAACTCGAAGAGTGACGACAATTATATCAGTATAAATTGAATGAAGTTGTTTTGAAATTGAAATTGTTTAGTTTCTAGAATTAAATAATCGAACTAAATTAATTTAATAAACTATATAAATTAAAGTTTGTAATGACAGATAAAGCTAAGCCTCAAGTTAGTTGGCTAATTTAAAAATAAAAAGTGAAAATCGTTATATAGTAATTGAGCAGAAATTAAGACTTTATTTAAGCTAAGCGAGTCAAGTTGTCAAGAGTCTAATTGTCTGGAGTCAAGTTGTTTAAATTATGTTAAAAATGAGCTGGAAATGCAACATTTTCTAGGTACAAGTCAAGGACCGGTTGCATTTATACCAGATTTTCGGATAGGCATGACCTAAACTGACAGTTTGGTGTGGTTTTTGGTCTGGTTTAGTCAATGGTTCATGTTTCTTTCGCTCTGAAGCAGATGACATCTTTAATGTCAATGGAGAGCGGTATAGATTGATAATAACCAACTTTTTATGGGCGGAATTGGAAGAAGTTGATCTTGACAATTTATAGTTCCAACAAGACGTGACTAAGTGTCACACATCATGTGCATTAAGCGAAGTGTTTTTAAGAAAAGTTTTGGGATTTGATTATTTCAAGCAATTGTGACATTGAATATTCTCCAAAATCTTCCAATTTAAAGCATTGGACTACTTCTCGTGAGGTTATTTGAAGTCATTGGTGTTTAACAATAAACCAGTCTCACTTCAAGCCTTAGAAGTCAATATTAAACGTCCTAGTCATGACATAATACGACTTACTATTTAATGGACAACATAGGAAATTGAGTTGAGTTGTCGTACAAAGTTGTTTTTGATGTATCAATTAGAATTTGGAAGTTGATGCAATGATTGATATCCGCCTGTATTTAGTTTTTGTTCTTCATGCCATTTTTAAGTAATATGTGGAATAAAAAGCCCTGCTTTTAGACAAATTTTATGAAAAATCAATAATGTGATTGCAATTTTATTTTTATAAAATTTGTTACGACGAATTTTGTGCTGATATAATATATAATATATTATTTCGATGTGATGTTCTTGCCCTTCTTCGTGACCATCATATATACAGTAGATATAAATTTCACCAAACATCAATACTTTTTGAAGACTTAGATGAACCACTAACAAAATATACAAATCCTCTATACATCCTCACTAGTAATAACATAAGCTTAATAAGGTGGAGAATTTATTTCCCATAGATTTTGTATTAAACCGCGAAGTTTCTAACAAAAAAAAAAAAAAAGTCCGCGCCTTTGTTTATGCGCTTACTAGTTGCTCAGTTTTCAGGATATAGATGTGAAATCTTGCACTTGTACTCTTATCCCCAAAATGTCGATAATTTCTTGAAACCGCCGATATGCGACTACCATAGCGTAAGCTTCCTAGTTTGTACTAGTCGATCAAAATCTAGCCCTTGTATAGAGAACTTTGTTTTTGACAATATATGTATCCTCAAGAAATTTTTTATAGATTATTATTTAAAAGTACAGTTCTCGAAGATTTGGTTTCTGGCATTTGAAGCATACCTTTAGGCGCTAGCATGCAAAAAGTGTGTTTGAAGTATACCTTTAGGCGCTAGCACACAACAAGTATATGTAGTTTAAAGTTAGGTGATTTTAAGTACTTAAAAATGTTGTTGGTTTAGCGTGCCTATTAAGTAAACTTTTTTAATGCTGTTATTAAGGCAAGAGACCCAATAAAATGTATATATAAAGGATCAGCTAGACAAGTTGTGTCAACTCAGCCGTGTCCCACTGTCTTTTCAACAGTATGTACATGAAGTTTTTGAGCTAGCTTCACGAAATTCGCTATAGATTATTGCTCAAGAACGTACTACAATCTCTAAATGAATTGCTCAGAGCGTAACTTATAGACCTGAAAACCGATAAAAGTCAAGTCTCTGTATGGAAAATTTTTTTAATTTGACGAGATATCTTCACGAAATTTGGGATAGATTATTGTTCAAGGCAACTTTGTATTTTCCAAAGAAATTGTTCAGATCGAATCACTATAGCATATAGCTGCCATACAAACCGACCAACAAAATTTCAAGTTTCTGTATGTAAACTTGTTTATTTGTGAATTGTATTATAGCTTTGATACCCGCTGTTATAGTTTTATTTTATTGTGTGCTCAAACAATGTACCAACAATACAACTCAGCCTGTCGCACTAGTTATGTATGTATTATGAGAGTATGTTCGCTTGTATGTCACTTATAATTTTACCGGCATTGCTATGCCACTTAAGCGCATCAACCTTTTTAATGCTGTGACCTGCATAAATAAATAATTCAATCACCTGCTGTCAGTTATAAATCTACAGATATACAACACTCATGGATATACATACATATGTACAGCTGGCAAAGAGAAATCAACTTATTACGATTGCAAGTCAGAGCGGCGAACGCCGGCTACAAATGTGTTATTTATATGTGTGCAGTTATCAGTGTGTATTTGTGTGTGCATCTGTCTGTATGCCTAACTTAACACACATTTCACCTGTCGGCTGCCACCAGCTACTGAATGGCCAAAAGCCCACAGAAACCTCCAAGCCACAAAAACGAAAATCTGCAACCCAAAAATACAGCAACTCGATTGCTGGCAGCTATGAACGCTGGCCTTTGCAGGAACGTACCTTACATAGCTGGCGGTGTGCGCGCCACTTGCTTTGCGGCCAAAAAATGTGCACATTGAAGACGGTTAGCCGGCTGATGGCTCGTGGCTGTCGACTGTCGGTCAGGTTGTCTATTTATAAGTTGTAGTTTTGATGCGGTACCAAATAGACACTACCGGTTATCCGGTAGACGCAACTGATTCTACTTCCGGCTCACTCTACTTCGGCTTGCTAGCTACCTGCTCTTAGCTGAGCGCATAGCCAGTGTTGTGGGTATAATCAAAATATTTCCGCATTCCGGTAAACCTTTTCACACTTTTGCCGCTGGTAAGCAAAGCAGATTGCTGCCAAACCGCCATGAATGGCTTGTGTGTTTATATATAAGTATATATATGTATACGTATATATGCATTATGCCCGGAAGGTGGCACTAAAATATTACCAGAAAATTTTAAATTGAAAACAGCATAGCTTTGCTTATGACTACCTATATAATTGAATACATAGATATGTATCATCACTTAAACTGTAAAATAACGTAACTTCACTTTTCATAAGTTTGCAGATGAAGGAGAAACGATATAATAGCAACTAATAATCTCTAAAGAAAATTTGAGTTTTGGTTATAAAATGGTTATATATTGGGTATAAATTGGTTATCGTCACCTAAACTGCAAAATAACGTAACATCACTTTTCACAAATTTACTGACGAATGAAAGACGATATAATAGCAGCTAATCATCTTAAAACAAAATTTCAGTTTTGGTTATAAATTGGTTATATAATGCCTATACATTGGGTATTTATTGGTTATGTATTGGTTACATATTGGTTATATCTGACAGCAGAAGCTGAAAATTTTAAGCTACATATGTGTAGTATGATGTAGTGAATCATGAGCGATAAAAAATGCAGTTTCGAGTTATTTGATTATATGTTGTTTTGCATTTGAGATGGCGAAATACTTAAATATAATTTAAAGCTTAGTAACTGACATTTTGAACTCTTTCTTTTCGTACCTAAGCACCCATATCAGCTTCACACCTAACCACGTATGTTCTTACACATACACAAACGCACACACACACTTATATATATGCCTTTCGTAACACACATTAGGTTTTTATTCATTAAATATTTAGTGTTCATAGCTAGCTCAGTTGGCTAAGCCGACATGGGGAATTAACTAAGTTAATAGCTAATGGCGTATATATTTAGGTAATATAGTTCATTTACTTAGCTGCCAGGCGAAAAAGGTGCATAGAATTTTCTAATAAATGTTAACATTTAGTGTTGGTTTGAGCTCACATTGTAACCTCGACAGTGTTTTGGGTAGGTAATAAGACAGGATATGGGTCAAAACCTCTTTGGTGTATGGGTAGCTAATGAAAATGATTAAGGCTCAAATGTCTTATAATAAGTTATACTCAGTTGGTCTGAAGCCTTCAATCCATCTTTGAAAATTATGCAAACAGTTTTTCTAAGAGAGCCTTATGAACAACCAATAACAAAGTCCTCGGTTTTCTGTCAGAAAAAATTTTGGGCGATAATTTGAAACCTTAGAAACCCAGTTTTCTAAAATTTTTAACTCTCATTTTAGATATATCTATGTATGTTTAAGGTAGCGTAATTTTTATGAAAAGGTGTTTGTGGAGCTCTACGTCAACAAATATAAAGAAGTATGGTGAGCGATTACGTTTGGAATAGAAAAAAATGAAAATTTTTAAGCATCTGTAATATATTTTCAAGCTATAAAAAATCAACATTCTAAGTTTATTTAAAAGTGAAGTGTTTTACAAATCATATTAGTGACATTTCCAAGATGACTTTTGATAGTTTTTGATCCAAAACCCGGTCTTTTGAAGTTCTTATTTCTTAAGGGGTTACATGGGCTCGGGTATAAGACAACCTTTTTCAACAAATTCATTTCTCATATATAAACTGAAATATTTTATTAGAAATTTTTATTGTTACAAACATACACTATTAACATAAAAATTCCGAAATTTTTGATAAAAAATATCACTCGGCCATTGCGACGCCATTTCCGGTGAGCCTTACAAGATCATCGAAAGTAAACAACGAAGTGTCTTAGTTAGAGCCTTAATTTAGAAGTTGGGCGAAGGATAAAATAGTGAAAATTGGATTTTCGGTAGAAACTTTTTCAAAAAAATTAAATTTCAGTGAAAATTTCGCGACATTTTTGTTTTTTCAAATTGTATCTCAAAGACCTGTAATAAATGAAGATCGGTTGAGTAGTTCTCGAGAAGTGTTGCGTACCGACTTCAAAAGCTCAGTTTCGAGAAAAACGCCTTTCAAGACGACGCATTAACCTTGAACGTTCAAATTTCCAAAGCTTTATCTCCGAAACTATTACTCGGGTCAAGTGGCCAATTGAGGGCAATATTCTAGAGGCATTGTAGAATTTTAAAAGGCAATGAAAAATTCGATTTTTTTTAACATACATAAACCCATGTAACCCCTTAAATGAACAATTTTGAGAATTTTTATGAGGATTAGTTGTGCAGCTATTAGATCCTAAAATTTTCCTATGCTTGCAATTACTATTTTTAACCTCTTCAATAGATGCAATAAAAATACTTTACTTATCAGCAACTTTCAGCTCTGCTAAAATATATAATAATGTAATACAAAATATGTGCTCAAGAGATTTTTAGATTTTTTTTTATTATGCTCTGAGTCTTTGTTGTGCGACTTTAGTTTTAAGCATTACTGGCATTTAGCATTTTGTTGCCTATATAGCTTGCTGAATGCTTATACTACCTCACATGAAAGCCGCCTTCAAAATCAGCCTGCTGATTCAAAACCAGCATGTTAACGCCTAATCCAATTTTCCATACACTTCATATAAGCCTCAGCTGTTGTGGTCTTCAGAGCCTTCAGCTAATTAGAGTTTTTTCTGTGTCGACTCATTTTTGGAGCGCCAATCGCTAGATTGTTGAACACTTTCGGCGTCATATCCATCAACCCGCGCCTTGCCACCAGTAATGGTGCATTTGATGAATATAATGTTCGCACCTACGTTATCAAGTACCTCTTTTGTGTGTATTTTTGGTACGAGTTCAGCATTGTTACGCTTCATATCCGAAAAATTAACCAAAAAGTATTGAGTCGATCCATAAGAGTTGTTGAGACAGTGTGCTGTATCTCTGCTGCCAACACGACAAATCTGTGTTTTTTAACATTTTGATGATATCGTCATTAACAGTGGTGCATGGACAAGCCGTATAAGGCAAGTTTCCGTTGACTACAGGACCTCCACTGAATGCTTTCTGTTACTGCAATAGTTGTGTCCTGATAAAATAGATTCCCCAAAACACTTCTGCAACATTTCAAGCAAGGTCCCATTGCGATTAAGCTTTTGAAGTTTTGGCACTTGTCAGAGAATCTAAATCTTCGAAATGCGTTTCCTCTCAGCTTTTTTGGTAGTTAATTTATGCTATAGTTAGTGTTAGACTCATAATATCATCAAGTTCTTGCAGAAACTCTTCAACTAGATTATTGTGTATATCGAAAAATAATTAAAGTCATTGAAAACATTCTTTCTAAACATGTCTAGTTACTCTGAGAGTCATTTATTCTTTTTGAACATGTTTCTCTCTTCGTTAGGTATTCCGAGAGTGACAAAAACCAAGTATATTTAAATTTTCTCTTTTTTGAGAAGCGTAGTTAAGCTGAGTTTGATATTTTTTCTGTAGGTATATTCGAAAATTATATGGTGCTGAAGTCGAAATATTTCCAAAAATACAGTTTGTGCAGAATGTTGTTTATAATTTTGTAGGATTAGTAGGTTAGAAGTGAGGATAGAGCAGATAGCTTTTGAAAAGTCAGAAACTATGATGCAGTTGGGTTTAAAATACCTTAATGTATTGGATCAGAAGCAGTAAAATTACGCAAATGGTTAGAGATGGAAGTATATCTGTATATAATAGGTGCTTTAATTATTCATACTTAAGTTAGGTTAGATTGGGTTAGATGGTTGATCAAAGATCGGACGTAGACTGCTATGTAGTCCTTTTTGAAGCCGTAGAAAAGAAGAATTTCTGTGTTCGAACTACATAATATTATTTAAAACAATTTTGACTTGTTTTGAAGTACGAAAATATCTTTTTTTTACTGATCTATTTAATATATTACTGACTCATTGTCATAATTAAGACACAGCTTCAAAATGATGGCACTCCACTACTTGGTGTACAGTTTCTCTTCTCTGCGTATCTAAAAGCTCTCAGACATCCTAAATATCATATACATCTTAAATATCATAAAATGATAATGTGATATATATATAATATATTATATTTCCTACCGGTATTGTGCCACTTATATACTAAAATTATATATTCCATAAAATTTTTAGTTTCATACTTCAAGTTATCTTTATATTTCAATATTTTTCTTCGACGCTTATTTCACTGCTACCATCTCGCTATACTACACATTTAATGTTATTTCTTTTCAACATAATCCTTACACTTTGCTTTGCCTGAAGACTCTGTGCATATAAAGCGTTGCGCCTTAAAGCATGCTATATTGTAGCATTCAAGCATTTTTGCTGCCAAGACGCACGTATAGTATATATAATACTTCTTCATAACGCAGATAAAGTCTGTTATTATTTCACTTTGACTTTGATGCTATTTTTATAAAAAATTTTATGTGGTATTGACCATTGGCGTTTGCGTTGCTGCTTTTATAGATACAGCAGCGTAACTTTGATCATATTTTCGTTATACTACACATGAGTACACACTTTATTGACGCTGCTGGTTCGAAATTTCATCAATTTATTATTTATTTATTTATGTAGAAAGTGTAGAGAAAAAACTGAAAAATAGTATTATAGTAGCCTGTCGATACAACTCTCTTAGCGGCGCTTTAAGGCGAGTGAAGGTAAATGTTATACTGAAATCCCTCATACTCCTTGCTTTGTTCGCTTAAACATTTTCAAGTAAATAAATAATAAAAACTTCATGAAATATTTATTAAAAGCATACATAGCAGCGCCAGCAGTTCAAAACTGCGTTTAACCGCCAGCAAGCAATGAAACTCGCTGTTAAAACAAATAAAGAAAAAGCTTTGCGATGCCGCAACATAACCATGGTTATAAATAAATATATATAAACCATATGCCGTTATCAAATTAAATTATTTGCTGAAAGCTTGCCGGTGACTGCTACCAAACTGGCTGACTTCTGAATGACTAGCCGGCAGACATTTCTAAATATATTTGTGAGGACTGTATACAGACATTGGAGTGAGTGAAGTATGCCAATTGGCGTGAGAAAGTTTGCGGTTTAAAATCCTTTTAGATGCTTACGCACTGTTTCATTCACAAATGTATATATACAAAGACAGATATATGAGTATTTCTGTATTTGTATACACATTTGTTGAAGTGGCAACGCTGTACCATTATATTGCTTGCTTTAAAGTTTTCATCTCTATCTGCATCATTTCATATAGCCTTGTGCGAGAACATTATTTTTAATCGCCTAAAAGCGTGTTATGAAATTCGAATTGATCTCATATGCGCACACATTTGTGGGGTTCTTCGCAGAAATGTTTGTGTGTGCCCTAATATAATTACGTTTCAGTTAAGTTAATCTTAAAAAACATGGTTGTATATACTCTTTTATACAAATTTCTGTTTTTTCACACCTAAATGTATGCTTCGAAAAATTATAAGTAATTTTAAACAGATTGTTTTTAATGCTAATGCAGACAAGTAAAGCATTAACTGCACTGCAAATTACGATGCTATTCCTGGAGCAACAAAGGCATAAAACCTTTCCACACTGGTTTTTTCAATCAGTTTGTATGACACCAGTGTGATATCTGGTACAAATCTTAACAATAAGACATTTGAGAGAGTAGAGCGTTGCCTTTGGTTACGATCTATGCCAAATTTCCAAGTGATGTCTCACTCGAGTAAAAATTTGCCATACAGAGACTTAACTTTGATCAATCAGTTTGCATAGCCACTACCATATATGCCATATTGGACGCTTCTGAGCAATATCATTGAAGACTGTAACGCCTTCTCAAACAATAATCCATACCAAACTTCGTTAAGATATCTGGCTAAATCAAAAAGTTTTTCAAATAAGGACTGTATGGCAGCTATATGCTACACTGATCCGATCCGATCATTTTTTTTCGGAAATTACACCGTTGAATGAAGCAATAACTCACACAAAATTTTGTTGAGACAACTTGCCAAATCAAAACGTTTTTCATATAAAGGCTTTAATTTGATCGACCAGTTTATATGGCAGCTATGTGCCATAGATATCCGAACTAAACCATTTCCTCAGATATTATTACACTGCCTTCAACAAAAATCTGTGCCAAATTTTGTAAATATATATTTTCAAATAAAAAAGTTTTTCATACAACAACTTGAGATTGATCGATCACATTGTATGACAGCTCTATAAGTTATGCTCTGAGCAACTCATTTAGAGACTGTAGCACTGTCTTGAGCAATAACCTATAGCCAATTTTGTGAAGCTAGCTCAAAAACCTCGTATATATAGTATACTGTGGAAAAATGTGCTGAGTTGACTCCGCTTGTCTGGCTGACCCTTTTTATATACATTTTATTGGGTCTCTTGCCTTAATAACAACCTTAGAAAATTTTACTTAACAGCCACGCAAAGCCTTCAACATTTGGAAGTAATTAAAATCAGCTAACTTTAAAGCACATACACTTTTTGTATGCTAGCACCTAAAGGTATGCTTCAAATACATTTTCTGTTTGCTGGCGCCTAAAGGTATGCTTTTAAATGCAATTAAAACTACATTTCAAGCACAAGTCATTCGTAAAGATAGAAAGCATCAGTAGTAGTAGTAAAGTACATACTTTCCTGCATTTTCATAAAATTTACTCAACGCCGCTATGTCGTCCAGTTGAATTTCTGAACATTTCGCTTTTACGAAAAACTTTTCGCTATACGCAAGCAAGGTTATACTGCCAGAAATGAAAGCAGCAGCCAGTGCATTAAAAGTTACTGCATACTGAAATACTGAAAATATAATGAACTTTTACGCAAACTTCTGCTCACAATATTAATGCAGCGCTGGCCGATGAACTTTTGTGTATAGGCCTATTTTTAGGCGCATTAAGCATAATTTATTTACATTGTGCTGCCTTATAGGCTGCCGGTAGAGCTACACCAAATTCACAGACACCAAATGAGTCCCGCAAATGTTAACTTGGCGAGCGGAGAGTGCGTCATGTCGCGAGTGCGAGAGAGGGTGCGAACTCATAAAAACTAAAGTTTAGTTTGTCGTTCATGGCCTTTCGTACTTCGACGGGCTGCGCCTCTTTTTATGCCTTACCTTCTTGTTTACATTTCTAATTTCCAAACACCTTTTAAGCATTAACAAAAGCGCAAACAAACAAACAAAAACAAAATCAAAAGCAATCGTAAAGGACGTGAGCGTAACGGACCTACCCGAACTGCTGGCAGTGCATGCATACACGTTACAGCAACAAAAATTAAAGAAAAAAAAAAGACTGCAACGGCCTTGCCATAAACTAAGTCGTTTAACGGTGTCGTTTCAATGTTTGTATATTGAAGTATATTTTCGGGCGCTGCAGGCAAATGTGTGCAGTTTTAGGCGCGAGCGCTAGTGGCGCATGCTTTTATTGCGTTTTTTTATTTGTTTTTATTTACTCAAGAAAATATAAAAACAAAATAAAATAACTGCCAGTGACTTGTCTTGCTCGTGAGGGTCGCACTGCCGCACACTCGCGCGTAACTTGCTTTATTTTGGTTGCGCTTTTTGTTTTCAGTCTTTTGCATATTTATGAAATATTTTTCCGAGCCTATTTTAGTGCGCTTTTATATACTACTTTGCGTAAATTACTGTGGCCGAGCCTCCGTTTGTAAATTAGCCTGCTTTTAGGCGCAGTATAGACACATTTTATGCCCGTAGATAACAGAATTGCTAATTAGAACGGTAAAATGTCGCAAAAGCATTGGTAATCTCTTCATAAACGCTGTATTACTGTAGCTTGCAACTACTTTTACTGGTTTGTTACTAGGCATGATTCGCAAGGCAAGGGAATGTTTTGGAAGTTTTCACTGTGCTCAGTGTAGTGAAAATAATGTAGGAAACTAAACTGTATGTCTAAAATGTTGTTTATAATTATGTCATCTTCCCAATATACCCATTTATATTTAAATTGTTTAGTTGTGAATCAAAACTTTAATTTTCGAACGCCTAAAAGCAGCTCTTAGTTTCTTTAGTTTCTTTGATAAAAGTTAATTTTAGTGTATTTTTGTGTTGCTAATAAAAGCAGCTATTATTTTCTTTACTTTTTTTGATAAAGTTAATTTTAGTGTATTTTTATGTGCGCCGCTCAGAAGTGCTATTTCCTAATACTATGAAGCTTGCTTCTATAAATATATCCTAGTTTCTACATATCAGGTACTGCTTCTAAACTTTTTGTCTGCTCTCTTAATGGGTAATCGGAAAACATATTACTTCAGTTAATCAAGTTCTTTTCAATATTCATCTCGTTAGTTACTACATTATCAAGAAATTATAATAAAATCACAATTTCTTATTTTCATTTATTATTTTCAGTTGTAGGGAATTCAAATATTGAATATCTCAAAATAAATTGTCTACTTTTAAATGTCACGTAATGTGTTTGTCTTTTACTTTCAAGAAAATTGTTCATCGGATTTTCTATGTGACCTCATTTTTTCTAATTATTTATTTTAAACATTGAATCTCATTTCTCTAATTCTATAAGAGCTGACGTCAACAATTTCCCACCTTCTTCCAAGTCGGTCTTTCTCTTGTTACTTCTAGTGGATATTTGAATCAGTAGTACTTATTCGGAGTGGGTAATTCACGCAAAACAATATAAGCATCTCTATAATAGGTCTGCTACTTCTGTGTTTTATACATTTCGAAGCCATGGAACTTGCCTCTTCATCATAAAATCTCCTAATGCTTCCGTTAGCAGACAGATATTGATCAGTTATAAGGCAGAATCTCCGTTGTCAGAGCTCCTTCAGTGATAACAGCTGTCAAGGCGAGAAGGCAGTGATTCGCATATGTTCAACAAAAAACTTTAAAAGATGCTTAATGAACTTAGACTTCTTAGGTGGTATGCAGTACAAGAAAATCCTGAGGCTGAAGCCTAAATAAGGGTAAAATATTTAACTATATGTAAAGAGGTCACAAAATTCTACCGCTACTTGGCTCGCAGATATATTTCACATAAAAGCTATCATGAAAGAAATTAGGTTTTGGTCTTGGCTAAGTAAAAAAATACTCCGCAAATCCCCAATAAGGTATGCGGTATAAAACACCCTGCGACTAAAACCTAAATAAATGTGAGAATAATATAAAATTAAATGCAAAGAAGTCAGAAAAATGTACGCTACCTGGCACGTATATTTATTTCACTTAAAAGGTGTTATGGAAGAAATTAGGTTTTGGTCTTGGCTAAGCGAACACATGTTCCACAAACCTAATGAACCCAAACCGACAAGAGGTATGCGCTGAAAAAAAAGATTGCGGCTCAAGCCTAAATAAACGAAGAAAAAATATATAATCAAATGTAGAGGTTAGAAATCTGCTCGCAGATTTTTTTTTTACATTAAAGGTCTCATGTAAGAAAGTAGGTTTTAGTCTCGGCTAAGCAAAAACATGTTCCATAAATCGGCGTGACAAAAATATTCCAATAATGATACTCGACAAAATGCCACAATATTTTATATACATTATTACGGCATTTTGAAACGAAAAGTTGAAGTTAAGTCTGACAACTGCTGCCGGAATTAAATAATCCGAATTATCCTAAAAAGTTCAGCTAAATATGTAATGAAGTAAGGAAAAAAATTATTTTAAAGCCAAAAATAAAGTCAGCTAATGCTAAGAAAAAAGACGTGACGTTTATGCTTTTTGTAATGTCAGTTTAGCCTGAAAACTTAATCATCCAAATTTGAAGTAGTAAATATATCGAATATATTACAGGAAAGTCGTTTTGTGTTTTTGTTTTTTTTTTTACTGACAAAATTCGTTAATAATGGATAATGTCATGGGTAGATAACATTTTACAGCTCGAATATGCGTATGATCCGACTTCTTAAACGTTGTTTAACAAAACTGGCAAGTAAAATATTAGATTAGTTCTGTTATCTAGTTTTCACATTGATTGTAAAATTTTCCGAAACCATTTTATAAACTAAAATTTTCTTGAAAAAAAATATTGCATTATCATCATATTGTGGCCTACTTTTTGGCGCTCAACATTTTGTATGCTTAAAATTAAGCAAAAACCAAAAAATGTTTAAATCATACAAAAATAAATTCCATATAACCGTTTCTTCCACTTCAAATCTAAATATTCACATTTTGTTTGCACTATTTGTCCAAGCAAAGCCACTTACTGAAAAGTGGTGTCATTTTCAACACGATAAAATTTTAATATAACATTAAGTGGCTGTTGTTAGCATTTATGAGCTGCCGAGTACCAGTATAAGTGTAATATAATAGCGCACTTGATGTTTATTAATAACACAAAAATATTTCGAATGTTAACAAATACCAACAATTTTAATAAAACAAACAAATTTGTCGCAGTTACGAACACAAACGATTTATGACATTTTCAAGTGCACTTCAAGCGTGTCGACAAGTTCAGTTTAATTTCAAATAAATGTTGAGGTTATAGGGTATATTACTTTTAATGGTTTGTGTATATTTTAGAGGAGGTTTATTGACTCTCTGACTCCCAGTGGGGACAAACTATGAAACTATGCACCAGAGAGTGTTGGGTTAATGAAGATATGTTCTTAGGCAAAGTTAAAAATTAATTATAAATAAATAAATAAAGCAAAAGATTAAAGAAGCGATGCCAATGGACAAAAAAAGATTCTCACTTATTTAATAATGATAAAATGTGTACAAAAGATAAGATAAAAATCTTGCAAATTATTCTCAAGAACATTTTTTTTACATCGCAATATACAATTTTCGGTTTTGAAAATATAATATATATAAAAAATATATATACATATATAAAAAAAAATTAAAAATAGGAAGTTATTTATCTTTTTTCAAATTTTAAGAATTTTGTGCAATTACAAAAAGTATAGTATACCTCTAGGCGCACGAATGCAAATGTGCTTCTTTCTAAGTACAAAGGTCTGAATTTGAGTGCAAATTTAACCAGATAACAATCAATAAAAACGTTTATTTAGGAAAATAACAATTGAAGCAATAATAATAAATCCAGGCAACAATTATGTGCGACATTCAGATGTTTCTGGTAACAAGTCCTTAGGAACCACCACAAACACAAACTTACTTCCCCTTTTTTTCAATATCTATTTGTGAAGAACCAGCATATAATAAAATATAAAAACTAACTGAAAATTCTCGGAATTTACCATTTAAAACTAAAATGAAAAAATATAGTATACCCTAAGGCGAACATTTGGAAATATGCTTCTTATTATATATAAAATCTTCATTTAAATCTTCTTATTATATATAAAATCACAAAACAAAGAGTAAATTGCAACCAGACAACAATAAATGAACCAATACAACCATAATATAAAAGAAAGCAGGCAACAGTAATTTGCCACATTCAGATATTGGAAGTAACTTAGGGAAAAGTCCTTATGAACCAAAAATTTTTTTTAAGTTGTTTCGTCATAAAAAATAAAAAGCAAACTGTAAAAAATTCAAAATTTTACTAGTTGCATAGTATACCTTTAGGCGCACAGATGCGAATACCCATAATCTTATAAACAAAGTCACACAATTAATAGCGAATTATAACCAGTTAACAATAAACATATCAGCATATCAATAAAAAATAACAATTGTAGCTATGACAAAAATCAAGCAACAATTATGTGCGGCTTTGAGATGTTTCCGGTTACTAAGCAAAAAGTTCTTACGAACCACAATTTTTGTAGAATTGCACACCAAAACATCCAAAGGGTAGCGCTAAGGCGCATTACTTTGGCGTAGACCCTTGACGATAGCTGACAAAAGAAAGCGTAAGCTACTTTTAGGCGTACACACGCGCAGTTGTTAAAAGAGTTGTAAAGCCGTGTAGAATTTGATGGTTACAGACTTACATGCTTACAGCACAGCGCGATAAATGTACGTAGCTCATTTTACACGCGTCCACATCACATATTCCGCATTTCCGCCTAAAAGCATGTGTTGACATTTGTAAAAAATTCAACAAACAATGTCGTAGCAATGCGCAATGAAATGAAAATTTGGTGGAGGCTTACAAAGATGTGCCTCCAAGGTAAACTAACATTTTATTTTCCAAGTATTTGCTGAATATTAAATTTGGTATACTTATATAGTATACTTTTATTTGCTTTTGGCAATTTCGGGAAAATAATGTGAAGCACATTAAAAACTTTATCGATTCGAAGAATGAAGCCAACTGGTTGTGAATATATTCATGAACATTTTGGAATACATCAGCTGAAAATCCTGGAACTACACTTTTATCTTGTAATGCTTAATCGAACACTAAGCAACAAGATAACAAGTTTACGTCTAGCGCGTAGTTCTAGTTTTATTCGTCGCATCGGGTCATGCTAAACAGTTTTGGAAAGCTCATTTCATGCGCTAACACGTGTTTGATTGATTGTCGTTTCTTTTAAGTCGTTCGTGAGTTATAGCTTTGCAAACATGGAGCAAAATAAAAAGAAAATACGGCATGTTTTACAGTACTACTACGATAAAGGCAAAAATGCATCTCAAGCCGCCAATAAAATTTGTGCAGTTTATGGACTCGATGCAGTTTCTATTTCCACCGCACAACGATGGTTTCAACGTTTTGGTTCTGGTGTAGAGGTGGTCGAAGGTGCGCCACGCTCCGGAAGGCCTGTCGTCGAAAATTGCGATAAAATCGCTGAATTGGTCGAAAGAGACCGGGGTAGTAGTCATCAAACCGTTATAAACCATTTGAAGAAGTTTGCAGTCACGTGGTGTGTTAATGACGTTTTGTCTCTTTAAGACTTATAACTAAAGTCCAAAAATTTCCAAAAGTTCTGAATATATTCAAGTTTCGCATTCGCCTGCTTCTACTGTGCCCACATTGTGGCTTCAGATCATTGTAACTTTTCTAAGAGATTCGTAATATATTCAAGGTTACGAGGTTACTACAGATCTTTAAAGCTTTTTTAAGTAATCCGGAATATATGCAAAGTTACGAAATCATATGAATTCATATCATAGCGACGGGCTGTCTATTCTGTTCTATTTTCAAAGGTTTGCCAGCATTTTGTTTTTTCACTCCTCATAAATTTGAAAAAAAGATTTTTCCAATAAAGAGACTGTAAATTTATGAAAATTTCGTCTCTTAGCTCCTTAACCCTTAATTTTTGGACATATGTACAAAAGTTTTCGAAATCAATAAACTAAATGGCTGTCAGACGCCACGTAAATGGTTTTTCACTAAAAGCAATAAAAACGTTTCTTATTAATTTCAGTCAATTTACAATTTTAAGCCAATTTTTCAAAAAGATCATTTAATACTTCTCCAATGAATTTTGCAATTTTTTATTTTATTTTTAGAATTCTTACATTCTCAGAGGAAGACTGCTTTTCTCACATACTAGCTTACTGATAACTGTTCTCAATTACTCAAAGATCATTTTATGCTTTAGCATTTTTAGGATGTTTTCAGACTCAGTCTAGAAACAACGTGCTCTCTCCGGTTCTCTCTGGCGCTCTCTGGCTTGTTGATTACTTCTCTCAAATACTCCACGATCATTGACATGTTATTTAACCAACTTAGTGGTGGAAATGTAGCAACGTCGCTTGGCTTCAGTTCACCCTCAACCTTCCATTAAATTTACTTTTATTTTTGTTTCTATTCTTTTCTTTATTTACTTTTGAAATCCCTATGATTCTGCCAGTTTTTCTTACTCTGTAAAATTTTTACTTTTTCCTACATCTTGAGCTTATTTAGGTATAACTTCTTTAAGCCTACCGTAACCTCAGTCAGTTAATGAACTGATATTAGCCGTATTTATTTGTCTAACATAATATATATGTTTTTTTTTTAGATAACCAACCATGTGGTACACTGTAGCTTAAAATTTTCTTTCACCTGCAATTCTCAACCGGTTTATAAAATACTTAAAATCAATTTTTACTACCTTTTGAAAACCCTTAGAAGTCTCAAATCTTTCATGTGCCTACTCCCACTTGCTTTTCTCTCCAAAAAGTTAATCAGTTGTCGGAATGGCCGTTATTGTACCACTACAACGCACATTGTGACAAAAAAGTGGTCGGAGATTATAAATAAAAAGCAATATATTTAATTGTTATTTAATATTTATTCTGTCGCCTTCAAAGTAATCCCCACCACATGTATATACTTATGCCAACGGTTTTTCCAGTCCTCGAAACACTTTACATAGTATCTTTTTGGGATGGGGTTCAGCTCCTTCAGCCCATTTTCGATAGAAAACGAGTTCCACGGAGCGCAATTTCAGTTTGGAGAACAAAAAAAAAAAATCACACAGAGTTAAATCTGGTGAATACGGTGGTTGAACGATGGTACTCATTGCGTTTTTGGCTTTAAATCGTTGCAAAATGCGATGCGAAACGTTTCAATATGGCCAAATTGAACTCCTTATTGACTTAGCATGTCCAAAGCGTCCTGTTTACGGTAATAGTTGAAAAAATCATCGAGCAATAACGCGTTTCATGCCCAAAATATCCACCAAAATAATTCGAAGACACTCGCGAGAAATGTCGAGCTCTTTTGTCATCTCTCTAACGTTTGCCTGCCGATTTTCAAGCACCATATCTTTCACTTTTCAAATATTTTCATCAGTTGAAGGGGCCAAAACGAAGCATGTCTTCAGCGATCTCTTTGAAGGCTTTGTACTTTTTAGTTTGACGATGAAAACTCTTCAAAATTGCGAGTATAAACTTTAAATATATTTCTGAGTCCCAATTTGGCAGCACCAAACCTAAAATCTCAATTTGAGTTATGTTTTTTTCTAATCAATCAAGCGTTTAACTCAAAATAAGGTCTATATTGCTATATTTCGTTGCATATATTTTTTCTCACCAGCAATTCTCAACCGGTTTATAAAACTTATAAAAGTGTTAGTTTCTATCAAAAATACAAACGAAATGCTCACAATTCCTCAAAAATCTTACAGAAAATATAATAATTCTCAATTGTCTAATATCTTAATCACTTTACATAAAATTGATTGGTTAAAATGTTACTGATCTTAAATTCAGTCGTATACAAACATATATAAAATGACAGTCAGGAGACGTCTTTTTTTGTGCATTTTGCTGTGCACTTTTCTTTGCTGTCTATCATTCCTTTCAAACAAATTCCCACCAACTGTTCTCTAATTCAGCTAGTTTCCTCTTTCGGTACCGAGCGTACAAATTGCGCAAGCAAATAGAGAAACTCAAAATGAAACCAGCAAAGAATCAACCGCAAATTTGTGCTTTACACCAGCCAACAACAATGCTAATACCACTACAATGGCACTATAAAACATATACCACAAGGATGTACATTTATATATACATATATGTATATAAATAGCTGTTGTATCGTGTGTCAGCTGATGGTTTACGTGTAATATTGCCTGCGGTGCGCCTGAAAGTATGCAAATAGCAACCAAATCAGTGCGGCGAGCACACGTAGGCACACACATACATACACACACCTCAGCCATTGTCGATTGCAAGCAAGACATATGAACTACTGCAACTACAACTACAACATAAGATGACAACAAATCAGTGTAATATGGAAAAAATAGTAATGCAAACGGAAGGCAAACGAGTACAAAGCGGAAGTGGTATAGGTGAGTCTCGACGTCGGAGTTGACTACAAAATCACATACGCACAATCAGCTGACACACAAGCCATGTTTTGTGTGTGTATTAGTGCATGCTGTGCCGTTACACTGTGTGTGTGTGTGTGAGTGGCATTACAATCATTTGAACCGCATACAGCCTGTAAGTATGCAATGATTTTCCTATATGTCTCTACTGCTTCCTTCGTATGGCTGGCGTTGCTTGGCAGCGTGCAAAGTCGATTGCGGTAAAGGTAAATTTCGCATTGTGAAACCCCAAAAGTGAAATTGCTGGAAAGTGCCATTTTTTGCACTCGTTGCCAGACTTTTTCTTCACTCCATCTTTTTTTTTTGTTTCGTTTTCTCTTTTGCTTTGCTGTGGCGTCTCTCTAAAAGGCTGTGGGTGGCGGCTGCATACTAAATGCACCTGCAAAAGAAATAAAAAGCGCCGCATGTGACAAAAATAGCGCAAGACAAATGCCAGCAAGTTGTATGTGGTGGCGTTGCAGTAAACTTAGAGTTATGGCACGAAAGACGTCAGTATGTGCGCCTGTGAGGCATTTCTCTGTAGCTACTGCTTTAGTGTAGACACTCCCAGCGCGCTGCTGAAGCTGTGTCTTGTGTGCTATGTGGCAAGCTAGTACACTTGCCCGCCAGGAAGTTGCATTAAAGCAGCTTCATTGCAACTGACTGATTTCCTTTCTAAATCCTTTTTCTTGCGCACATTATTGCTATGTTTTTCTTGCGCTTCTTTCACTCTTATTTTCTTGTTTTTTATTGCATTTTTATTTGCTTTTATTTTCATATATAATTTTATTTTTCCATTTCACTCGAACTTTTGTCGAATAAGTCTCTCGAAATTGTGGTTTGTAGCATTGTTCATGCATTTCAGTCGCCGCAACGATGTCTTTCGCAATTTCCAATGCATTTCTGCTTGAAGCTGAGGTAGTTTCTTCATTGTTTTTGCTCTTTCGCTTTGTCCTCAGCCAGCACTGACTGTCTGTGAGTCGGTTTCTTTTGCGTCTTAGTTCCTGGATATTTGTCAATCAATCGCATTTTCAATTGCAACAGCTGACAAAATCGTGTGTGTTGTTCAGGTTATATATGCACACGTATATGGTATGTGACCAAAAGCCTTTCACATAGCTTCTCCCCAAATAGCAACTACTATTTCGAATTGTCTTAACAAGCTGATGTGTCTACGTTTGTTGAAAAATACCCAGGCGCTCGTAAAGTTCTAACGTTGTTGTCATTTCAAATGCTGAAATGAGCTTGTTCAGTTGTTGCTTATGTGGGTAAGTGGAGCTGCTGAGCAGGTTTCATGTGCGTCACTGTCAACTTTAAATGTTCGAAAGTGCACTAAAAGCGAGTTATAGAAAGATCGTTTCCGAAACCATAAAAAATTCAATACAGATTCCTGGACTGAACAGATTGTGGTTAAGTTATATGATATAGTTTTGTGCTGAAAATTGTCTCAGTTTTTTGGCGCTAACATAATTTATGTCTGACTACCATTATTTTACCCGTCTTTGCTTTTGAACATATTCATGTCGAAAGCGCTTCTTGTTGTTCATCGTTATAAAATAGTAGCTAAAGAGTCTGCTATCGGTTTAAAAATTTAAATTGATTGAAGGCCCTCATCGAGCTTTCTAAAATCCTTAAATTTCTTCGTCTTCTTCTTCTTGGTATTAATGCTGGTTCCAAGGTAGACGAAAACTATGACCGATTTTGAAATTATGACTATCAACAGGGAGCCAAAACGTTCTCGTTCACGACTAGACCCATTTGCTTCGTTTCCTTACCGAGTTTGGAGAAAGCAGAGGCTCTTTGGCGGTATTTTTTACGTCGTGCGTCCCAAACTTAGCGCACTGCGAAGGTATGTTTCGCCTTCTCACTTTAGATCGCCTACAAGCGGACTTTTTTTTGGCTACCCAGAGGATACTTGGTCTAAGATCGGCAGTATGACCTGCTTGAGCCATTTGTAAAGGAGTCGTTTCTGGTCACTCTCAAGTGAACAGCGGTCAAAGAACTTTCTTCAATTGCGTAAACTTCTTAACATGACTCCATCCTCCTAAAATTCTTAAACAACCTATTGTTACCCATTTCATTTTTATACGAAATTAACTTTTTTAGGTTTTAGAAATTATCTAAATTCTAGCGTAAAAGTTAAATGTAATAGAATGACCCTATGAAAAGCAGTGATCTAGAATTTTTTATATTATGTACTACCTAAACCGACAAAAATTTCAAAACTCTTTCTGCCGAATAGTATTCAACTCTCAGCCTCTGTTGGTTGGGTTAATTGAAACAGGAGGCACATGAGAGGCAGATAGCTGGCGACGACACTTAGACCATCATTAGACATATTGTGCTTTAATGTAGTAGCCAAATTATCCAGCAACTAAGTGAATTTTGCTGGACATTAGCATATATAATGTTCCAGCATCTCATCATCCTCTGCGCATTCTAATCATCGAAGATGTGAGGTGGATGGCAACTTATGAAAATTATGTTTTGAGTCGGTCCACTTGGGAGCTTCAAACAACACTTGAAGGAGCTGAATAATCTGTGTCATCCCTACCTCCATGACTGGGAACCCAGATGATATGAACTGAATTATATAGTGAGAGTATAGTCATTGTATGCTTGCTTAACCGAATGTCTTAAAACTAAGTATGGGTGCTGCTGATGAATTAGTTACAGCTTGACGGTCTACTAGAGAGTGCATGGGCTTGCAGGGTAGAGCAAAAAACCCAATTTGCGCCTTCTATTATGCCCGCCTGAATAATTTAATTGTTCTTGAAGCATTCCGCCTGCAGTTGCAGCTTTGAAGAGCTATAATGTATGGATGATTGTTTCCAACGGTTCCCACACTTCTTAGAGAACCTATACTGATGTGTTATAAACACCAAAAGAAATGCGATTCTAAGAAAAACCAAAAATATGTTATTCAAACAGATTATAAACTCCGTTAAAGCTTCAATTTACGAGTCGAGCTTGAAGGAAATAACTTCTAGAGTTTAAAGTACAAGAATATAAAAGAAAGCGGGATTGACCACTTGAAATTAAAACCGAAACGTTCAACTGAATCCAAAAAAAAATCCTAAAAGACCTATTTTGGGAGTCTGAAAGGGGTACCTCCCTCATATTTTGAGATTTTCTTTCCAAAGATAGAACTTTAAAACTAGACTAGCTATTTTATTGTCTCAGATGATGGGATTGTTGAAATTTTAGTCTTTTTTCGGGCTCATGCTAATTATTTTTGATGAATGTTTTGCTCTTTTTGAGTATGTACTAACTATATATCGTTACGGTCACCCTGGAAAGAAATTATTACTATTTTCTATGGTGGTGAGGCGAACCTCAGGAACCTTTGAATGCTTTCCCAACGAACTTCAACTGCCTTATTTGTATTGTTAAACATCCGTGCATACTTTATTGGCCTTGAATACGGAGGGATCGATCTTATCCTTCAGCTGCGACAAGAACAGTTGCCTCGAACCCGCGAATACTGAAAAACATTTAATATCTTCTTTAACCATATCGTTGTGGGCTTAGAAACAACTGGTATCATATGAATATTGTGTATTGGTATAGTATAGATCAAGAGCAGAAGTGATAATATATTAACAGATTAATTGAAAACTACCCGGCCTACCATAGTAAAACACATTTTTTTTTTTGTTTTTTTTTTTTTTTTTTTTTGAAAAATTCGTTTTTTATTAATAAATAAAGTTCTCTTCAAGGAATACAGCTTTTCGATACCATTTTTGTAGTACAATTTGTATTTACTTTGCTTCAACATAGGCGATCACCTCTTCTTTCGGCGAAAGTTTCTTCACAGCGAGCGTTCTTTTGAGATCTGATAACAGAAACTAGTCGCTGGGGGTCAGACCTGGAGATCTCGGTGTATGCTGAAGCAACGCGAAGCCAAATTCATGGATTTTTGCTATCGTTTTCACTGACTAAAGACACGGTGCATTGGCTTGGTGAAACAGTACTTTCCTTTTCTTAAATTTTTAGTGTTTTAACTTTGTCCTTTAAACGGTCTAATAACGCTACGCAATGCTGGTCTTTCATTTTTCAAAGTAGTCAATAAAAATTCTTCCATGCGCACCCCGGAATATAGACCTTGCTAGATTGTTGCGTTTTTTCTGCTTTGGAGTGGGTTCAATGTGCGCAATCCACTCAGATGACTGTCGATTGGACTTCGGAATGTAATGATGGAGCCATGTTTCAACCACTGTCATATATCGACTTCAGGTTTTTGCGCCTGAACATCTCCAAACACTGCTCAGAATCCGTTCCCACGATAGTCGGGTCTATGTAAGCGAAACGGACCCGGATTATTTATCCGCCCAAGGACTGTCAATTCGACAGAATTCTGACGCTACAGCAACAACAACAACTACCAACAAATCATCAGCTCGTCGTTCCTTTTGTTCAAAAGTGAGCTCGCGCGACACCCACTTTACACAGAGCTTTTTCATACCCAAATTTTAATTAAACTTAAACTTGAGTTCCCAAAATCGAAATTAGAAAAGCCAAAATCTGCCAAAAGCCTCGCACTTGGGACTAAATTACCAAAGTAGCAAACTATTATTGAAAATACCAAAGAGGACTTTGTCAGCGAACTTAAGTAAAGACTTTCTTTACACGAAATGAAGTTGTGCAAATAGTTTCGCTTTACTTTGTTGCGCTTTGTAAGTTGCACGCAATTTTTCGAAGCTGCAACAAATCAGAACGAATTTTATGTAGAAACAGAAGCCAAAATAGCGCTAACAAAGCAGACCAACCACCAACGCAGAAGAAGAACTTTAAGCTAGCGCAGCAACTTTATGCTTAAGTAAAAAAAAAAAAAACGCAAACGAACAGTGGAACAAAATTTATATTCTACTAGATAAAAATAATAAATTAAATTGAAAATAATGCATACAAAACAACTTGCAACAGTGGGTAACAAATAAAAGTAACTAGAAGCGCTTTTGGGTGGAGTTAAAGGACAGCAGGCAAGCCAACATACTATGAGATTTTCTCGGCAAGCGGCGCGCACAAGGGAGTCAGCCTGCACTGCAACTAAAATAAACACAATTTCGTATACAACAACATACACACACACGCACACAGTTGTGCACAACGCTGAATGCCCATACCTGCATGCATGTATAGCATACTTTTGGGAGCACAAACACAAACAAGCGCGCAGTTTTTAAATCAGCACACCAACGCAGACCGAAAAACACACAAAAGCAAAGACAAATAAACAAACAGCGCACACAGCAGCAGCAGCGCAGCAGTGGGAGGCTGAGGCTGGTTGAAAACGAGTTTGCCAAAAATTTTAGCAGATTTTTTGAAGCACTGCATTGAGCTGCTTTAGGCCATCCGCAGCAGTGGTGCAGCAAATGCCAGGTAGACGAGTAAACATACCTGTATATATGTATAGTGCTGTATGTGTGTGTGCTTGCTGCACAATGTTTTGCGCAAATAATTTTAAATGATGCACAGGCCTTTCCTGTTGTTGTTGCAGCTGCTGTTGCTATTAGAAATAGCTGCTAGGAAGCTTCTAGGTCGTTGCTATTATGTGCTTATGCCCCTTTACTAAGGCCAGCTTTTGCTGCAGTCTATTCTTTTGCAAAATGTTTGCCTGACTTATTTGGCTGCTGTCAGGACAGTGTATTTGCGTGACAATTTTGAGCGCGCTGCGGTGGTGGCGTACGAAAGGGACAGGCTTAAAATTTATGTCTAAATGTGTGGGTGTGCTATGGGCAAAAATAGTAAGAATATAATTTTAAAATTCTTTATATTATTCCTGCAAATATATGCCGTCTCTCTCAAAGTAGTCCATCTTGGCACCGATACACTGATACCAACGCTATTTCTAATCCACAAAATAGTTGTTAAAGTCAATTCCGGAACAGTCTTCAATGCGCGTAGAGATTCACGCTTAGTGTCTTTAAAACGGCTTCTATGGAGGGGTCGCCTGAGAATGCTGCATAGCCAGATGACACACTGAGTTAACTCAGGCGAATGTGGTGCCTGCGACACAATCTTGGCAAAAATGCTTCAAAGAACTTACCAAACAAACACCAAGTGTTTTTGGTCTCTTTTTACGAATACCTTTGAATTTTTAGTGCACCACATCCCTTTAATCGAAAAAAAAAAACTGGCAACATAGCGTTGATTTTGACCTGCTTTGACGTGCATTTATGGCATCGGCTCACCTTTGCCGCGATATTCGGTCACCTGATCGTCTGCTTTCAGGTCGTAAAAATAAATGTAAAACTCATTACCAGTAATAACACGTTTCATGACATAGTGGTAGTTGGAAAGCATAGTTTCGCAGACGTTCACGTGACGATGTTTTTCGGAAAATTTAATGATTTTCGCACCAATCGTTATTTCACTTTGCTTAGGCCCAAATGATATTTTCAAATAGTATTCTCTAATACTTCCTATATTCCAACGATGTAGATAAGATCTCTGACTCAGACTCAGACTGTTGATCTTCGGTTCTGAAACTGTTAATCTTCTGTTCTCAAGCAGCAATAAGATATCGACGTCAAATGCGCCAAGTCGTTCTGTACGTCAGTCCGAGCTGCTGCGAACTCGACACTCCACAGTCTTCGTGTACACTCTCAACTACGGCTACTATATTTTCATCACTGCGTGCTGGACGCCAACTACTCAGTCAAGTATGAATCAATAGTGAATGCTGGGGCTCACGATGGGTGATGGGTGAAGGGTAAACTAAATGGTTCTCTCCTTACCAATTTCATTCATCTTAATAAAAAAATTGTAATTCTCTACCAGTTTGTAAAAACGTGTTTAGAAAAATATGAATATTAAAATGATATCTGCAGGCAGATATGCCCACATACCACCATTTGATACCAAAGAACTTCAGTTTCCTTGAAAGAAAGGCTTAAATTGATGATGTTAAAATTCAAGTATGCCAATATCATCACTTGATACCAAAGGACTTCATATTTCCTGGAAAGAAAGGCTTAAATTTTTGAAAAAGTATAAAATTCCTGATCCTTCCGTACGTAAGATTTCGAAAAAAATACTTTAAATAAAATTCTTCGCATAAAATATACCATATGTACAAAAAATATTTATTTCCATGAAATCCCGTAATACCGAAACGTCCGTTCACGAAAAGAACCAGCCTTTATGTCCGGTTTACAGAGTTGTCCGCTTATTAAGTTATAACTCTTAATAATCATCAAACAATTTAGTGCGCACGGTTAATGGAGAGGTCGGCTTTATAGAGCGCCCGTTTAATTCAGATTTGACTGTGGGTGTAAGTTTATTTTTTCACAATTTTCGGCAACAATTGGTCCACCGGACATGGCTCTTTCGGTATTTAATTATACATATCTCATGGTAACAAAAGGTGTTCCACATGTTCATAATTTATATGTCGTTCGATAAATGAGGTTCGATAAATTATGAACGTATGGAACACCTCTTGTAGCCATAAGTAATGTAAAAATAGATTCCGATAGACCCATGTCCAGTGAAGGTGTCAAAATACTTCTAAATAACAATGAAATAAGGAATCTCCTCTGGTTATGCTTAATTCGAAGTGATACCAGCTTCAACATAGAAGTTTCAGAGTCTTCAATGTTCTAGCAGTCTTTTCAGTTCTGCTAAAGGACCTCATTTAATTGTAGGCCGTTCAAGCAACTCTTAGTGGTCTATTTCTCTAAATTCGTAATTGTCAACTTACTGAAGCCCCATATCATAGTCCAAAAGTAAATATTGCTGCATAACAGATGGCGCTATTTGCAACACAGTTTCAATTTTCCGTCATAATTGCTGGCAAATTACAAAAGTCTGAGCATTACCATGACAAAATGCGATTTCAATGCGCTTAAATATGCAAAAAGTTAAAACTTTTTCCAATGCCGTAATCGCAAATACAAATTACCAACTGTTAATTAATTCCAAAATTAACTTCTGACCGAAAAGCTGTTGGCAATTAATACGAAATTCAAACTACAAAATCGAAGCAATCAAATGTGAAGTGGCAATTTTCAGCATACTTTCTGCTCACTTCTCTGTTTTAACAACGAATTTCTCTCATTCATGCGCTATTTCTCATTTCCCAAAACTACACATTGGCGCCAAATCGCTTTGCAATCTGGGAAACTGTAAGCAAGAAACCGGCGACCAAGGCGCCAAACAATGTGGCGAAAAAGTTTAGCGAGACCAAGAAAAAGGCAAAAGCAAGCGCATAATTAAAAACGAAGTCAAATTGTGAAAAGTGTCGCTGCAATAACCGAAACAAAAACACGAAGAAAAAGAAATGACGTACAAAATAGCGCCGGCCACACAAAAATAGGGGCGACTGTTCTACGCTTGCCGCCTTCGCGGCAACAAACTTTCAATTCAAGACGCATTTGTCGTATGACCATTGAAGTAATTACCGAACTTGGCTTAAGTGCTTGCAAGCTTGCGTTGCCTGCCACTACTACTGCGCGGCTGCTATAAGAGTCGGAGTCATAAAATTGGTTTCACTCGAAGTTTGCAGCAAGCTGCACAACGTCTGTGAGTTTGCTGGTTTGATGTTGTCGGTAGCGGGCAATTTTTAATGTCAAATGCAGTTGAAATTTACGCCAACGAGAAGCCGGAAACGGTGCGGTGGTAACGAATGGGTGAGGGAGACGGTTACCCTTGCAACATATCTGCCGAGCGGCAAAGCTTTTTTGCCTTGTTATACCCCAAACCGGGTTGCCATGAAATTTGACATTCAGAAGGAAGCGTCGGATATCTTATAAGATATATACAAGTATATAAATGATCCGCTTGACTAGCTGAGTCGATCTAGCCTTGACCGTCGCTTTGTTCGTCTCTGTGCATATATGGGAACTAGTCGCTCAGATTGCGAGATTTCGATCTGAAATTTTGCACACGCAATTTTCTACTCAACATACAGTTCACTTGTCGGAACCGCAAATATCGGACCACTATAGCATATAGCTGTCATACAAACTGAACGATCGAAATTATGCTTTTGTATGGAAAACTTTTCTATTTAACTAGATATCTTCATCAAATTTGGCATGGATTTTCCAAGCAAACGATATAATCTCCGAAGAAATGGTTCAGATCGGATCACTATAGCATATAGCTGCCATACGAAGTGAACGATTGAAATTAAGTTTCCGCAAAGAAAACTTTTTTATTTGATGAGATATTTGCATGAAATTAGGTATGGCGTATTGCCTTAGGCAATGACATAATCTCTGAAGAAATGGTTCAGATAGCATATAGCTGCCATACGAAGTAAACGATCGAAATCATGTCCTTACATGTTACATGTTTTACGAAGAAATCGTTCAGATCGTACCACTATAGCATATAGCTGCCATACAAACTGACCGATATCGTACGGAATTTTTGTATTTGTGAAGGATATTATAGCTCCAATGCCACTGATTTTAACTTTTCCCCTCATTTCTACTACCCGTTATGTACCAGCAACTGTACTGTTGGCTATCGTTCCCTTCCGCCTGCCTGTTGGCCTAATGTAAATATTTATTAAAAAGTAATAAAGTTTGCCATGCGGTGCCAAGAATTAACTATGTTTGCTTTCCCGTTGCTTTTAATTCAAAAACTTTACGATTTTCTTGCTGCAAGAGAGCGCACAAATGCCGCTGAGAATGTTGGTTAGAGTAAAAGGCAGACTGCGCGCCTAGTTGTATGCAAGTGTTATTGTACTTTGTGTGTTGCTCATTTTACCCAGCATTTGTATGTAGACTGGTGCTTACACATGTTTATGCGCAAACACATAATCAAATAAAAGCGAGCGTAAGTTAATAATTTTCTACTTAAAATGTTTGCTCTTATAGCCATCAAATCTACATGTGTGTGTGTACACATGTACATGCGTAAGTATGCCGCACTTTCTGCACTTGTTGCCTTAAGTTTTTTCTGGCTTTCTCTCTTTAAGTGCATGTGTGTAGTTAGTATATTTGAGTGTGTTGCGAAACAAGTCTCACTTGACTTTGAAAGCTTTTACTTTAAGTATTTTCAATTTAGATTTCCTAGTACTTACTATTTCTACTGCTGTCAAGTAGTTGTAGCTCTCATTAACATACTTGTGTGGCAGTTTTAAAGGCAGTGTGATGATACTCTTATAAAGTGTTGAGATGTGGTACTTGAGTGCGGAGTTATGGAAGTTGTACTCTTGTTAGAATATTAAAAAGGCACAGAATTGACCGAAAAAATCGACAAAAAATTTAAATGATTATTGATAATATTTTGTATAGTCTGCCGTACAAAAATCTTCTTTGGCTTAAAAAAAAATCTGCTTTGATTAACAAAAAAAAATTTTCTCCTGAATCACATTTCACAACGAAATCTATTTTTTTCGCGATTAATCCGATTTTCTTCCAGAGATCGATTCATTCGAAAGAAAAGGTCTCACTTTCTGTAAGTATACTATATAAGTTCCTAAAATATTAAAAGCTTGGATACTAACTACGTTTCTCTCTCGTTTCAATGGTAGATAACATGTTTCCTTCAAGCTTATATGAGAGGTGCTACCAGCTTTTACAGCTCAAATTGGAAGATAAATATTTCGTTCCTGAAGGCTTCATTTCGAAAAACTTAAAATTTTTTTTTTATTTTTTTCAAAAAAATAGTTTTAGTCCAATATAAGCCGAGTGTGTTGCTCATCGGCGTAGATTATTAATATCCTTACTGCTTTCTGTAATCTGACTCTCCTCTCTTCAACTTATTCGCTCAACTGTCTCCTAAGAAGAACCTCATATGGTCAAAAAATTTTTCTCGAATGGAAAATACTTTTATATTATATATGCAAAGCTATCGTCAAATCTACTCTTTTCGAAATACTAGCATATTGGTCTCATTGGAGCATATTAGTCTCCTTAATTTTCACCCTTACTTTGTAAAAATATATGGTAGTGCTTGGAGGTTGTCCATCTTTATTTGTACTGAAAACATTTGCTTGATTTTGTAACAACCTGTGGCGATTTCTTGCTCTATTTTCTGTACAAAAATAAATAATCCAGAGAGCGCAAAAAACTTTTTTTTACAGTTTTTGGCGTTACCTTGTTTTGGACGGTCGAAAAAATGCCTACTGTCAGCAAATTTTTTTTTCATATGATAAATAAATAAATTTATTATAACTTCGACCACATTAAAGAGTAGCTTTAATACAATTATAATATTTTGTGAATTTTCACAAAAAATGTTTTGGAAATTCAGCCATTGGTAGCTGGTTTCCGGAGGCACCGCTCAAAAACGTCTCATCGATCGTCATCCTATTAACAGACTAAATATTCAAAGTCAAGAACTCAAACCTCATCGTTTAGTAGATGAGCATAGTTCATGATTAACCAAAGGTTTTGAAAAAAATTATAATTTTTGGCAAAGTTGTAGACAAAACAGGATTTTTTTCGATTACAATAAATTTTTTCTTAGCCTTGAAACAGGATGTTTTTCGATTACAATAAATTTTTTTTTTGCCTGGAAAAAATTTCTTGTAATCGAATGAAAAATCATTCTATCAATCACCAGGTCATTCTGGTGGGAATATCTGTGAAAATTTTCAATAAAGTCGCTTGACTAGTTTTTAAGAAATCGTGTCCACCAACGATGAAAGCGATGTCTCGAATAAAACACGGACGGACCGCTCTGCAAATGGTTCTATCTCGTACACTTCTATTGAGATTGCCTTGAAACTTTGGAAAACATTTGAGACATATCATAGTACTTAAAGAATAAAAGAAAAACTTTTTTTGATATTCCAAAACCCACGTAACCCTGCTGATCTAAATTTTCCATAGTATATGTCCTTGTCTATTGTTGCTTGTAACATCGAAAAGTCGAAAACATCAAAAAGTCCAACCGATATTTACAAGGAGATAACTTTATAAATTCAAAAATATATTATTTCTTTCATATTTATTAAAAAGATTTAAGATCGAGAAAAAATATTACTAAATATATCCTCACACAGCTACTGCAAAATTCGAAGTAAAAAAGAAAACAGTTTAAAATTAACCCTGAATCGGCGAGCAAGAAGGGTATGTGTCATGGCTTATCAAAGTTTCAAACCCTCAATTTCTGAATGGAATTGTAGAATAGTCTTCTTTCCACATTTGTTTAGATATCTGCCTGAAATTTTGTACACGCCTTTTTCTACCCAAGATGCTGCTCATTTATTGGCTTCCATACAAACCAATCGATCGAAATCAAGTTCATTGTATGGAAAACTTTTTTTATTTAACAAGATATCGTCTCGAAATTCAGCGAAATTCACCGAACCAACGATATATGCTCTGAAGAAATTGTTCAGATCGGACCACTATAGCGTATAGCTAGCATACAAATTGGCCGACCGAAAATAAGTTCTTGTATGGAAATTTTTTTTATTTGATAAGATACGTTTTAAAACTTGGTATACTAGAATATTCTTAAGTCAAATAGTTCAGAAATGACCACTATATCATTTCTATATGGTAGCCGCCATACAAACTGGCCAATGAATATCAAGATAAAGGTCTCTGAATACCCTTTTGTGCTTTGAGAAATGTTTATATTGAAATTGGTCTTTCAATTTTGCTAGTGTTGGAACAAGAAACATGTTAAAGAGAGCTAGTCTGCCCCGGAATCTCAACGTTTACGACGTATTCAGCCCATATTCTTCATAAATTGCATTCTTTGCTACCGTAAATTGTCAGTTTTGTTGTTGTTCTCGCTAAAATATTTACTTTTTAGAAATAATGCTTGTAAAAGTAAGCATTCTTCATGCTGCTTAGAAGCAAAACACTTGAAACTTTAACCTCACAACTTTTGCAAAAGTCATCGATTTTCTTTTTTATCGACTTTTGTTATCGAAACCAATTTCACAGTTGAAATAAGTAACGCCTGCTGCCACGGTGATTTAGTATTGCATTATTTGCTTTTTCTGTTTTAATTATTTACTTGTTAGTTTTGAACTTTATTTATACTAGGCGGTGTAGCTGTTGTTGTTGCTGTAGACCAAAATGATATTAAAATTGTTTCTGGCATTCGAAGCAGAAAGTTTACGTTGTCGCGGTGACCACGGAGACTAAGTCGAAGCTTAATGCGCACATTGTACGTAGCGCAACAACAACAGCTGCAATACCACCAACGCCACGACCGCTATGAAGAGTCAGCGTCACTTGAAATAAATTGCCAACAAACCGCCTGCGTTGTGGCGGCAATTGTTGTTGGTTATTGTTGTTGTTGTTGTTGTTATGGTTCGAATTCGCTGTTGTTGGTTATTGTTGTTGTTGCTTATTTTTGTTGTTGCTGTTTGTTGCTGTTTTTGTTACTGTTGTTGCCTCGCTCGAACCTCAGCGCAAGCAAACTTGTGTTTAGCCTCGACCAGCGTGAGGTTTTTGTTGCTGCCGCTGCTGCTTCTTCCTCTACGTCTCCTTTTCCATCTTATGCAGCTGCATCTTCTTCTTCATCAACCATTTGATATTGCTTGCTGCGAAAATTGCAATTTTATAATTATTTATTTTCCCATTTGAGCTGCGTCACATTTTGACCCACACTGCCAAACACTCCACTGTAGAAACACACCTACACACGCACAGTGTGGCAATCAAGGCAGCGCTTTATTTTCAGCAAAGCAGATTTCGCCATAAAAAAGTCGATTTCACTTCTAGTTTGGAAACTCCCAGTACTCTGCATTTTTTTTTTGTTTTTTATTGCAAAATTCGCCTAGTTTTGTTGCTGTTGCAAGAATGAAGTTGCGCCACGCAAACTCGAATTTCCGAAAATTTCACTTCCGCCAAAAATTTCATTAACGGCGATGACGCGAATGCAACAGCATAGCATATACATATACTGACGCTGCTCATAAGCTAACTGTACCGCTGTCGCTGTGTCGCATACATATAGGCGCTGGCGTTGCCACACGTTTCGAGAATGACGCTGTGGTCGTTTCGCGCGTGCAATGTCATCGCGGAAAAACTGCAACAACTCAATATGTATGCGTTTTTGTTGTTGCCTTTACAGTTTGTTCTTATTGTTGTTGTTTTCTGTGTTATATTTTGCTATTTTCTGTGCGCTGCTGCACGCTTTTGTTACTCCTGCAACTTTTCGCCGAAAGAAAAGCGCAATTTTATGTGCTGCGAAAAGTTTGTTGTTTGTTGGTGTTTGGTTTTTTTTTTTTTTGTTTTTTTTTTTTTTGTTTTTGTATCTTTTTTTGTTGTAGTTACTGTTGTTGGCTACTGCCAAATTGTTGCAACTGGCTGCAGTTTTAAAACATATTGCGTTGTGGCTGTGTTGTTGTTGTTGTATTTGGTGTTGTTATGCTTTAGTATGCCATTAAATTTAAGTTTTCTTTATGGCCAATAAATTTTTTTGTTAATTAAAAATTACTTGAAGCAGCTTACTTAGCTGAGGTGGTGATTGAGAAAGATTTCTGGTGTGTCTGCTCTTTGGTTCAGCATTTTTGTAAGAAGGTGCCTATATTTGTTTATAAATCTGTTTTTAGTGTCGATTTACAGCAAAATAAAAGATTAACTGGAATGGCTTAATCATGAATTCTCCTTGGTTCGGATAGTCTAGTCATTATCCACCTCTTTCTGTTTATTTCACCTTCTATCTCTTTCTAACTTTCTTTGCATTATTTCCCTTCTATCTTTCTTCATATTTTTTCTTTCTGATTTTCTCTTTCTGGCTTTCTCTCTCTCCATAAAGAAAAATATTTTTGCACCACAAGGTCTCAATATTAAAATTGAATTGAAATTGAATTGAAACTGGTATACAGTTCATAGAAAAATGTGCCGTTTTATGTGTGCTATAATCATCCCCACCCTCCTAGGTCTCATAATATTTGTATAGGATTTTAATTTCGGCTCTTACGGGAGAAAACGATGTATACAAAAATAAAAAGAAGGCATATTCTCTGTTAACAACACTGAAGCACCTTCATGGCTAAAGACTTGTATTACTCATTTTCGAAGGCCAACATAGCAACTCAGTCAGCTAAAAATATTAAGTAAGGTACCATTCCTACCTAATCATTACCGATTTATGGATTATCAAATTTTGTGCTGTAATGGGTTACATTCGATGTCATTATGTATGGAAGTTGAATTTTTTTTTTTTGAACACGCTGAACCCAATTTTCGACGGTTTTCAAGCATAAATCGGCCGATACTGCTGCAATTTCACTTTTGATTTTCGCACGAAGTTCACCAATCGTCCACCATAGACTTGACGTAGCCCACAGGAAATAGTCTAACGGCGTCAAATCACACCAGCAAGGCGGCCAATTGATTGGGCAATTTCGTGACATAACACGTTCACTAAACTGCTTTTCATTAAATCGATTGTAATATTCGTTGTGTGGCTTGTGGTGCCTGTTGGAGCCACATATTTTCCAAGTACATATCATCCAATTCGGGCAAAAAATACAATATTCGGTTATCATTGAGTGGTAGCCATTTCCATTCACAATAAAGTGCCGGTCTTGATCAGAAACGTAAGAAGTACGGCCCAATGACGCCGCCGGCACATAAACTGTACCAAACCGTAATCTTTTCGAGTTGCAATGGTAACTCATGGATTCCGTGTGAATTGATGCCTGACCAATAAAGCATATTTTGTTTATTGACAAAGCCATTCAGTCATAAATGAGCCCCGTCGCTGATGATGATTTTTCGATGAAAATCCGAACCTTTTTCAAGTTGTTGCTCAGCCCAATTTACGAACACACAACGATTCAGGAGGTCAAACTGCTTCAGTTCCTGCGTCAATTCGATCTTATAAGGATGTAGTCCAAGATCTTTTCACAAAATTCGCCACAGCGACATCACAGAGATGTCCAATGTTTGAAAACGTCGTGTGAGAGACTGATTTGGGTCTTCCGCAATTAAGGCGCTAGCGTCAGCAATATTATCGACACTACGGGACTTCTGTGTCTCACTCGCACGGGAACATTTTGGACTGTGCCTGTGGATTCAAACTTTTCAACTAGACGCTTAATTTCTGATTTGATAGGACGATTATGACGACCATAAAATAGGCATAGCCCTCTTAAAGTTGAGGGCACTGACATGATAAATGGCAAACCTTACTGAGGAGAAATGTCAAAAGATCGGGAAAAATATGGCATCGTTTGCTGTCCCTATGGGTCTACTTTTGTAGCGTCCCCATTGAAAAGCCCCTTAGAAATGTTGTCCTTCTTCTTTTACCTACTCGGTTGAATATCTAACCGTTTTATTTCTACATCATTATTTATCTCTCTCCCTCTTACTCTTTAATACGGCGTATTGTCTTCTAATTAATTATTCTAAAGAACTTACATATTTTTTTCCCTTACTTAGTTTAAGGGTAATGCTAGGTTATTAATATTCAAAAGTTAGTAAATTTTTTCTCTATGCATTAGATCTAACACAGTATCTATCATGTTGATACGAGAATATTTATCTCTAGGCATTAGATCTAGCAATAATTTAGTAATATTCCAAATCAAAAAGATGTCAATTTTTTCTATTTCTCACGTTTCATTCTTCATTATTGCATTCCTGTAAAGGAGGGGTTCATATATGACTTCTATCGGCTCCACGAAAAGCCCGTATCGCATTTCGTTTATGTCAATAAATCATTAAAAGAATTTTTTTTCCAAATCGTGAAGTCAACTCCACTTTGGTTATATCTTGTAACCTATATCTTGAGCTCTATTATCCCCTATATTTTTTCTTATTATACCAAATTGAAGCAGCTGAACTGCTGCTTATCTCCTTAGATCTTTCGCATATTTATTTTAAATTCCAAAAGAAACAACTCTTTGAGGCCGTCTTTTGTTGCAGCTGATTGCGAAAACTTCAAAGAAGTCTTGCCCTTATTACAGCAAGTCTAACTACATGCGTACACACACAAAACGCCTGCGCATATGCTTCAACTACAGCATAACATAATTGTGCAAGCGAACCGAATGAACAGGCATGTGTGTCTTACCCATCCACCACCACAACAGTTTTAACTCTTTGCAGGCTGTCTTTTCTTACATGTGTTTTTTTTTTTTGCTGAGTTCGCCAACAAAAGAAATGCCAAAGAAAAACACGCAGACGCACAAAGGCACGCACACTCATGCCGCTAAAGCATAAAGGCGCACAGAAACACACAAAGACATACTTAAGTTGCCAGCCAAAGAAAACTACAAATATGTGAGCTGAGCAGGGCATAGAAAAAGTTCAGTTGTAAAGCTGTATGTGTATGTGGAGCACAAAGCAAATAAATGAAAAATAAGAAGAAGTTAAAGTTGCGGGCGCACCAAAAAAAAAGCATGGGAAAAGCATGACGGTATTTTACGGGCGGCAACTAAGGCAACACTAAATGGCTGAGGGTAAAGTTTTTATGCCGGCACAAACTTATATACACACACGCGCGCGCAAACAACTACTGGCACAAACTGCAAAGGCGCGTGGCATTTATATAATGTCACATTTCATTGCATATGTGCAGGCGCTGCGGCTCTCCCACATATAAAGTTTCACAATCACAGTCAAAGAGCAAAACAATGAGCACAATAAAAATCGCATGCCATAGAATTCTATATATACACACACACTCATGCATATCGCACGCATTCCATAACATCTTACGACAACGGCACAATCACAGCTTGGCGACTCGTCGTTTACAATGTCAATGGGCACTGCTTGCCTTGTTGTTGGCAGCTACGCAGTCATTACGCTGCACGTAGTCAAACTTACATCTGTTTTTGTGTTTATATGTATACATCTAAGTGTATGTGCAATTCTTTACTTTGTGGAATATGCCTGCATAAAAGCGCACAATGCCAGGCGATTTGCCAGTGCGACTTCTATGTATGTGAACTCTTGTATAAGTGCGTGCATGCGGAGGTAAATGGCATTGCATTGAGTTATTGTGCTAAATCCAAATTGGAAGAAAAAAATATTTTCTTATTATGTAACTTACAATTTCATAGCATCTTGCATTAGATTTTCTATATGCTCTTTTTTAAAATAATTTAATTTAATTTCAAACCATTGCTTTGTTTCATCAATGAAAATAATGGAAAGTAATTAGCTGCTCAAGCTTAAAAATTTTATCAAATAAACGCCCAAAATATTTAAATTTTTTTGGACTCATAGCTGCCTTTTAGGCACTAAACTGTTTGTATAGCTATTTTCCTCAAAATATTAAATACCTAATTCATCAACATTTATTTTGTCGTCTGCAACCCACCAAATGTAATACGATGTCAACGATTTATCCAGTTCTCTAACCACTTTCCATAATCACTTTTTGGTATGGACTGCAGTTCATTCAGCGAATTTTGTTTTATCTCTACGTTCGACTGGAAACGGATTCCACAGAACGGCAATTCCTCAAACTGGGAACAAGAAAAATCACACAGACCCAAATCTGTTGAAAACGGTGGTTGTTCGACGGTTTTTATTGCGCTTTTGGCCCTAAATTCGGTCACAATCGTGACTCGATGCGATGGTGCATTATCAGAGGTCTAAAATCCATGAATTGTTCTTCCACAATTCCGGCCGTATTCTATTTATGTTCTCATGCAAATGTCTTAGTACTGCCAAATATAACTCTGAATTGACCGTCTGTTCATCCGGAGCAAATTCATGGTACACCAAATTACGACTTTTGAAAAAAAAACAACAAGCATTTTTTTGATCGGCTCATTTTTTTCCCTCCATTTTGATGACCGTTGACTTGTTTCGATATATCCACGAATATGGGATCAAGAAACATACTTATAGGTTTTGGAAAAAAATTCAACTTCATCAAAATAAGCTATGTGTTAGGAAGTTATTACTATATATTATATTATTTTCAGTTTAACAACCCAATACCAGAAAACGTATTTCAAAATATTCTTCCGCACAAATAGTGCTTTAGTAATTTCGGTCAATTGGGTTTTGTGCTCTGAGATTGTGTTTAAACTATGAATATTTCTCTATGCGATGAAATAGTTGGAATAAAAAAGTGTTGTTTGCTTGTAAGATGACAATGTGAGTCCAGTGTGCTACTTTTTACAACTCTCATGGTGACATTTATTCCATATATATATATTATTTCGCTCCCTTTTATCCTTTTAAAATACTTTTAGTAGTTATTGCGTCGCCAACTATATCTGAAGATATATGGTACGCACATTTTTTTAAATTTTCATGGTTTCCTAAGAGATTTATACATAAGGGAACACTATTGTGTTCGAATTTAGCATAACCCTTTGCCGGGTAGAGGCACTTTTTGGAAAGGAGGTTCCGAGGCTTGCCACAATAGCCCACATTTAGTGTAAAAATTGCAATAGAATTTGTTTTTATACACTTAAATAGATTTTTACTAAAGTAGGAAAGAAAAATTATAACCTTTCTTCCATATTCGAGCAATATATTGTGAAGGATAAATCTCTAAATATTTGAAATATTCGTATGACACACTCTTCTTCTTTCTTTCCTTGCTAAAAATATATTCATTTGCTGGAGCCGCCAATACGGAATTACTACAAAATATAGCTGTCCCAGACAACAAGCTCGAGTTGTGGGGATAATCGATAGTGGCTCTTGCGCAGCTTCGTTCTAGTTACTGTTGCCGATTAAACTTCTAATTAGCCAGAATGGCGTTTAATACCTCTTTACATGCCCAACTAACCCTAAACATCTGACACCCCTCTCCATATGGTCCGACCCCGTAGAAACAGCACGTTTTCTGGGCCTGCCGTTGGATGACCTCGAAGATAACCTATCTGAACTTTACCACCCTAACGGGCACTAGATAGTCGTTGCAACAACAACAACATAACTGTCATAGAAACTGACAGATTTAAGTTCTTTTATGGAAAACTTTTCTTTCAATAAATTTGGCTTATATTATACATGCATACAGTTGTCACTCTTACTGATCAAAATTAAATTCTGGTGGAAAATTTTTTAATAATCTCATTCCGAATCACATAGTGTCATGCCGTATAGTGTTGGAAAGGTGAAATTAAGCTTCAAATTTAACCAAAAAATAAATTCGGGGAAGTTGAAAGAAACTTACAGCCGTTCAAAAATGAATGAAAGTGATGAAGAAATTCGAAATTTTTGTATAAAAAAGAAATAATGCCATGCAAGCCACCAATGAAATTTGTGAAGTTTACGGAGACGATGCTGTAACAGTTCGTGTAGCAAAACAATGGTTCGCTCGCTTCCGATCTGAAATTTTCAAAATTTCGATTTACACTGATGGATAATGTCTCTTGCGGAAAAATGGCAAAATGAAATCGACCAAATATTACATATTTGTTTATTATTTTTTATTGTAAATATAATAAAATAAGTTAAAATTTTATAAGAAATACGAAAAGACTTTAACTAACCAATATAAGTGCACCTGTGAAGGGTATTGCATCTTCGGTGTTATTTTTTATGCCCCTTTCTATCTATTAATCAAATTTATACCACCTAGAAAGAGTATTTTCTGCTACTTTCAGCAGGCGCATTCATTCACGTCGCCGAATACATTCCTACAAAAAAAAAAAAAACAATGGTCACAGTTTCGCTTTGGAACCAAAAATAAAATAAAATCTCTATGACCTTTTGCGATAACGCAACAACAAAGCAACCCAAAGTAGTTGGCGTTAAGTTAATACAAAATTGTTGATTTCAACCATTTCACGAATTTCTCATTAAATTGCAGCACTCTGTTGCAAATGTATACCATTCGAAGCCAAAAAGTACAGCATCAAAAGTCAGTTGAAAATACAACACAATCCAAAGCACACACAATGGAAAGGTCAAATAAAATGTGAATAAAGAATAGAAAAGTGCTAACCCGAAAAACTACAATACAAAAATACAATAAGCAAACTACAACGGCCACAAAGGCGGCGGCGGCGCACAAAGCCTAAAAGCGGAAGCGAATAAGTTGTGAGCAACGCAATCAAAAGCACAACAATTTGTGAACAAAGCACAAGTAGTACACTTTTATTATTTTGCCTTTTATATATGTGTAGAAACGTAGAAATATACATATATACTTCTATGTATATTTGCGAGCTGACAATGAATACTTGCGTTGCGCAAAGAAAGTGGCGGAAACGAAAGTGACGCGCACACAAATAAATAAAACTATACACCAATATATATACAGGCATAGTTAACTATAGCATACTTAAAGGCGTGCTAGAGCATACATATGCCATATAAAATTTTAACTAACCAAAAGGAAATGTACAAGTTTCTTTTGTACTAAGTCACACACATGCCAACACTCACACATACACACAACTAAACTATTTGCAACAAAGTAATAACGCAAAGTTCTTTATATTCAATTTCCATGCCTTTTCTTATGTGTAATGCACCACTATGCCTCCTGTGCGCCCTCATACTTTAATTTGCTCGCGGTTTACTCGAAAAAGCTTAGTTAGCAGCTGAGCTTGGTGCGGCTTTATTAGTTTTTTCTGCACTTAAAGTCCATTAGGACCCGGAGAATTTAGCAATTTTATTGCTTTTGCATACAATCACAAAGCTCGTTTGTTGTTTGCTGGTGTTTGTGTGTTTACCCACATGTCTAAATACATTTCTCCGCACCGACCTGCCACATTTGGTTTTATTGTGTGAAAGTGATTTAGGTAAAACCAGTTGAGTGAAATTGATTGTGCTAAAGAGGAAGGAGCTTATAAACGCAAAAATATATGCAATTTATATGTGTTTGTATTGACTTGAGATATGCTTAATGCTTAGTCGGAGAATTTTGATTAAGGCTACAACTGAAACTACTTGTGAGCACAGCTCAAACTATTTAATTTACTGCCATTAGGGTTTAGTAAAACTAAAAAAAATAATGATCAAAGCTAAAAGCACTATCTGTGAATCCCACTGGTTTTTGGTATACCAAAATTTTGTATCTCCAGAAAGCTTCAGTCGAAGCACAGTGCAAACAATATGGCATTTCTACTACGATTGTTGAAACCGGCCATAGGCATTATTTACAAGAGAGGCTTTTTTTTACATCAGACAAGACTAGCTATTTTTATGAGAGTTTAAATGTTTCCAGCAGACATAGTTTCTTATTTCTTTACCAGAAATAGTTCTCGTAGAAAAGGGGAACGGGTAATCTTCAGAAGGAACCCAGGGATTTTCGAGGATAAGTCTCTTCACGTGATCGTTAATACTCTATCCCAAGTAATTGCTTACGTCTTGTGACACTTTCGCATGAACATCAGGAAATTTCATATGAGTTCCTTTGTTTCAAGGCTGTGTGAATTATGCGACTGAAATGAACTGTTTCCTTCAGTTATGATACATGAGTTATCCTCCTGTGATGCTGCTGGAGATTAACCATGCAAAACGTCTTCATCTTCTTTCCCTTTTTGCAGAGATGAAGTACAAATATTTCCCCCCGTCAACGCATTTAGTCATGTCCAATTCAAAAGCGATCCATAAGAAATGAAAATTTAGTATAAGCCAAGTTTCAGTTCCTTCAATAAACTACAGCAGACAATTACTTACGGGTTTTAGCAACTGTTGATTATCAATGAACTTTTACAAATGTTCACTAGATAAAGGTTTCCGGTTTAAAAACCTCTGAATATGTAGTTCGCAACTACAAACATCCTAAAGTGCTCAATCGTGAAGACAAACATCAAAAAATATTTCTTCTTGTCGCCTCAAAAATCAAAACTTATTATGAATTATTAAATTAGTTGTTTCTTCGAATCAGCGCTATGACTTTTTCCTTACTACTACATATCTTCCAAACATGGTGAAATATTCTCGATTTATATACGCGGACTCTGCGAAAACAAATCATGATTTGATAATACAAATTGTATCAACTTGGCTAGTTTCATTGCAATACATGCTGTTGTTAAACCAAGGTTTGAGGACTTAGTTGATGGCCCTTGATGGGAGTCTACAACTAACAAATTACTAGTTCGAAACTCGCTTAACAGAAATCTATAAGTTCTATGACAGAAAAATACTTTTAACGCTGTTAAATTTGAGCTTTGACGAGGCAACTTACTGATGGTTGAGAGACATTTTTACTGAAATAGCCGTTGTGTTACGAAAAATCATTAGTTGCATCTGCCGTGAGTTTTGAGAGGACGATCCGTTTGGGAATTACAGACCACTCTAAGATTGCAGATAGACTTTTCGCAGTGGCTTTCAGAACAATATTTATGTGGAGTAGAGCTCATGTTCGAACCATTTCTTGATCAGCATCACTTTTCTTTTTACTGAGATTTAGAAAAGTTAAATTAATATTGGCCTCAGCTCACATCTGTCGGTAACCAAATATAGCGCAAAAATTAGGTTTTTTGAAATAGCTTTAAGAACAACATTTCGCTAGAATAAGGTTCGTAGTTGCCATCGCTTCCAAATTAGTACTTAACTTTCACTTTATAAAATTAAGATTGGCTTTTCGACGACATCGCACGCTTTTCTCGTTCTATGTTACTCCAGTTTCATCAATATTTATTTTGTCGCCTTCAAAGTAAACCCACACTTATACCAACGATTTTTCTAGTTCTCGGAACACTCTTTCCTCGATATGAAACTCAATTTACTTTGATCGTATAGAAGTAGTGCAAAAGTATATAGTGTATTTTATTCAGATTGATATAAATCGTGTCCTAAATTCCAGTTTTCATTCGCTGACGAAACCCGTTACCAATTCTCAACCAGTTTAAAATAATTTTTAAATATGTATTCTAATTTCGCTTAAAAATATTTTTGTATATTTGACAATTTGCTAATGTTTTCCAACTTCTACTAAATATATATGCATGTTATATATATTATATTCCATATAAAATTAAACTGGACGGATTATAGTAACTTACACAATTATATCGAATATTGGACAATGTCGATATCAGTATTAGTTCAATTTAAAAATTTTTTTAATATACATTTCAAAATATTCATAAAACTCTACAAACTTTATACCTTGTTAGCTGACACTGGAGGCATTTTTAGCAAAAACTCTTAAATTAAACTTAGACATGCCATCTTGTGAACACAAAACTTAATTTTATCGCCTTCTTTCACACATTCATATCCATCTCTAAAGCCTAATTTCAGGCTTAAAGTGGATTAACGCGTTTAGATAGTACTTATTAGGTAGAAAAGCAAGAAACATTCGCAAAGAAACTATGAAAATACCAATTCAAACAATAGCTATACATATTTCTGTTAAATTATATACGAATTTCCTTTAAATATATAAATGTTGCATGCTTTTAGGCGTGCATGTGTATATAAATATATTAAACGCAGACGCAATTCTATAAATATATTTCTGTGTTACAGTTACACAAATATGAATATCTAACATATGTTAAACTTAACAACAGCTGTATATAAAAATAAATCGGCAAAATTGCGATAACACTCAGCACGTCAAGCAAGAAATATAAGAGTTCGCTGCCAACAAGGCTATCGTGACATGCAAGGCGGGTAAATATATGTGAAACTTCATTCTGAGCCTAAGGCAGCTTATATTCCGTGCACATATGAGCGACTAACGGTTAATGTGCGCGTCAAACATTAACTTAATGATTGGGCCATACGTTGCTGCGGCACATCAGCGGTATATTATATAAATACTTATAAGTAAATGTATAAATATTAGTTGCCATGTGATGTTTACACGCATTTATTAAGCCTAATGCGTTGTAATCGCCGTACAGCAACGACGACGCAGCACAGATTTAGGCGCTTGGCAGCAGTAACGAGTTTATGTTTTGTTTTTGTGTATGTGACAGCTTTGGTAAGCTTGCGTAAGCGATTAGCGGCATGAAATTTTGTATTTATATATATATACGAACAGAGTACTATATGCACAAAATCAAATGTCACTTGAACGAGCGTGTGAAGTTAATACATACATATATATAAATATATATAATTTCAAGTATATTCTTGTCTTATCTGATATATTTATGCGTATATACACGCATTACTATATTTTCTGGCATAATTTATTTGCTGTCTGCACGTTGTGAAAGGCTTTGTGTAATTGTGTAGCATGCTTAAAGGCGTCACGCCTGCTAAATGTGCGTTTCGCGCAGCCTTGTAGTCTTACAATGTCTTCTGCCAGTCGGCACGCATATAAACGTAAATTTAAATATATTTGTGCGCTATATTGACTGCCTTAAGCCAATACATTAATAATTTGTTGCATATGTTAGGGCGCATATTGTGCACATTTTGATTGAATCAAAAGCGGTAGGCAATGCCGACGGAAAAGGCGAAGGTTAAGACACAATCGTTGTATTGTTACGCCCATCGGCGCATGCAAAGTGTGTAATTTAAAGCGCACAACGGCAAATTCACCGAGAAATTTGTATGCCATAGGCTTTTATCGATAATTTCGAAAATGTTGCATTGTTGTATTTGTTGTGTTTGCATTTGTTGTATCTGTCAAAGTTGCTGTTATTGTTGTTGACGCCCTCATGGCTGCTTCTGCTGCCTGCCATTTTGATAGATTGTAGATTGTATTGTTGTTATTGTTTATGTTGTTGTATCTTGCCTTGTCAATGGCAAATGCTTAGCTTAAAGCGTGCCCTGCATTAAGTCACTCAATAGATAAGCATTTCAACACTTACGATCAATTGGTATGCGCGTTGCTTAAGTATACATATGTACTTATATGTGTAAGTATATATATTTATATAAGATTTTGAACGCGTGCAAGTCTCTTCATTCTTTAATTACAATAAATTTGTCTATAAATTTTGTGGTATGGCACTCAGGATACTTGATATGGCTTTTTTTGTTGTTTTGAAGGAGTAATCTTTCATAGATACCGTCAGTCTTCCGCGGCATGCACGATTATCATACTATGCTGGACTTGCGTAAGAGTACACTTACGTACTAAACTCTTAACTCCGACTGCAGTCCACAGGTCCTACGGGACCGCAGAACCAAGCTCAGCCAAGATTGGCACTTCATGGGTACTTTTCTGGTCCATTCTTCCCTAATTCTTCTGTTTTCTCTGTTGCGTTGTCTCTCGTTTTTTTCACAATTCCTGGAGAGCAATTGCTGACTATAGTTTCACTTTATCACGAGTTACATCATTTGGTGCACGAAATTTTTTGGAATTACCCGTTCTTCTCTTTGAGTCTCTATTTCTCTTCTCTCCACCTCGTATTTCGGACAGCAAAAGAAAATATGCTGCGCGTCACGGTCATTACCGCAGAATGTACATTCTGTTTCATCATTGTCACTGTATTTATTAGGATATTGTCGGAAGCATCCGTGTCCGGTCAGGAATTAAGGCAGGTAGTAATCAGTCTCGCCGTATTTTCTTCCCACACATTCTTGTATACTATATTTCAGATTTGTTTTTACATCCACCATCCTTTTCCTACCTTGTCTCGGCGCCTCTGCCGCCCAGATATGCTTTTCTTCATTTCTCTCTACTTTCCTAAGACGTCTCTTAATGCCTCTGTATTTTTTCGTATACGCTTTTGAATTTTAATGCCATTATGTCCGACGGCATGATACCCGTCGATATTGTTCCTTCGATACTCGTAGCTTTGCTTGCGACATTGGTCATCTCTCTGATCGCAATGGTTGACCTTTTCTGACGAAATCTATATTGGTTACATATATTATTCGTTCCAGAACTTTCGCAAGCGTGTTCGGCATGCTTGTTCTCCAAAAATCCGGTTTGTTTGGTTTCTTCAAATGAGCCAATCACTGTTTCTTCCATATTTCGGAAATTGAACTCGTTTTGTGTGTTAGTAATTCTAAGACAATGCTCGGGACTCCATTTAGACGCGTTGTTTTGATATTTCCGAATCATTTCGCTGCTTCTATCACTATCTCGTCGGTCACCAACTCTATTACTGTAAACGTATGCGATTGTAATGGTGGTTCGTTCGTCTGCGTAAGGAAAAGGTTTTGCACCACGCTTTTCAAAAGCGGGAGACATGTTGCTGCTTATCACCTTTGAGTTTTTTCATAACTACTTTGTATGCATCGTCTGACTTCGTTGCCATCATTTCTAAAGCTGTCAATTTCAGTATTCCACCAGTATACAGGTTTTCTGTAAACGTTAGCGCTTTATTTTTTTCTGTACATTGCTACATCAGATTCCTTCCTGATATGTCGTACGATTCCGCTTGTCGTTCCGTATCTTCTACATTTGCTAAATTGTCATCCAGCATGAATCGGAAAAGATCTTCCTCAAGAGTTCCGACTTTCCATATTTTAGTCTGTACCTTAACGACGTTCCGTTTTCTCACACTCCTAGATTTTCCGATCTCCATTATAATGGCCAAATGGTCACCATGCTTCCCAACTAACTGGCTGCTAACAAACGTGTTGACGATGGCGGGGTCACCACCACTTTTTTTGTTTAGATCGGAGAAATAACTGCCATACAAAACATTTTCACAATTCGAGGGCTGCTATACATATTTCTGGCCTAATAATGAAAATAGGAATATTTATCAACGAAAATGGTTTTATTGTTTTTCAAAATATTCTCCATCAAGATTTATACACTATACACCAATTTTCGAAGCACTTTTTCTACTCCGATTGAGACACCTCCAAAACATGGTTTTTCAATGCTTGAACAGCATCTTCTGGGGACGAAAATCGTTGATCACGCATTTTTTCTTGATGTGTGGGAATAAAAAACAGTCATTGGATGCCAAGTCAGGGCTGTACGGCGGATGACTCATTCATTCGACGTTTTGGGCGGTCAAAAAGGCGCTGGTTGGAGCCGATGTGTGAGAGGTCGCATTGTCATGGTGCACAATGATTCGTCTTCTCTTGTTCGTTTTTCGAATTTCTCCGAAGACTTCAGGCAAACAAATGGGGGTGTACCACTCAGAATTGACCGTCCTGTGTTGCTCAAGCGGAACAGTCGCCACATGACCAGTTTTGCCGAAGAAACGGCGACCATTTGCTTCGAAGTGCTTCTTCCACGAACTACTTTCGTTGGATTTGGCTCGTCTTGAAAGACCCACACGGTCGATCGCTGTTTTGTTTCGGGCTCATATGCATGGATCCATGATTCGTCACCTGTGACGATCTTATAAACGTCTTTTGAAGCACCGCGATCGTATTTTTTCAGCATTTCTTTACACCAATCCACACGAGCCTTTTTTTGAGCGATTGTCAAATTGTACGGGATCCAACGAGAACAAACCTTTTTTACGGCCAGGTGTTCATGCAATATCGAATGTTTGCTGGTGGGATGCCACTATCTGAAGGTATGTTACGTGACGGTCTTGCATTATCAGTTGACGTACGGCATCGATGTTTTCTGGCACAACAGCTGTGTTTGGGCAACCTTCACGGAATTCGTTTTTGAGCGAGCGTCAGCCACTATTGAATTCGTTGTACCAGTTTTTCAAAGTGCTATAGGATGGTGCTTCATAGCCATATAAACATTTTAGTTCATCGATGCACTCTTGTCGTGATAATCCACGTCGAAACTTGTGAAAAATGATCGCACAAAAATGTTCACGAGTTAATTCCATTTTTTGGCCCAGATGAATTTTTTAATTCCGTTTAAATAAAACAGTTCACGATTAAATGACAAAACGTTCTGAGTGATGTTATGCTAAAAAATGTCAAACTTTCCAATAGAAATGTCAAATTGCACCTAGGCCAGAAATATATATAGCAGCCCTCGTATTAGACATAGATTATTCTTCAAAGCAGATGGCATTACAATTTTTAAACAAGTTATTCAGATCGTACCACGATAGCATATGTTTCAGATTGACTGATCACAATCTGGAGAAAGATTTGCCTAAGATATTTCTTCTCCGTATTTATAATCGACATTCGACATTCGTTTCTAATCAACAATATGGGTAGAAAGAACTAGCAAAAGGTTTTCCATTGGATGAAACCGTTGACCGGTTACATTTTCGAATATAGTTATACATAAAGCAGGTTTAAGAAAGTACCTGTGAAGGGTATAATAGCGTTGGAGCAACCTAAGTTAATATATTTCCTTATTTCGTTTATGAAATCGTTAATTGAAGTTTGATATCTATCACTTAAAAAAATTGTGTTTCTTTTTCTTTTCGGATAGTTGAAGTGCAGCATTTTTTTTTTTTTAAATTTGTTTTCCGCTTAACTCGGCCACATCTTCATTGTCTACCATTTGTCTTATGTGACACCATCGAAAGCTGCCAAAATATCTTTCCACTCATATATTTCATGGATCTAATTGTTTTCGATTGCAACTTAATGAACTGTTATTTTATTTTTATTTGTCATATGTCGTCTATGCAATCCGTTCTCTGTTACATAAGTTTTCCTAGTTTGTCATGGAATTGCAGGCGGACATTTCAACGCTTTCCGCAATCTTTATTTACCTACCACAACTATTTACTCGAAAGTTGCTAGCCTACATGCTATGTCTACCGCCTGCACAGGCTAAGGGTACACACTGTATACGCCCCCAAAACCACCACTTCACAATCAAGCTGAATCTCACATTTTTCTATTTCCAAACAAATTGCAAAAGTTTTAAAATAATTGAAAATTTTATTGTACTATCTACCTACCCTCCCCTTTATATGATGGTGGCATCGCTACTGCGCTGGCAACGCACAAAGAGTTGAGTGTTGTATGAAACGCTTTTGCGCTCACATATTCATGTATGTTTTCTATGACTGCCAATCTCTTTATTTGCCACACTTCAGTGAAGACTTTTTCAATTCATTTTCACTATTGTTTACTTTTGTTTAACACTTGCATGTTCCTTTTCAACCCACACACAGGCAATTGCTTGAGTTTGGGTCGTACGGATTCCACGTGTGTCGTAGATTGTGCGCTTATTCAATGCAACTCTGCTTTTTTTTTGGGTTGTTCTGGCAGAAATCGCCTGCCAACCGCATTTTCAACACCATTTTAAACCTGCAATCTCCTTTCGCCTTACTTTGTTACAGTTAAGTTACGTGGCTGTTGAATGAGCTGGTCCTTGTAGCCCTTCTACACACCCAAACTGCGATCCATCTGTATTTCACACTTTTAATTTTCGCCTTTAAAACTATATTTGTTTGTTGCTCGAGTATGTATGGGTGTGTATGTGCCTGTGTGTGGTGGCAACCCTTCGAGTACACTTCATTTCAATTGAGTTGAGTAAAGTTGAGCTGCCACAAAGTTCAACAGTTCACTGACGTTTTGGATTGGCAAATCTTTTTGGGTTATCAACACCAATTGTAAACGTCAACAACACATAACAACTCCATGTGTGTGTGTATGTTTTCATGTGTGGCATCAATGCTATTGTACAAATAGTCAAGCAGCAAGCGGCAACCGGTACCGCATCGATGACAACATCAACAATAGCAACATAATATACTAGTGGCGAAGTACCCAGTAGGAAATTAAGTGCGAAAAATTCAGCATTGAGCAACAATACAGGATTCCTTGCTTCTTGGTAGTCTTAACTGACCGTTGCAACAATACAGGGTTCCCAGCCTCTTTGTAGTGTCTTTGCTTCACAAAGCCGTATGTTGACTCAGACAGTGTGTATACATATGGCTTCCTACTTTCAAAATCTATTATGACTACCATGAGATAATGCTTTTGAACTAAATATGCATTAAAAACTTCACCAGAAGGTTCTTTTTTTATTTTCGATACTTTGATCATATTCCACACTGTCGCCACATACAAACTACCTCTCAGTTCTTGTTATAATCAAGTACAATCAGTTGACTAAACCGGGTTTTCCAATGGTCATTATATGATTTTTAAGTATCTTTTGCTGCTGTCAAGGAAGTGTGGTTGAAAACCGCCATTTATGGATTTCAAGACGTTCTCAAGAATTGGGACTATCTCAAACCACAAGCTGGCGGATTTTAAGCAAAGATTTGCCCTTGCATCTCACGCAAGGACTGAAGCCATTTTACCACAACAACTTGAAAACAATAAAAAAAAAAATTTTAAGAAAATCATCTTCTTCATGACCTAAATTACCAGTTTGGTGTGGTTTTTAGTCTGGCGAAATCAGCGGTCCGTAATTTCTTCATCATTAGGCTGTCTATTGTGATTTCAGCTTTTCGACCGCAAACCTACCTTGTGTTTGTTGACGTACGTTTTTTGCTGCACAGAGGCAAGTGCGTATCTTGGCTGCAATAAGATAGTGGTCCGAGTCGATGGTGGAACCATGGAGCGTACGCTCATCTAAAATACTGGAGGCGTGTCTTCTGTCTGTCACAACTTGCTCGATCTGCTTGGTGACTTTTCGATCCGGAGACAGCCAGGTAGCTTGATGTATCTTCTTATGCTGGAATCTAGTACTACAGATAACCATATTTCGGGTACCGGCGAAGTCGATCAGCCTCAACCCTTTTGAGAATGTTTCCTCATAGAGGCTGAATTTATCGACTGCTGTGTCAAAGATAGCTTCTTAACCCATCCTTGCGTTAAAGTCGCCAAGCACGATTTTGACATCGCGGCGGAGCAGCTTCATAGATGCGCTCCGAGCGCTCATAAAAGGCATCTGTGGTCACATCGTCCTTCTCTTCCGTCGTAGCGTGGGCTCGAATCAGCGATATACTGAAGAACTTCGCTTTGATGCAAATTGTGACTAGACGTTCATCCACCGGGGTGAATGCCAGTACTCGGCGACGGACTCTCTCTCACCACAAGTCCCATCCAGATTTTGCGCTGCTTTATATGGCCATTGTAGTAAATGCCACAAGGACCTACTCGCCTCAGTCCTTGTCCCGTTCATCGCATTTCTTCACCGCTTATCTGATTTTGGACTGAAAAGGATAATGTTTTGTAACTCAATTTGACCAGATAATGCAAACATTTGGTCTCGATCTCAAAACAGAGTCAATTTCTTTGAGATTTTTGGTACTGTAACCATTTGTAAGTTCAAATATAGTTTTTCAAACAACCTTAGTTTAAGTAAACTCTTGATAGTTCTACTATGAAACTGCCGTCTGTCGGACCACTATTTGGAAATATGAAACTCTTAACTTTCAGGTTATGTAATGGTTAGGATTACATTATCTCATAACAGTTTCATATGTTTGATATCTGAACTTACGTCTCAAAAGTGGTTACCTTACCGTTCCTGACTAGTTTCTAATTATATAATCTTTCGAAATTCATTTCGATTTTAGAAGCTTTTGTGGTGTTAGTAACATTACATTACTGTGGGAGAACTGCACATCGAGTGGTTATTTTTGGACTACTTCGTAACTAGTTACATAAAATTTTTCGAAGCTCATTTCGATCTTGGAAACGTTGTCTGCAGTAGTAACATTACCTTACTGTGTGAGAGCTGTACATCGAGTGGTTATTTTTAGACTAGTTCGAAACTAGTTACACCAAAAATTTTATAATAATTTTTATACGAATATTTTCTTACTAGCTATATCTGAACTAATTAAAATTCTTGAGTTCGTCAGAGATATTTTTCTACTAATACTAATTGATATACATATGTGGTAAAGCTGTCCTTAGATGCGATCCGGAAAAAAATTTACTGGAATCTTTTTTTCGTACGAAAAATTGTTCTTTATAGGATGGTCAATGTCATGGTCTCTAACATTTTTGATACAAAATACTTTCGATACGCATTTTACCTTTTTAATTACACTTTAAAGACGCAAAATTTTAAGATATTTAAGATTCTTTTTTTCAATATTTTTTCAAATACTTTTTTTTTTAACAATTTTTTTTGATTCTTCAATTTTTCCTTTTTACTTAACAAGTTATTTTAGTGCCTCTAGTTCCATTTCCCAGCGGGTAAAAATTCATAGTTACTTAAAAATAATAATAATAAACACTACGGCGCACACACATCGCCACTCTTACACACACACACACACACATTCGCATGAAGAAACGTGAAAAGAAGTATAAAGAGCTGCACATTTTCTGACAGTTCCAAGTTGCACAAGTTATGTGCTGCCTTGCTGGCAAGCACTTACTTTTCTGTTATATTTTTCTGCTGCCACTGCAGCTGTTGTTGATGATTGGCTGACAGCTCGCTCACTCACTTGGCCACCGTTTCACTTACAAATGCAGTCAACGACTCACTTGCCCATCCATTCACGCACACACACATGCACACACTCGCCGAACCGCATACGCACATTTGTTTAAATATTCATTCATCAGTTGGCAGTCGTTGTTTTTGGTCTTTGTATGGATAATGCTGGCATTGTTGTTGTGCATGTTGATTTTTGTGCGAAAGTTCAAGCGAAGTGTAAATTACTATGAAATGTTTTATTTTTCGAACACAACTTCGTACTTAACTCGCTCGCTCGCTCGCTCAGTGATAGTTAAGGTTAAGGGTGTAATGGTATTAGCCAACCTAAAAACCGGTTAGGATAATCTAAGCTATGACATAAATCCGGTTATTGATGATGCATTTTACAAAAGCTGTTGTTTTGGAATACTAGTTTCGAATTATAGAAGATTTGAATTTCAGGATCTGGTTTATTTATAATTTTTTTTAAGGTTTTTTCAGTACTGCGTCGAATACTTCCAGAGCTGGAGCGTTTTCATCCTAGCCAGCAGAGCTGCAGTGTCTTAATTCGGTGAATTATGTCAATGTTGTCGCATATCTCGATGAGCTGTTCCATCGAATGCGATATTCGCCATTGCCAATGCCCAAAAGACCTGAAGACTTCCAAAGAACCTTTTTTGGATATCTTAGGAATTCGTAACGCCGACTCATCAGATGCTGTAATTGTTCATGCCTCTGCGCCATATAACAGGACGGAAATAGTGAGGGACTTCTAGTGTGCAGAAAGCAGAACTTACGACCGTTGAGGCCAATGATATCAATATCATCGATCTACATCAGCACTCTTATAGAAGATTGTACCTTCGCGATTCAGCTCTGCAGGTGGAATTATTTTCTTTAGGTGTATCGGCAGCATTCTGTCAAGTTGATAGTCCTTAACCAGATAAACTCGGATAAAAATCCGAGTCTGTTCCAGTTACGTAGACCCGACTGTCTTGGGAATAGTTAGGTAGTCGTCTTGTCTGAAGCCTCGAACGATTCGGAGCGGTTCTTGCCGATCTTGACGGAGCCTTCGGTATTGTTCAACCTCAGATTACATAGCCGTATTACTTTTGCGAGGATACCAACTTCAGACATAGTGGCAGACAGGCAGCTCCTTTTCGTGCTGTCAAAAGTAGCTTTAAAATCGACGAAAAGGTGGTGTGTAGATCCACTTTTCACGGGGCTTTTCAAAGATTTGGCGCAGGGTGAATATCTGGTATACTAAAACCACATTGACAAGGTCCAACCAGTTTGTTGTCGGTGGGCTTTAATCTTGCACACATAACGCTCGATAGAACCTTATATGCGATGTTGAGGAGACTTATCACACGGTAGTTTGCGTCGATTGTGGGGTGTCTATTTTTTGGATTGAACAAAGTACACTTAAATTCCATTCGTCGAGCATGCTTGCGTCCGACCATATCCTACAAAGGAGCTGATGCATGCTTCTTATCAGTTCTTCGCCGCCGTTTGGATAGCTCGGCCAGCAATCCATCGATCTCTGCCACATTGTTGTTCTTCAGACGGGTAATTGTTATTCGAACTTCTTCATGGTCAGGCATTGGAACTTTGTGGAATCGGGTTCGCCATTTCCTGCTGTTGTGCTTTCACTGCAATTCAGCAGGCTGATGAAGTGTTTCCTCCATAATTTCAGATCAACTCTGGGGGTTCTACAAGAGTATGTTCCGCCGCATCTTTTCTTAGAGTTTGCGGCCATTATCCCTGCCGGTCAGTTTCTCGAGCACTTTGTTCTCACGTTTGGTCAAATTTCACTATTCTTAAAAATAGAATGCTGAAAGTATTAACTTGAAAATTCTAGTAACCTTAGCAACAGGGCCACTTGCAACGTATGACATTTGATTTAAGCCGGTTTAAAGGTTAACTACTCTTACGCCTCTCCAAATTAGCAGTAATTATTATTTTCCATTAGGTAGTGCTTGCTATTTGTGCCACCTCAGACACATAGACTGCTTCCCCACCTTTTTGCCTTGCCAGCACGCTAACTGGTGCACAAGACAGACAGCAATCAACTTTAGCTTTCTTAACTATTTTCTACAACACTTACTACATCCATACACACATGCATATATAAGTACATATAGAGCCTTGCGAAGCCCGCACCACCTACTCAATTAATATTGTTTCTATTTTACTTACGATGCGTGTTCTATTCACTGATTTCGTTTCTACTTATTTGACGCCTTAACCATACACTCGCATACAATCTGATGCATGTGTGTGTGCGTATGTGTTCAATGTCCGTCATACATTCATTGCTGCGCTTATTTGCTAAGTTTGTTATTGCTAGTTGCTGTTGTAGTGCTGTTAACGGTTAAATTGCATAATGCACACAAGCACACACACATTTACTTAGTAAATTACGCACACATACATCAATGCAAATACAAGAAGTAATAGGTAGTGGGTATAAGTGTTGTTATTGTTGTTGTTGCCTACAACTGATTGCCTGGTTAACTTGTTTATTTGTTGCTTTGACGATTGCCGTCAACGTACGCCGTCAATTCAAGCGAAATGGAGTTTTGTTGAGTGCTTTTCTTAGCCGCAAATCGAAAATGTAAACACATAAAATGTCCATGTATGTGTGTGGGTCTATTTAGTTTGCCATACATTTTGACAGTTGCGCTTAAGTGGGTTTTTGACATTGGTTATTGTTTTCACAACACTTCAGTAATAACAACAATAATAATGAAAGTAGCAACAACAACAATAAAAATAGCAGCAAAAACAGTATAAAATAACCGTCAGCCTGGGGAATGAACTCAGCTGTGGTTGAAAGACTTTATATGTATGTATCCGGCTTTTGGTTAAACGGCATATTTATTAGTATGATTTTCTGTGATGGATATAGAAATCAAAGAGGTAACATCTAGATGGATATATGAGACTTATTAGGCAACTTCATTCACCAAGGTTTTTGGTTCTTAAGATGACTAAAAGCTTGGTCGAGACTTTTAACATGATCACGATTGGGAAACCCATGAATTGTCTATACGACGATCTGAACAGAAGCATGGTAAAGAAATTTAAAACCCGTTGGAACGGTCTACCTAGGTGTAAAACCTCTAAAGTCATGTACAAAACGGTAGACCGGGAGTACACAAAATTCCTATTGGCACTCGATAGAAGAAACTGTAGGATCCTCGGAATACTAACTGGTCACTGTATGGTGATGATACATTCCAGCAGATTGGGGCTGATAGATCGAGAAGACTGTAGGAAATGTCTAGTGCAAGGCACCAGAGAAACAATGAAGCACCTCTTATACACTTGTCACGCATTGGCAAGACTACGCTGTAAGCAACTGAGGTCCCCACGGTATGACACACTTTAGGAGGTAGTCGATACAGAGGCCTTAGAGTCTGTTAAAACTAGCGTCAAGCGCAGGCGTCCTAAAGGATGACTACTCCTCATGGACTTAGAAACTGAACTCCATCTGGTATCGCAACGATCCAAAACTGAGCTATGCGTGACCCCTTGGCCAACCAGTTTAACCAAACCTTTTATGCGAACTTAAATTCTTTAAGTTCCTTGATGTTTTTTCAATTATAAAAGAAATTTACAAGCTAATTTCAAGATATGCTACCACGCTAAGGGGTCTTGGCCGGATATAACTTAGAAACCCTTTCAGTTAAGTCGTCCTAACTGTCGTAGGAATGGCTCTACTTTATTACCACCATAAGATAATGTCCAAAATATGTTGTGTCTTGCAATTTCAAATATAAATTTAAACTTCGTAGTAAAAGGGAACCGATCTAGATCATCTTTATGTTTCTTTACTTCAGACGATGTTTTTAAATGAGAAGAAAAACCAATCTCCATTTTTAACTTACTTGAGCGCTAAAAAAAAATCGCTCTGCAACAACAATAGCCTGCGATACTCTTTGACAAAATCGCCATATAATTTTGTAAATAATATTCCTTACTTTACATTAGTTTAATACATGTTAAGGTCGTTGCACAAAATCCAGATTCACCACCAAAAAACCAACAGAGTTGCCAGCAGTCAACTTCTGAACACGTTATCTAATGATACCTCTTCAGAGAGCATTCTTTTTTAATCACTGTTACGATTTTTCAAAAGTCTATCCAACGAGTTTGGATTTTATTTTGATTTTTCCTCCTGGATTCGCTAAGTTCAGCCGTGAATGATCTTCTCTCATATACGAATGTTAAAACCTTGGTATTTGGGAGTTAATAAATCACTGATCATCTTATCTAATTTGTTCCGAACTGACCAAAATCAAACCAAACTTTGACATATTTTATCACACATCTTTTGTGCTGCGTTTACAATATCCTGAGCCAGTAAAAATATGCCAAATCCAATTTTCCCTACACTTGCTATAAGCAACGGCTGAGATGTACTTCAGTGCCCTCAGCGAAAGACTCTTAAAGGCTTTATGACTCGTTGTCGAAGCTAAATTTTTCAACTCCAAAAACAAAAAGTAAGTCAAATTTGGCGAAATCGGTGGCGGAGTGCGATAACTCTCAGTACGCATTTGGTCAAAAAAGGTGACAAATCCGCAAATTGCTACACGTAAATTCATCAAAACCACCAAATAATATTCCTTATTAACTATTTAACCTTATAAAATGAATTCATGGTGAATAACAGCTTGGTACTCAGAGAAAATGACGAGCAACGCCTTGATTGTGAACGACTTTGACGTGGTTTTTTCGTTTCATCTCGGTTACATTTTGGAGCGCTAGATAGTTGCACAGTTGTGACGTCATATTACAAAACCCACGTCTCGTCACGAATAACAATGCCATTGATGAATGTAGGGTGCTCAGCTACGTTGTCAAACTATATTTTTTATTACCTCTACTCGTCGATGTTTTTGCTCTAAATTCAGGTCTTTTGGTACGAATACACATGCTTTACACCCTAAATGAATAATCCATAAAAACCGTTAAGACGCTCTGCTATCTCTCTGATGCCAACACGACAATTTTCAAGCACTATTTCTTTAACTTTTTCGATGTTATCGTCATTAACAGAAGAAAATTTCGTCATTAACAGAAGTGTATAAATAAGTCACATGAATCAAGTTTACCATGACCTTAAGACCTTCGCTGATTACTTTATAACACTCAAGCACTCGTGATCGTGATAAAGAAGACTTCCCAAAGCAGTATCGTAAACAGTCAGCTGCCAAAGAAACCCGAATTCACACATGATGATTGAAATTTGCAGACTTATTGACCTACCTTGATTCAATTTCGTCCCATAATATAAAGGTGGAGTCGAACTTGATCGGATAGTAGATATGAAAATTCGTACGCCATTCAACAACTTCCTCCCTTGAGCCTCAAACCACATGTTACGAGTATGTTCCATGAAAGAACCATGAACTACAGGTTTTGAAATTTCTATGTTTAGCTTCACAGTCATAAGCAATATAAGTAGATATAGTGATTTAAAGTTCATAGGAAAGTTCATATAAAATCCATGAACTTTCTGAAACATTGTAGAATAAAGTTCTACCAACCTTTTCTGTTCTTTTTCTGACAGAGAACAGCCGCTTGAAAACCATTTGATGATTTCGGTCATCCTACAAAACTCCTAGTAGCATATAATTCGAAAATATCAACAGTTTATATCCTCAAATTACATGTTTCGGAGAGGTAGATGTATACTGCTTATATTTTTCTAGAGTGTTTCTTAAAAAAAAAAAAAATAAATGGTTCCAAGAAATGTCCAGAGCACATTCGATTTAACGCTCAACTAACCAAATGAGCTGCGCAAAGCTCATTACAACGCTGCTGCTTGTCCACAAATAAGTAAATGACACGATGAAACTGCAAATTTGTTTTGGCAGCGCGAACATGTGGTGAAGATGGCAACAAAAGAAATAAAAGACACAGAAAAGCAAAAAATAAGACGACGATGAGACAGTAGGAAAACAAGAGCTGGCATGCGCGATGTCTCAAATATCAATTGCAATTAAATTGATTGCAAGTAACAGTGACATTGTTGAGACGCGCAAATACGGGCACAATAACAACACTAAGACAACGGCGAGATATGCAGCTAACTAACCTGTGTATATGAGTATGAGTATGTCTGAAATATAATGGCAATTTGCCAACAAATGAAATGGCGCAAATGAGTAAATAAGAGAAGGAGAGAATGAAGTGAAAAAAATATGTATAACAAGTCAACCGCAGTTAGAAAAAGTTTGCGCGAAAGAAATGATAATAGAAAAGCTTTAGCAGAGCAAGTTTAAGTTCGTTGCTATAAATGTGTTTGGCTGTGTACATAGATGTATGTGTATATTTGTCTATATGTATTTGAGTATGTATGTGCGCATATATTTTTATGCCAAAACTTTTGCAATGACATTTGAGGCAAGTAGGAAGCGAAATACAGCCGCCAGTTAATAGAAAATTTGTAAAAACGGGCGATATGCTGCCAAACCGTAGCATACCAACCGGCGCATGGAACACTGAAGAGTTAACTACACACATATAGACATATATGTATGCTTACAGATGATTGTGTGCGCATTTTTAAGGTTCAATTTGTAATTTACTATGGCGTAAATTTCATTTCGTTAATCGAATCGATTCTATCGCCAAACACGCCAGAGCGACAGCGACTGCTTGCAACTATCAGCAGCTAGCGCAGCCTTGCTCCTACGCGCCAATGCATTTTTATACCCTGAACAGGGTATTATAAGTTTGACACGAAGTTTTCATACTGAAAGAAATGTCGGAGACCCAGTAAAATATATATATACTATGTATAATGACAAGCGTGACGAGCTGACCCCTGTCTGTTTGTCCGTATCTATATAAGCGAACTTGTGCCTCTATTTTTGAAATATGAATCTCAAATTTTGCACACGTCCTTTTCTCATCAAGAGGCTGCACGCTTGTGGGAATCGCCGTTATCAGGCCACTATAGCATATAGCTGTCATACAAACTGAACGATCGAAATCATGTCCTTGTATGAAAAACTTTTCTTTTAATCAAGATATCGTCACGAAATTCAGCATGAGTTACTGTCGAAGCCAACTATATAATCTCCGAAGAAATTATTCAGATCGGACCACTTTAGCATATAGCTGCCATACAAATTGACCAATCAAAATAAAGCCCTTGTATAGAAAACTCTTTAATTTGACAATATACCTTCATAAAAATTGACATAGTTTATTGTCCAAGACAACGCTAGAATCTTGGTATATAAGAAATGCAAAGGTGTAAGGCATTACAACTTCGTTGCAGCCGTACTTAATAGTTTTTCTTGCTTAGTTTTCGTGTGGCAACAAATGAGTTGACATTGCGGATGGTTGCTTCCTCCATACTCTACAGCAAAAAAAAAAAAAACTACAAAAATAATAGAAATCAGTCACCCAACATCCAACCCGACAGTAAAGCAGTCTGGCTGCCAGTTGTTGGCACATCCTTTGGATCGCTGCACTGCCGCTTAGGTGTTTGTGGAAATTGCCAGCCAACACGTTATACGTTACAGGTTGCTTTAACTACTATCTGCTGTTGCTGTTGTCATTGCTTATATAAAAATATACACATGTCTACCGTTACCTTATTTCGTATAATATATATCTCTACATATTGAAAATCTTTTGGCAGCGCTTATCGCCAGCTTGGCATTAGCGGTATTTGTTTTGTCACGCTTGACTTTTGACCGAAACGATTTTGCTTGTCCTTTGGCCTTCAGCTTGAGCCAAAAGCGATTTGCTGCCATGCTCAATATTCTCCTTTCACTAATTTTCTCAACTTTTGTTTTTCTTTTTATTTGCGGCGCTTTGGCCTCGTCTCAATCTATTTTTTACACCGATCACTTTTGGTACTTCATTTTCCTTTTTTTGAATTCTATTTTATTTTTCGTTTTATTTTTGAATTTGTTTCTTACATTTGGCATTTGCCCATTTAATTGCTGCTTGTTGAGTTTATTTGTTGCTTGACTGCTTGTGCTTGGCGCTAAGTGGGTGGAAGGCTGCTTCACAAATAGTCTTCTGTTCAGTTAAAGCAACGGAAACGAAACATATTTTGCCTCCCACAACTCTGGCAACACCTTTACGGCACGAAAACTTTGCCCTCAACCAATTTTGTTGCTCTGCGTTTTTTTTACTTTTATTTGTTCTTTGCCAATTTCCTGCTGCCCGGCCTCTTTACCCTTGTCTATTTATTGCCGGCAACATTTCCGGTTTATCTGCAATTTCGGCAATTTGTTCGAATCTTCTTTCTATTTGTTTTTTGTCTATTTTTTCGGCACTTTTTTCATATACAGCAATCTCTTTGCGCTCATTCAACTTTGATAATTTTCGTTGCTTTGCTTTGCTGCTGATTCTGTGAGATAAATTTTCACCGAATTGTAGTGTAATTGCAATCATGGAATAACTGTTTATAAAATGAGAAGAAACTAAAATAAATTAAAAATAAACTGAACTGAAATAATGAAAAATATTGGCAAGTACTATAACTAATTAGCTATGAATGAGAAACAAAACTTCTGCACATCGCATATGCAATTTACGAATATACACTCAGGATCAAATTTGAATCGGACTGGCCAACTGTTCGGCTCGAAAGCAAATAGCAGCCAAACGCACACTAATTTTTTTGTAGAGATCAAACTTCATACGAGCGTAGAGAAAAATTTTTACCAATCGAGAAAAGAATAAAGGCTGCTCCATTTCCAAGTTCCGTACTTTTTTAAAGAATAAACACAGAAACTTCAAATTTAATGGTTGATATTTATTACCATTCGAAAGAATATTTTTTGGCATTTATGTATTGAAGATTCTCTTTCAAATGTTGACCGAGGCTACGATGGTTCAACCGTTCAGTCCAATTTTCTATAACTCGTTTGACGAATGACACGCGCGATGTTTTACTCCAAGGCCTGAGTCGAAAAGGAATTGTCCGCATAGACTTTAGACTCTACATAACCCCTCAGAAGAAAGTCTGGTGGATGTCACACGATCTTGCTGGCCAATCGACCGGCCCACAACGTGAAATTATCTGCTCGCAGAAGTGTTCTCTCAATAAATCTATTAATTGATACGTTCTGTGGGAAATGACGCCGTCTTGTTGAAACCAAATGTCGCCGAGATCACGAGCTTCAATTTCAAGCATTAAATAGTCGGTTATCTTGGCGCGATGGAGCGAATGGTGTAGGTTACGTTCTCACCAGCAACATTTTTGAAGAAGTGTGGACCGATAATTCTTTTTTTGTAGATAAAATGGCAGCTCTTGAATCTCTTCAGGTAATGCAGCAATATTGCTTATTTACCTTCCCAATGAGTCAGAAATAGCTCAAAAATGTTGGATCTTTTGGGAACTTTTCAAGAGCCCATAAAGCGAATGTCGCTTGGGAAAGGCGAGCGACTTCAGTTCTTTCACTGGCTGTATTTTGTAGACTTTTCATTTAAGATATCGACGTCAAATGCGTAGTGTATGTCAATACTTAGTTCAAACTAAACTTCCTTTCGAAGAATAAATTTTTATTTAAATAAAATTTTACAGGTTTTGGAGTTTCAGGTGGTCTTTTATCTAAATCAAATATTGAATATCTTACACTAAACAACCAAACTGAATTGTTAACTCAGTGAAGTGTTTCAGAAAGTCCCTTAATTTTTTCAGTAAGCGAATATTGTGAGTGAAACCAGACCAAGTTAATTGTATGCTTAATAAAGTCTTACACACAGTCTCCCAATATAGTAAATTATCGATTTTCTTACATCTTTCAGACAGTCTATAAACAACAATTTAATTTTTTGACATCATTAAGGGTGTCTTAATTCAGTCAGTTAGCTAATTTCTTAGACAAGAAAAACAACAAAATTTACTTGACTTAATTAAGTGTTTACAAGAGTCTCTTAATTTAGTAAATTAGCGAATTTCTTAGACTAAAAGAACCAACAAAATGTTGTTGACTTAATAAAATGTTTCCGACAGTCTCTTAATTTAGTCAATTAGCGAATTTCTTAGACTAAAAGAACCAACAAAATGTTGTTGACTTAATGTTAAGTGATGATCTCTTAACTTAATTAGCGAAAGTTTTAAACTAAAATAAACCTAATTATTTTTTTTATTAAGCTTCTCCGACAGTGACTTAATTTAATCAATTAGTGAACATCTTACATTAAAAGCTTTAAAATAAATAATGGACTTCATTAAGAGCGAGTTATGTACTTATGGCATAAGCTTAATTTGATTTAAATATACTCGATTTAGTTTTCTTTAAGTTAATTTTCATTCAATTAAGTGTTTTTAGTTGTGCTTAATTTGAGAATAAAATTTAAAGCTTTTAACTCCAATGCAATAAATAATATAAAATAATTTATTCATTCAAAAACTAATGATTGCAAAGCACCGCCTAAATTTTGCTTTAGGCCATTACCTCTGAACGAGCTACCTTCCGCTGTAGTTCATTTCCTATATTTCCGTTCCTGTTATTTTGCTTACACTGTTTAATACTCGCCGCTTCCTCTGTAAGTAATGAGTCGATATAATGTTTGTGATAAACTTTAATTGACATTTTCTTACTGCGTTCATTGGCTTCTAGACTATGACATTTGGCATTGCAGTCAATGCACCTAAAACTACTTTTACACATTTAATGTTGGCAGAATTTCATTGCAAGTTTTTTTTCGAACACCATTTCATTACCTTTTTTCATTTTTGTCGTTCGCTGTTAGGCAAGCGTGTCGTAATTATATGAACTTAATTGATTTCTGATCTAATCGATAATGTTGTTAGCGTTTAATGGGCGATACGGGCATGAAGTGCGAAGTATTCGTCGTGTTTTGAGTTTTGTGGAATATTGCAGTTGGCAAAAATGTCGTGCAAAAGGTTTATGTAAATGATTGGATAGTAAGAACTATTAAGCACGAAAAGCTAGTATTGGTACATGTAAATCTATGAATACTTAATGTTGCGCTTTTCGATAGTTAAATGTTGATGGCATGAGAGATACAAGAAAATATAAAATTAAATAAGAAAAAATAATTTGGCATTACTACATCTTCAAATTTTTTAATTGAAAAATTTTAAGTGCCTTATATTTTAGCTAATGCATAATTTTCACTGAAATTATATATTTATTTCTCCTATTGTGGGGCTTTTAACTTAACAGAAGCTTAATGGAAGAAAATGAAGTGAAGACAACTCAACACTTCCTTCTTAAGTGTCCCTCGTTTGGGATGTGAAGACTAAATTAGTGCTTTATAAGTTCGAACATAGGAGTTCTTCTTTTCTGTGGCTTCACAAAGAACTGCTTATTGCAGTCCACGTGCGATCTTCGATCAGCCATCTAAACTAATTTATACTTAGTCGCTTTTTTATAAGCTTTAACTGTACTAAATTGTTTGGAAAGAGATTAGGCTTTGGCTTAGTGCTTTAAATTTACGTTAAAATTGTTCGAAAGGCATTTTGGAAATATCTCTTGAATAATATTTTTATTTGCTGTTTACAAAATAATTTAGTTGTATTAAGAAATTTTTTTTAGTACTAAAAATTCATTTAGCAATAAATTATTGCTACACCTTGATATGAATAGTCTATGGTACGCTAAAGAGAGATAGATTTAGAATTTTGGGTCTAAATCTTTTAGTACAACGACGTGAACAGGATTGAGTTTTGTGATACAAATTTTGCTGGAAAAATACAGATATGACTTTTAGTACAAAAAATATTTACTAAAAAAAATTATCATTTTAGTACTAAAATTTTTTTGGCACTTTTTTAATATAAAATTTTTTCTTACATAAAAATTATTCTGAGTCCTTGGTTGAAATTGCTTTTGGTATATGAAGCTCAGATCGAAATTTTTTAGTACATAGTGTTTGGATTATGAAAAATATTTAAAAAGAAAAAAAATAGAATATAGAAGTAAAGTATTGGTACTAAAATTTACTAAATTAATAGTTAAAATTTAGTACTAAAATTTTAGTTCTAAAGTATTTCTTTGCATTAAAATTATTTAATTTATTTTGAATTTTTTTAGTACAAATTAGTAAAATGCGTTAGACATCGTGATATACGTTTACAGACAAACAGATATGAGTTTTTGTACAGAAAATATTTAAAAAAATATTGCCTATACATTTTTAGTTTTAACATTTAATGAAAAGTGACATTTTGGTACTTAACATTTTAGTACTAAAATTTTAGTTCTAAATTTTTTAGTACAAATTGGTAAAGTGCGTTACACTTAGTGATATAAATTATGCAGATATGAGTTGTTGTAAAAAAATATTTAAAAAAATTAGTACTTAAATTTTAGTTTTGCATTTTTAGTACTAGAATTTAGCAAAAAGTAACATTTTAGTACTAAAATGTAGTAAAAATAAACATTTAGTACTAAAATTTTAGCTCTGAATTTTTTAGAACAAATTGGTAAATGCGTTAGACTTCGTGATATAAATTTACAGATACACAGATATGAGTTTTAGTACAAAAAATATTTTCAAAAATAGTACTAAAATTTTAGTTATACATATTTTAGTACTAAAATTCAGTAACATTATCGTACTAAACTTTGCATTAGACTTATTGATATAAACTTTGCCTAGTTGAATCATCAAGACATGACTTTCACTAGAGTTTTTCCAAAATATTTTCCATACGAGGCTAAATATCGCTGTTATACAAAAGATCTTAAAACTAACATAAACTACTTTGTTTCTCCTTTCAGCAATTTTAATAATAATTTTAAATAAATTAAAAAATATATCTAAAAGAATAAAAAATAATTTTAAAATAACAACAAAATAATATAAATTGAGTCAACAAAAAGCAATCACTTGGTTAAACTACAACTTCCACGTGCAAGCGTTAGGGAAACACTGAGCAAACCTTAGACATTTTTTTTTGAAAGAATAATAATAATAATTTACAAGAAAAGCATTACAATCACAAAGCAAAGTATTCCAAACAGGTAAAAGTATCTTTAGCTAACAACAAATTTCCCTCCAATTTTTTTTCGTCCACACAAAAAACAACGGCGTTGACAACAACTACAACGGCGTACAATTTTAAAACTGTGTGTGTGTGTCGATGCAACAAAATGGCGTAAACTGCAACGACAACAAAAATTTTAACACAAAAATGCAACAACAACAAATTTATGTCATGAAATTGCAACAACAACAACAAAAATGCGAAATGTCGTGAATATGCAACAACAACAACTATGCGATATGTCATGAAACTACGTCTCTGAATTTGTTTGTGGCCACTAATTAAAATGTCAAATTGCACAATGCGCTTCCGCTGCTCTTGGACGCGACACCATAAAAACCACGCCACGCGGCAAATGTCCATTATGATTGTTGTCATTGTTGTTGCTAATGCATGTGCGTTGCTATGCGCGTGACCGCATCAAAATACCATTGCCGCATGAAATTGACAACCACCAACAACAACACATTTGCATTCGCCATCGCCACCACCAAAACTGCCGTTATTTCTCGAAACAATTTTGACATATCATTCAATGCACTGCATGCCAATAATGATGATGATGACATCGCATCTACTGACACATCTCGTTATCTCCGATGATTTTCGGCTCACGCGGCATGTCATGCCATCCACGAATGACTGAAATGGTATACCAAAAACAAAAAATGTGAATGAAAAAAAAAATAAATAAATAAATAAATATGCAAACGCTAATTAAAGAAAATTTATATTAAAATGAATACAACTAATTGTCCTGGTACAAAATGCATTTAAAAATTTTAACTAAAAAAAATTAAATCACAAAAATACGCAACGAATTGAACTGTCAAATAAACGCACGAAAAAAACATAAAAAAAATATATTGAAAAAAATATTCGTACCAACGGCAAACGTCACAAACACAAATTGACAAAAAAAACAACAAAAAATATAACAAAAAAAAAAATTAAAAAAACACCACGTCTGCTGCGCTTACGACCACATTTTTTCTTTGTACTGTCACTCTTTGCCGGAAAATGTCATTGCACTTGTCTGTCTGCACTTTAACTCTCATTTATTATTTTCGTATTTTGCCCCTGCGCTGACTTGCACTCTGTGACGCCGATGTCACAAAACAACAATGGCGCTCGTTAACTGTATATTTGTTAACTTTTATATTTGCCATACATACGCGTTGCTGTGAACGTTCGAAAACGTTGTAACGGTAAATACAACTGTCAAACGCTGGCAAATGTCAACTGTCAAATTATTGATGTGTCATTGTAGTCCGCATGCCAGCTATACTTGACAAGTGAAACGAGCGCAAAGCACTAGCGAACGCGCGCAAACGAGACAGAGCACACGACAGCAAGCGTGAGAGAGAGCGAAATAAGCAATTGACAGGCAGAAAGAAGATAGCTGGAAAGCAAAATAGTGGAGAAGAGTTGAAGTTTTGCTAAATTAAAGAGACAAGCGAAATTGACAAGTGCAGCTACGTTTAAGTACAGCGGTGACACGAGCTGAACAGTAGATGATAAAAAATAAGGTAAAAGCTAAAAAGAAAGCTTTGTAGAAAGCATGAAACATATGAATAAGAGTAATGTGGTGCTAAATATGAGCAAACAGCAGAAAGAAAGCTGAGAAAATTTGTAAAATTAAATTAAATGAAAGATTACAAGAAAAAGCTCACAAGCAAAGCTCAAGTTGAGAGCAGGCAATAAAACTGTAAAATATAATGAAATAAGAAAAAAGTGATGCCAAGATAGGCGTTAAGAAACTCATTAAAAGATATAAAGCGAAAATAAAACGAGTAAAGAAGCAAAATAGTCCTCAACAGCATTCAAAAAGCGCCTAAAAAGCTTGACAACATAAAGCTCATAAAAAGCACATACAATTTTTAAGATCAGCTGTTTTGAAAAACTCATAAAAAGCTTGAAAATAAAAAAAGCTTTTAAAAGCACAAAAAAGCTTTAAGCTCAGTTCAGCTAGAAAAGAGAATAGAGTTTCGAAAATGTAAATGAAGAGTGAAAGATCTTGAGTTAGTGCAATATCAGCGAGAAATGTGAAAAAACGCGAAAGCTCCTAAGCATTGCAAAAGCGTATGGAAAACAAAAAAAAGAAGCTTTCAGCATAATTTGAGTGAACAGAAAGTATATGAAGACAAAAGAAAAAGAGAAAAATAATTAAAGAAATAAAAACAACAACACTTTTAAAATATATTATTATATAAAATAAAAACAATTAAATGCCGCCTGCAGATCAACTAGCCAGCGAGTAAGTCTAGCTGCAGCGGTTACCACGAAAGCTTTAAAGAAAATTGCAACGCAAGCAAATTTATTTCGCAAAAAAAATAAGAAACAAAAAGAAAATCAGAAGTAAAGCAATCACTTGCCACTCAAAACTTCCACACCTTTATTGTTGTTGTTGTTGTTGCTGCTGCTGCTGCTATCGCTTCAGAACACAGCTCAACTTAAAAACCAATAATATGGGGCTGCAAATGGCAGCACTGCCAGCAGCCAACAATTATGTTGCAGTCACACAAACACCAACAACAAACACACCCAACAATAAGCCACCCACACACACAGTCATAGCCGCCATAGCGTGCACTGTGCGCAAGCTTAACAGCGCGATTTCAGCCACGTCCAGCATAGCCACACTATTGCTGTTGGTATTGTTAACCTGGAATCCAACAACAACAATTGGCGTTGATGCAGTCCGTGAGTACAAACAACTTTCAATATTTCACAAATTAATTTTATATGCGATAGGTATATGCACGTAAGCGTCATACATACATACTTACGTATTATATTTGTATGTATGTGTGTATGTGTCGCTGTTGCAATTTCTTTACGCAGTAATTGCATTATTATTTGCATGAACAAGTGATTTTAATTGAATTTCACTGAGGCATTGTAAGGTAGTAATGTAAGTTAAGACTGAATAACTATTATATATATTCTTATGTGTTTATATGGCGTTATTTAAGTGATATAGCGGATATATGCGTATATTATTTACATACAATTGCGAGGTGTGCTGTTTAAATTACAAATTATGAAGTTGAAAGATGTATTTATGCAGTAAATTATACTTTTTCAAGGAAATTGTGAACATATACATATTTCTACTTGAGAATTCTACAGTGCTCACTATTTTATAAAAATAGTAGTAAAGACATTATCTGCCCTATAGGAAGAGTAGCTTAAGTCGAGCTTAGTGTAGAATCATTTACTTTATATATATAAGAACTCGAATGCACCACGTCATCAAATTGACTGCCAAAACAATACGAAATATTCACCTATTTTCAATACAACTCTTTACTACCACCTTCGAAACTGTGCTTTTTTGCACCAATAAAAGCTTACCAATGCATAATCAAACTTTCCATACACTTAGTACACACCACGGCGGCGGTGAAGGTTCCTTCAGTGAATTTTTTCGGTTTCCACGCCTTTTTGATGCGCCAATCGCCAGCTTGTTGGACAGTTTCGACATTATATTTCACAAATCCATACCTCACCGCCATTATTATTTGCGTTTTATAACTGTTTTGTTCAGAGCTACATTGCCCAGCATCCCTTTTTGTGTTCTCTGCTCCATGCTTTTATGCAAAGGATTTAGAACCTTAAGTACGTGTCTAGCATTGACACACTTTATACCGTAAACATTAACCAAAATGTACTGACTCGATCCATAAGAGCTATTGTAATCCAGATTTCAGAGAGACAGATGTCAACACGACGATTTTCAAGTATGATTGCTTAAACTTTTCGTTGTTGTTGTCGTCAAAAATGTTTGATGTCGACCCGCATAAAACAAGTTTTCGCTGGTTTCACGAACTTCACTAGATGCCTTGTACCACTCGAATACTTGTATTTTTAATAGAGTGGACTCCCCAAAACACTTCTGCAACATTTTGAATCATTCTGTAGTTGGGATTCCATTGGAAATAAAAAAATTTTATGAAATCTCGGAATTCTGTTGGAGGCAGAAAATTTTATGAAAATCTCGCTCTTGATTTTAGTATTATTTTCACGTTGAAATTCGAACGATATATCTTTTGCGTATTAAACAAAGAGTGAACAATCCACTTAAGTAGCTCATGGTAAAATATCATTCAGCTAAGCTCTGAGAAAATTTCAAAATACAAAGATCTCATCGTTTTTAGAGTTCATATATATACCTTTACTATTTATTTTTGTAAATTAATGCAAATAATAGAATTTCTTTTCTTTAGAATCGCGCTATGAAGTTTAACAACACTTTGAAGAAAAAGTTAAGGTTACTTAAGTATACTATATATTCTAGAGTTGAAATTTTTATCTATCGTGGTTAGGATAATCCGATTCAGACAAAAGTTACTTAAATATACCATAAAAATTTAGAAAAAATAAATCCAATATTTTTGCGTTAAGTTGAGATTTTTATGTACCGTGGTTACAATAATCCGATGCAGACAAAATTTGCGCAGTTTTGAATAGCTTATAGTCACTTGAACCTGAAAGTATGTAATTTCATAACACCACTCTCATAGAAACCTTTCCACCAGCAAAATAATTTGTCAAAGACAGAAACAAGTCGTTAACATTTGAGGTCGCGGAACTGTCAATTAAGTTTCCGGAGCTTTTGGCGAGTCACTATCGAGGTCTGTGAGATATCATTGTCCTGTTGGAACACAATTTTTCGCCTATAGGTCAAATCCTACCAGACACTGAGCGTTTGAACATCAAAGTTTGTAATCTCATAATGTCGTTCTCCTTGATGTTTTAGAGATCTCTTAAAGAAAGTTTACCACTATAAAATATTCACTATAGATAAAAACAGCTGGTAAACATTTGATGTCGAGGAACACGCAATCACGTTGCCATAGCTTTTGGCAAATCCCAGCAGACAGAGAGCAAAACTATTCTGGCCTTCGATCCCGGCTTGGCCACCGGTTCACCGCGATTCGACCATCATCGTGCCGCTTGTCGCTTTTGTTATCGTAAGTGGCCTAACATCATCAATAGGAAGCATCCGCTCCAGAAACTAACCAATTTTTTTTCCGTATTAGATCCCATTCGCAATGTGGCTGGCAAAAGCAATGAAACATGACGTCCTTAGTCTTTGTTGGTATCAATTTTTAATGCATCTTCAAACAGTTCTAAGTAAAGCTATCATACAAATATCTGAAGGTTTTTTTTATGCAAAATATTTCTAACACCGAATAGTCTAACCTAACGCCCGCATACAAAGGGAGTTACAGATTACTAAAGCCATCTATTGGCAAATAATGTATTTTTTTATTGGACATTATAAAACATGATCTATTTCAAGGTTCCCTACTTTTTGTGAAGAAAAAACACAGAAACTTCAAATTTAATTTAAATTTATCATTCGAAAGAACATTCTTTAGTAAATGTTAAACGCGGCTACGTCTAAAATAGTCCATCCATTGAGCCCAATGTTTGATGACTCGTTCGAGCATTTCGACTGGCATTCTGGCGAGTGGCATGTGTGATGTTTTTCTCCAAGGCCTGAAACGAAGCGAGATCATTTTTAAAGAAATATGAACCGACCATTCTACCAACCAAGTAACTAAGCCAAACGATTTTTTTTTTCTGAATGAAATGACAGCTCTTGAATCTCTTCATGTCGCCCTTGGTCCCAATTGCGACAATTTTGCTTGTTTAAATACCCATTGAGCCAGAGATGACTACCCATTTAAGAATTGGGTTTCAACGCTGAACAAATTTTGGCTTGAAAGCTTTGGATCTTGGAAGCTTTCAAGAGCGCATAGAGCTTAGTGATGTCGCTTGGCAAAGGCCAGCGGATTCAGTTCAGTCATTCCCTACGTCAGACCGCCAATATGCTGACTTATAAATGATACTAAACATAGTTTTTGCACAGTCACATTTTGTGATAAATAGTGCACAGGAATGGATGAAAATAGATGTCTAGTAAAAGTTTCGAAAAAATATTTGTGAGATATTTATGACTTTCATATCTAATCCTTGTTATTAATTTACCCATACTGGCAAAGCCAACCACTAAAACCCTTTTAATTAAAGTCCAAAATTATGCCGCATACAAAAGTACATAATAAACAAAATTCGGCAAAGAAAATTATGCGTGAAATTAAGTTTACCAAAATGAACCAGGAAGACTGCATACCTACATCCTTTACACTACTTTCGCACTGGCCACACTACCCCAAAAAATACTTGTATATGTGTTGTACCATATAAAAACGCGCAACTGAAAAATCAGCAGAATAATGTGTAAACGCAGCGCTCCAAAAGCGAAAAATACTAGACAGAAACATATTTCGCCAAGCAAAAGTTCAACTAGAGCAACAACGCGAAAGTAGAGTGAAACAAAAATCGAGCAAACGAGCAAGCCAACACAACAAGTTGCGCAGTTATTTCGCAGTTTCACAGCTATTTAGCATACTTTTGGGCGCATTTGTTTCACGTTGCGCGCCTCCGGACCTAGTTTTGCGTGGGTTCACCACCGCATATACATATGTATATGCATATATGCTCGCCACTTTTTACACTTCATATTTTTCGACTTTTATTAAGCGGAAAACAAGAGCGCGTAACCGCAACAAAAACAACAACAATATTTGTAAGAGGACAAAGTAACTGCTGTCTGTGGTAAATAGCAACCTTTTGCAGTAAATATTTTTATATGTATGAGTATGTGCGTGGAAAGTAGCTTCTGCGCGCGGTTTAGCCTAAAGTTATGCTACATTTTTTGGTATACGCAAATTTGTAAACGCGCGCCTATATTTCCTAGCCTATATTTCCTAGCATTCCACTAGTAAAATAAAGTCACTACTTATACAACTTTTCTGTTGAGTAAGCGCTTTATAAATTTTTTCTCGCCTTTGTTGTGCGTTTCAACTGCCTGCAAGTATGTAAAGGCGCAGGAATTTCAGCACTTTATATTATGATGTGCCCCCGAGGCTTACTCAAAACAGCTGCTGTGGGCTAAGACAACAGGCGCGCCAGCGGAAAGTAGCGCATAAAGCCCGGAATGCTTGATGAAGTGAGACATTGTAAAAAGACGCACATACATACACACGTACACTCGCTCTCTCTCTTAAGGGCAACAAAAACTAGCTATAACAATTATGTGGGTGTATAAAATCCCGACAAAATCGTTTCTTTGTTGTGCTGAGATCTTGCAGTTTTCTACGCCGTGCGCCGTCGTCTACTTGCCGACTTCGCACTTAAGCCGTTTGGGATATGGTGTTTTGTTGTTGTTTCATTGTTGCTGAAAAATGAAATTTAATGGAAAATCTCGTAAAGTGTAAAACAAGCTGTGAAGACAGCTTTTATATGCATACTTTTGGGGGTAGACGAAGATGAAAGTCTGCTTGCCACGAATTCCCGTGATAATTGTTCACATATATTCAACGCACTAGGCAAATAAAAAGCTAAGCACCGAAATGTATGCAATATATGTGCGCGTGAGACTCACATGCGCCCACGCTTATGCTACGCTATCTATAAGGCACTTGTGTCTATACATATGTATATGTGTTTACAGTAGTAAAACGTCTGCTTAGCCCAGCTTAGTTAACTTGAAAACATGAGTATTTCAGTACAGACGCAAACAGCTTTTTTTCATTTTATTTTATTTCTAAAACTGTACAACTGCTTTTGTTATTGCAATCTGTGCCTTCTCACGTTATTTTGTTGCTTTGAAATAAATTGAAAGTAAGCAGCCTTCAGGTATGTGTCGCTTTGTTATCCACTGACTGCTTGGTTTTCTAGACTGTCGCTATTTATTTGCGAGATTTGGTATTTATAAGCTTGTTGAAATGTGTTGCTTAAACTGTCAGCAGACATGTCAAATCACTCTGTGATTTACGGCGAGATTTTCTTTAATTGTTATGAAAATGCCACGAATTTAAGTAAAGTAAATGAGGTTTTGCACTAAACTAATAATTCGTAGAATATTTAAAAGTAACTTAATCGCTATTGTGTTACAATTTTAGAATATTTTTGCTGCGTTCTAAGTACTTTAGCCACTGTCTTTGTGCATTATAATATTTCGACAGTTAGCATGCAGAATATTTAATGTTTCGAAAATTCCAAGTCGTTCCAAATTCTTAACTTAAGGTTGTTAGTGGTTTTACTTGTTTTTGTATCACTTTCTTGCTATTTTTATATACAATCTGAAGTGTTTCGAAAATTCCATTTTGTTCCAAAGTTATGTTTTGGTGATTTTTTATTGTGGTGTGATTATTTATTCAATTAGTTTCGAGAAGAAAATCTTTATTCAGTTTATCGAATATAAACATTGTATTCAGAATTAGAATTTAGAGTTTAGTAATTTAAGTGTAAAACATTTACGGTAGCATAAAACGGCTAACTGACGTATCTTAACGTCCCCTGCTTTCCTTACACAGAAACTGACAATTTTTGTATAACTTTCCTAATAACAAAAGTCTGAGTAAGAACTTGGAATGTTTTCATTTATTTGGGCTTTGATCTGCTTAACACTTTGTCTTCTTTCATATGTACTTGTACATAGCGCATACATATTGTTTTAAGGATTAATTAAGCTGTTACAAGTCAGTAAGAGGTAACAAAGTATATGTTTCACAAATTCCAAACTGTTCCTCGACTTCAAAAATCTCATTTAGTAAGCAAAAAGTTAATACTAGCTAGTAATTTAGTTTGGCAGCAAGAGTAATAGCGTGTTTCGAAAATTCCGTTATGTTTCTTTTGTAGCCATTCCTTTTATATTATGATTTTAGCTTGATGTACATATATTTAGTAGACACAAAATTGCCAGAGGTCATTTAAAAATAGCACAGAATATGTTTCGAAAATTCCAAAATGTTCCTCGACTTCAATTTTCTCATTTAGTAGGTAAAATGTTAATTCTAGGCAGTAATTTAATTTTGAAGCAAGACTAATAACGTGTTTCGAAAATTCCATTTTGTCTCTTGCAACTATTCCTTCTAAATAATAATTTTAGCTGTATGTATAGATTTTAATACGATTTCGACTACTTATTAGAGTATGACAGCATTTCACTTACTTAAACCAGCTAACTTTCAAACTACAGCAAATTTTACATAATGGTTACAGCCAACTCATAGTAAACTAATTTTATACGCTATTGCCAACAGCATTTACATAGAGTTAACCGAGACGAAGTTTTCTCACAAATTTAAACCTTTACACAGCACTCCATATCCACTCCTTTTATCTCTGGCAAATATGACAAGAATCTTCTAATTAATTACTATCTACCAACTTTAATGCCTACCAAGCATATAACATATAGTAATATTGCCTCCAGTTGCTACGTTATTTGCGCAAATTTAATTGCGAGTAAACTTCTACCAGACGATTAATAATAGCGTGTGCTAAAACTATGCATTGCCTACAACAAGGCGCATATCGCCGCATAAGATCAGCTCATCACCCACCGTTTGAGGATTATTAACGAAAGAACTTACGAAAATTCTAATTTCGTGCGGAAACTTTTCTTGCGCCCAAAAACATGTGTATTTAGCGATGTGACGCACACACACACACATGCACATGAGTGAAACCGCTGGCATACACTGAGCTGAATTTATGCGCATAAAAAGTAAATTTTCCAAAGCCATAATTAACATATGGGAAAAGTTTTATTTAAGCCTTTGGCACCACCAATACCATTTTACCAGCCAGCCAGCAACAACAACAACCACAGCAGCAGCGCAGTCAATGGCCTAGTTAGCGCATGCGAGACAAGGCACACACGTTGCTACTTAACTACTTTTAGAGCTTATGACAGCTGCAGCTGGAGTAGGACCACACACATGACCGCCCTACCTCAGCTGCGTGTGGGTGCATGCGGCTCGGCAACAAAATTTACAATTAAAGTAGTAGCGCAGTTTGCAGTTTATTCCTAACTTCTCCTCACGTGTACAAGTGTGTGTGTGTGCATACATGTTTAGTGCCATTTTTATCTAACTGCAATATTGCGAGTTCAAGCGGAACGGCAGCTTAAATGAGCTTATGCAAACAAAAGTTGGTTCGTTGAATGAACTTTGTGCACCTGATGGCGGGCAATGGTTTTAAATTGAATTTACCGTTAAGTAAACGTAAGCTTTTTTAAGCACAATATTGCCGGCGCTCGAAATAAAATTTGCGAAATGCGGTTTTTGATTGCCAGCGGCAAACTGGTTGGGCTTGAATATATGAGAACAAGAGAAATATATCCTAATTGTATGTTAAACTGTAATTATAAATCTTGATATTGTTTTAAAAAATTGCAATTTGCCAAATACGCTGTTTTTGCATAGATTGTATGCATAGAAACGATTTGGAATATTCGAAACGCATGATCATTTGCTAGATATGAAATGTTTGCTGAGATTGCCGGCCCAGAAATATTTGAAACACTTGATAATTTGATAAACATAAAATATTTGCTTCGATTGTTGGCACAGAAACGATTTGGAATATTCGAAACACGTTGTTGTTCACCGGTGATAAGCTTTAATTAATGATTTTTCACTTAGCATTATAAAAAAGAGATAGGAACGAAATGGAATATTCGAAACACTATAAACTATTTGCTGTTTTTATTGAATTTATACGTATACTTTGTCAAAAAATAAAGTTTAAGAAAAAGGTTAAAAAACTTGCGACGAAAACCTTGTTTCATATACAGCGCTTACTCGGTTAAAGACAAACCAGAATAAATATTTACATACATATGTATGTATGTATATCGGTGAATTCCTTCCTTTAAAACTTCATTGCTAGAAGTCTTATAAAGTGTATGAACGATGTGGAATTTTCGAAACAGTTTTTTTATTATTTCCTAAAACAGTTAAAAGTGCGTTTTTTTTAATAGTTGCTTTTTCAATTTGGTTACCTGCATCTTTGTTGCTGAATTCAATGTGTGGAACGATTTGGAATTTTCGAAACAATGCTCTTTATTGCTTCATAGAGCTTTTATTAGTGGGTAAAACAATGTTAGTAAGACATACATATAGTGAAATTCTATCCTTGAACAACACTAAAAATTCGAATAACAGGCTTTTTAGCACAATTTTTAATTCCTGTACTTGTATTACCACATTTTTCATCACCAAAAAATATATCATTATTTCATAGTTGACATAATAAATACTTATTACCCAACTTTTCATACTATTTTGTTAATTTTCTTTTACATTTCGTTTCCGCCAGCTGATTTCCCCTAACCTAACTCACAAGACATTACGGAAAGCCATTTGTAATGGATCTAGCAGCCATGCCCGGCATCTTGATGCCACAAACTTTATTGCCATTACGCTCGTAAACATCACACATTTCTTAGCCTATGCTTAGGCGTGTAAGCTTCCTCTGCTTGATAGTCATAAAAAATAGTAATCTTTACTTGGCACTATTACTCAGCCTGTAAATATGTTAGACAGTAGTATGCACGAAATGAAATATGCTGATTTATTTTCAAGCATATTTCTTCAGCGTAAACATTTGTTAATGTTGTAGTTGTTGTAAATGTAATAGTTGCTACTATTATGCCACTCATACAACGAAGCCATGTATAGGCTTTAGAAAAACCAGAAAAAACACGCCACTAAATGTCAAGAAGTCAAATGGCAAGAGAAACTGCTGGCAAGCGAAAGAACAGGGTGAGGTAATTGGGTTGCATATGTGGGTATGTATATGGGCATAATGAAGGATAGCTTTTCCTTTTTCCCTTTACTCGTCCTGTGCGCCTTTGATCTTATACTTTCTTTCCGCTATGCGAAATTTGTTGCTACTTTTCGCTTGCTTTTTTTGTATGCTCTCCTAGATTTAGTACACTTGAGCCGTCTTATAATGAAATGTAATAAAATAAAATTAACACAAAATTGCTAACAGACAACGCTGGCTGTGAGTCGCTCCAACAACAGTTATTTTTCTTTCAAAATATTGTTGTAAAAAGTATACTGTTGTGGAGGAAACGTAACAAAAACAACAGCAAATACACTAGTCTTGCACTAATTTATGGTTATTTTAGTAGCTGTGTAGTGTTTGTTATTTAAATTTATTGAGGCTACCACTCTGACCTGCATTCGCTCGAGCGTTTCGGCAGTGCTGCTCTCACTTACAATGAATTACAAATATATATATTTTTATATGTATGTGTATGGTATATTTTATTATGTCTAATGCCGCAAAATAGGCCAGGCAGTTGCAAGTCAACGCTACAGCCGAGAGAAGTACCATAGCGAGGGAATTAGTAGCGCAAAGAGAAAGCGGGCGCACTGCGCCGCCGAGAGACAAAGTGTGATAAATTATGCTAAATTTGTATGAGTACCGCTCGGATGAGCCTGTGCAAGAATTTTGTGTTACAAATTTGATGACAATCAAATAATGCTGCTGTTGATGATTATGCGTTGTTTATGTTAACTAACCATTATTTTGGTCAGTGATGAAAATTTGTTATTTTTCAAAGCATTAGCTGACTTAATGTGAAAGGTTCAAGCTAAAAAATGGCTTTAGATTTGTCAAAAAACAAAAAAAAATAGCTGTACATGTCTATCTAGGTCACTCAAGTTCTTAATGCAGTTATTTGTGCACTCAAGACACAATATCATAGGAAAATAATAGCATAGATTTAGGCGCTTAGTGGTATTTATTATTAGAATCATGTTCACAATCTTCTAAATTATTGTAATTATACTCACATATTCATATTTCGTTTGATTTAAAATATTTAGAGTAAAAAATTTAATATATATTTTATTTTTTACAAAAAAAGTATGAAAAATTAACTAAATGAGTAAATTATACCATACAATGAGATGCTGTCCTTAAAAATAGCCGATTATTTTTCCCCTAAGCAACTTTAAAATATTATTTTGTAGTTTTTTTATACAAGACATACCTTTAGGTGCATTTTTAATTTTTTATGTGCAAAGAAAGCATACCTTTAGGCGCAAACTTTTACCCACGACCAATTTTATTTCAACTTCGGTAGTTTCGAAGACTGTACGGTTAATAATTTGATTAAGCTAAACTCTTTTATTGATTTACGAATAAGTTTAACTGATTTTGTGTAAGTTCACAAATTTTGTGGCCTACCTGCGGGCGCCTATTAAAAGATCTACCCTCTACCGAATAATTGTACCATTCAGTGAGATGCTGCCCTAAAAATTTGCTGAAAAATTCAGGCTTAAAAAAGCATTAAAACATTATTCTTTAATTTTGTAATTTTTCTTGCGGAAAGCATACCTTTAGGCGCATTTTTTAATTTTTTAAATGCAAAGTATACCTTTAGGCGAAACTGTTTATCTACGATCAATTTCGCTTGTACCCGGTTTTTTCGAAGTCTGTTTGGTTATTTATATTTATAAGTCAATCTCCCTTATTGGTTCTCCGAGTGAATTTAACTGATTTTTTGGCCTACCTTCAGGCAGCCATAAAATGACTTGCACTCTACAAAATGTTATACTACTAATATTCCTTCGTATACTTACTTACTTAAGGCGCTTCTGTTATTATCACTTATCTGTTTAATTTTCTTTAAAGCTTACTTCCTATTGCCTATTTCAAAACGCCCATTTAAAAGCATATTATCACCAAGGTCCTTCATTGCTGAAATGTTCATATATACATTTGTATATTTATAAATTATGTGCTAATGTCCTTATAATGAGTCCTGTGATGCCAATTTTGAAAGCTGCTTACGAAAGCTAATATTATATATGACCATTATTCAGTGTCAAATAAATTTTATATCCCAAAGAGACTATTACTGCGGCAATGCTAAGAGACTTTATTATGATACTTGTTGAAAATTTCAACTGCTTAATATTATTGCATACTTCTAGGCAGAAGTGGTAGACACTTACATTTTGATTTGAAGAATACGAGTCGTAAACTGCTACTAGAAGTTTTTGTTGAAATGAAATGATGGAAAATGTGTTTAAATTCATTAAGGAGTAATAAGGATTAGAATATACTCGAAGCTAGGTGAATTTAGCGAAGGAACTGTTTAAGTTTTCAACGCTTTTGATAGCAAAAATTTCTACCTCTAAATAATTTAAATAATTATCTTAATAGATGAAATAAAAAACAAAAATAACTTCACTAGTTTCGAGTTTACTTTTAATACCTTAAATCTACATACATTGCCTACACTCAGGCGTGACCCTCTAACTTTCGCTACATATCAATTTAAATACACACACATTTTAAGTTTTCCACTCGAAAATAGTAACAATTGCGTGTCACACGCTTTTTCTTGAGCACTGTAAAATAAGAAGCGGCAGAGAAGTAAAAGTAGAGAAAGCGATGAAGGCGAAGAAAAGCAGGTCACACGGCAGCCGAGGTGGCAAACTTTAAACTTTACATATGCAAAATGCAAACAAGGCTGGTATATAAGAGAAATTTTTAGGTACATATATAAATATACGTATGTCTGAATAGAAAGCAACACGAAATGAATGCAAAGTTCGAGCCAAACAGTGAAAAGTGCGAATAAAGCATACTTACGAAAAAAGCTACAGAATACAGAACAGAAAAAAAACTCCGAAAATACGTAAATCACTAGAGAAGTGAAATAAGTTTTGCATGCGATGCGGTATTTTGTTGTTATACTACTTTCATTAATAGTTAGTTGCTTGCAGTTTTATTTTTATTGAAATTGCACAGAAATTACGAAAAAATGTATATTCGTTAGCGCTGGAAAGTAGGCAAGCAAAATTACCAAAGTATGCAGCAAAATAAACAACTAGAGGCAACGGAAAACAAAACTGCATGTGCTTAATTGAAAGTTTTACTTTAAATAGCGGTTTCAGTGTAATCGCGAATGGATGGATTAAAAGAGAATTGGCGATAAGATTCGTGCTTAATTTTATATGCAAATGTAGGGTAGTAGTGGTGAATGCTAGAATTTAAGTTATTTTGCATTAATTAGCGCGAAAGCGTGATAGAGAACGAAGTGGAATTTTCGAAACACTTGTGCGTAAATAATAATTTAGTTTGCATTAATTAAATTGGTAAATAGCGCTTAAGTATGCAATGGAACGAAGTGGAATTTTCGAAACACTTGTGCGCAAATAGTAATTTAGTTTGCATTAATTAAATTGTTAAATAGCGCTTAAGTATGCAATGGAACGAAGTGAAATTTTCGAAACACTTATGAGCAAACATGTATTAGGCAGTAGTTTTGATTTTAACATGCTTGAGGCATATTTATTTTAATCTATAAGTTCATAACTCAACAGAAATTAGCTTTTGTGGCCATAAAAGCTGCTAAAAACTTTGTCTAATTGTTTGAAAATTGATTTTAAGTCACGCGTTGTTAAATATATGTTATGGAACGAAATGGAATTTTCGAAACATTGTCAGCAAACATGTATTAAGAGATAGTTTTGTTTTTAACATGCTTTGATCATACTTAATTAATTATATTAATTCAACAGAAATGAGTTTTTGAGCGGCTGGAAATTCTGCCTAATTGATGGCGGTATGGGATACACAATTCTGTGTTGCCGGCTTTTATTCCTTTTCTAATTTCCCTGCAAAATCGAATATCCAACTCAGGTGATTTCCGGTACTTTCGCTCAAAAATTGCCTACTTTTAGGGTTACTAAATATTTCAGCTGTTCCAGTTTTAATAAAAATCACAATGCATTTTTCGTATTCTATTTGCAGTTGTTGCAATGCATAGTACGCAATCATGTGGTCACTAGCAAGCATTTTCTTGTTTCTATTTGCATATGTGCGCCTAAAAATATGTTGACAATGCTTTTGTGGCATTTTGGTATGCCTCGAAAGAGTTCACAGAACAATGTCACGGATTTGTTTAACATTATTTGCAGCGCTTGTGCTAAACACTGTAATAAAGGCAAATAAAATAGCCACAAATGTTGGTATTTATTTTGCATACATTTGGGCGGTACACAAAAATTCGCACATTCGTTTGTTAAATGTGTCGCGCTTGTGCAAAAAATAAATCACACTTATTTGTTTGTGCATTTCGGTTGCACGCAAAATGTTGTTTGCACTAATTGGATTTATGTATGAATCGCTGTTGAAACAAATATTAGCGCCTATTTGTATGCTACTCGTTAGCATACAGGTGTAATATTTTCATTGGTATTTAAGTGTATATGTGTTTGTTTGCAGCTATTATGTTTAAATAGCCGTTTCAATTTTAGGTTAATGATGCAATTGCATTTTTTAGCATATTTTATTTTCTTTTGAAGTGTTGCGTACAAACATGTGTGCATATGTACATTCCTTAAATACATACATGTACTTTAGTCAAAATGATGTTGTGCTTAACATATAAGGAAAGAATAAATGATATGTGAATGCGTAATCTATAAAATTATTGTTAAGTACTAATGGTACTACATACAGTGGTGGCCATAACATATGCAACTAATGCATTATTTTAGAAAAAGTATGTATATCATACCATTAAACTTTGCAGACTGTTGATTGAACATGAAATTATTATAATTTGGTATTTTTACTTTTAATTAACGTTTTTAAACCAAAAAATTTCATTCATAAAACAATAATAAAAATTCCATTTCGATTTCAACTCTAAAATTACGTGGACAAAACATATGCAACTTTTTGGAAACAATGGTAAAAAGTAAGATTTACTAATATTTTGTTGCAAATCTACTGTTTTTTATTACTTCGGCATATCTTCTCGACATTGAGGCAATTAAATTATCTATGGTTTTTATTGGAGTCGATTGCCAAGCTTCTTGGAGTGTATTAAAAAGTTCATCACCATTTTAAGGTTATTCCTCTCTATTCGCCTGTTATCCAGCTTCCACAAGTTCTCAATGGGGTTGAGATCTGGGGTCTGTGGTGGCCATTTCATTACATCAACGTTGTTTGCTTCCAACCAAGACTTGACATATTTGGCCGTGTGCTTTGGGTCATTGTCGTGTTGGAAGACCCAACGCAATGGCATTTCCCACGCAGCATAGGGCAACATGACAATATGACACTCTCCAAAATACATTTATAGTCGTATTGATCCATAATTCCATTAATCTTATATAATGGGCCAACTCCGTTACCAGAAAAGCAGCTACACATCCCTACGTGGCCTGTACCATGCTTAACTGTTTTCTTACGATAACGAGGAGCATATCTTTTATTTACTGGACTTCGCATATAAAACGTTCCATCACTGCCTATTAAGTAAAAATGTTACTCATCACTAAATAGAACGGTTTTTCATTTATTAATTGGCGTTAGATGCTTTTTAGCGAATTTCAAACGCTTGGCTTTATGTTTTACCGAAATCATCGATTTGTATGCTGGACGACAACCTCTTAGTGAGGCTTTTAAAAGGCGCCTACGCACAGTTTTTGTGGATAATTGCAAATTTAAACCTTTAATGATTTGTGATGGGACTATTTCAAGACTTTTTTTGATAGTTGTACCATTAAATTATCTGTCCTTTGGGTCGTCTTGCATGCGCTCCCGCCTTGGTGAATAGCAGATACTGTTTTTGTTTCAACAAATTTTTTTATTATTCGCAAAATTGCGCTTTGGTGCACATCTAATTTTGTAGCAATGCATTTTTGTGTCATTCCTATCTCAAAATTTGAAATAATTCTCTTCCGAAGTTCAATTCCAAAATTGCTTCTTACCATTTTCAGTGAAACTAAAATCGAGTTGATTTGCCCGAATTAACGCAAGATTTATTTATTAAAACTAATGATACTGCGTAATTTTTAGTCTAAAAGGTCAAAAGCAACAGAAAAATACCGATATAATGGTGTTACTTGAACTCATACTCTGAGTTGCATATGTTTTGTCCACGTAATTTTAGAGTTGAATTTGAAATGGAATTTCTATTATTTTTTTATGAAAGAAATTTTTTGGTTTAAAAACGTTAATTAAAAGTAAAAATACCAAATTATAATAATTTCATGTTCAATCAACAGTCGGCAAAGTTTAATGGTTTGATATACATATTTTTTCTAAAATAATGTATTAGTTGCATATGTTATGGCCACCACTGTATATACATATTTAGCGCGGCTTCGGTAATTAAATAACTCCTAAAGCCAATATTTTATTTGTGCAAAGATTTTGCATTTTCAGTTAATTTTTTTTAGTGTTTTGCTAACAATGTGCAAAAGTCACAAAAACCATTTAGGGGAACGAAATGGAATTTTCGAAACAGTATAGTGTACTAGCTTTTGTTAAAATCTCTACGTCAGTACAATGTTTAGTTTGTTTAAAGTGATAAGAAACGAAATGGAATATTCGAAACCATATAGGTTTTTCTAAATTTCCAGTTAATTTATACAAAAATTTGTCAGCAATGTGCAAAAATCACAAAAAGTATTTAGTGGGACGTAATAGAATTTTCGAAACAGTATAGTGTGCTAACCTCTGTTTAATACTTTATTTTACCTCAATGCTTAATTTGAGAGAAGTGCTAAGTAACGAAATGGAATTTTCAAAACAATGTAGTGTACTAACTTTTATTTAAAACTGCGCCATCTCAATATTGATAAAAGCACTGAGGAAAGTAATAAATTTTTAGACTACAGTATAAATAGTTTTTTCTTTTAATTTTTTCGTTTTTCATCAAATTTATTGAAATTTCAGAGTGATGTACGCGAAAAATTGATCTCGAATATTTTTGATGCGCAATAGTTCTATAATAATGATTCTTTGATAGTTTTGCCAGTTTCAATAAAGTCAGCTTGAGGTAAAAGCTTTTAACGAGTTTTCATTTCTAAAACCAAAATAAAAATGCTCAATTTTTGTCACGTAGAGAAGTAAAGTAAAAACAATGGCGAAATATGCATTACCATACTAAATGTATAGTCTATTAAAATTATGTTAATAGTATTGTTATGCAAATAATAATAATTTATTGGAAATAAGTTATACTTGACTGAAATTGCCATAGATGTTATTTGTGCTTTTTGTTTTATGTTTATTTCATTTTTATTTTTATTTGAATTATTTTTTCTTGTTGGAACGATATGGAATTTGTGAAACAATGTTGAAAATTTTATAATATTTAGTAGTTTTGTTGCTGGGCTACTTTATAAAGTGTGTTTGAAGCGCTTGTATACATTTTTAGAAGCGGGAACGTTTTGGAATTTTCGAAACTAAACCACTTTCTGCACTTCTTCGATAATTTTTATTTCAAATACGAGCTTTACGAGTGTTTACAACAACATTGAGCGTATTTTGTTTACTTAAAGCTATAATTCAAATAAATTTTTTTTATATTTATTCAATATGATTTTTGATTTAAACAGTCTTCATTTCTACTCTACCCAATAACTTCTATGGTACGTACACCATTAACATTCTTCATTCCTACTGTACCCAATAATCCAGAATAACTTTTAAGGGAATACAAATAAGCTTTGTGTCTACTACTGACCAACACATTGGCTTAAAAGTTGTCTGCTCTACTTAAAATTTCTTTGTTTAAACTTCAGACGCCCCTTTTATTTACTGTCGAGCACCAAGTTAGACATTATGTGCAAATTACTCAAATTTGAGTATAATTAAAACAAATTTCACTATCGTGTTTACTTCAGCGCACACACTAAAGTGCTAAAGATTATATGTATGTACATATATACTATATAAGTATGTATATGGCATATACAGGTACCAAATACACGCACATGCTTTTTAATAAAGAAAGCTAACAACATATGGGCCAAAAGGTTAGCACAAATACTTGTTTGACTTTACAATAGCCTTTGGCTTATATTGAGTTTAGCTATGATTACTATCCATATGTAAGTGTGTAGGTATATGTTTACTGTTTAACACTGCCACTAAAACTTTTTGCACATTTTCCTCACACATTGCTAAAGGTAGCGCCGCAGCGGCAGCAAAACATCAGCCAAACAATAAAATCCCTTTGGCTTTCACTTATTTATACGCTTACAAAGCCAGACACATATATGCAACACATATGCAACTCAAATAAAGCTCTAAAAACAATAATTTACTTCGAAATTCTAACGAACCGCAAAGTTTACTTCTCAACTACAAAGCCATGCTTTGTTGCGTTGCGGTCTCATGCGCTTTAGCCACTTCACAACTCATTCGTCGAAAGCTGCTATATTGTTTGATGCTTTTTGTTGTTAATTTCGTTAGTTTTGTTGTTGTTGCCGCAGACGTCCAACACACTTTTACTATTTTGTGCAATTTTTCATGTGTAAATAAAAAAATAAAATGTGTACTCAACCAATGTTGCGTGTAAAATGGCACAGCGCAGAGGAAACCTTTACTCTTACCTTTCAATTCCTGTGCCAGACAAGTCACACGTTGCCGCTACGGCTCAGTTGGAAATAATCAATCAAATTGTGAACAAACAAAGCTTTTTGGAATGCGCTTTCAGTAACAACATTGTATTCCCAGGTTACTTACTCATGCACTCGCTCACTCAACCTACTCAGAGTGACTCATACACTCACTCGCTGCCTTAGTTTGGTTCACGTGTTTTCTAAGCTGCATTAGTTGTATGGTGGGTCCGGATTTATCCAATATTTATATCCAATATTTATATGCCATATTATTTGTTGTTAATAATTGTTGTTGTTTTCGTTTTTTGTTCGACGAAAAAATAAACTATGAAGTTCGCATAAAAAGTGAATTGAATTTGCGGTTAAAAAAAAAAGAAATAAAAATTAAAAAAAAAAAAAATATCTAAAAAATGTATGAGAAATTGTTCCTGCGCATTTTATATGGCAACCCTGTGGGGAAGAGTGCAACGCTAAAGGCTGTAGTTATAACTAAAAACCATACTGCATTTCCTAACAAAGTTTTGAAGCATAAAAATATAGCACCAAAAAACACAAAAACAAAACAAAAAAATATATAAAAAAAATCATCATAAAATAAAATATTGAAAAATGGCAATATCAAAAACTCTCTAACCATTCGATCAGCTATTTTCTACTCGGCTAAATTGCTTTGCTCTGAAAAATTGTAGCCCATTTAAAACTGTTGCTTGTAGTTTCGTTTCGTCTGTTATTTCATTTTTCTTTCTTTTCTTTTCATACACCGCAAATGATTGGTTGAATCGATACATTTTGATGGCAGTACGTCTGTAGTTTTATGCGCTCACAAAAGTATGCCGCATGCCATGAAAAATGCACTTCAACTAAATTTAAATTGCAACTCATGCTATTTGTTGTTTATAAAACTAGGTATGTACATACAAAGGTAGGCATAAAAAAATATTGCATGGCATTCAAGTGGCGCTTGCGGCATTGCGGCTTTACTAGTTGGCGTACTACAAGTGCTGATAAATGGTTTTCCATTAACGTTCTGTTATTGTGTGCAGTATTTTTTCTATTTGCCTGTGTTATTTACAAAGTTGAAGTTTGATTTAAACGTCAAATTATTGCAGTTGAAAATTAAATATGTATCCTTTGTATTTAAACTTAATACTAAGTTTTTTGTGCATTTTTGATATATGTTTCGAAAATTCCATATCGTTTCAAGTAAATTTTTTTGTCATATTTATCAACAGTGCTCTTATTTTGCTAAGGGAAACATATGTTTCGAAAATTCCATATCGTTTCAAGTAAATTTTTTATTATATTTATTAACAGTGCTTTTATTTTGTTGGGAGGAAAACATATTAAATCTTTTCTGAATAAAATTAAACGTTGTTTCGAAAATTAAATTTTTTTTAAACCGAGCAGCTAGCGGAAAAGCATTTTTTGGTAAAAATTTCGACAATTAACTTATTTTTCTGCAACCGAATAGTAAACTTGTAAGCATATTAATTTTCCGATAATCAAAACTAAACAGAAAATAAAGGCAAGTCTGTATGGATGCTGAATTTTTGACACCATATTTGGAACAGGTTTCGGAACAGTTAATACAATAACAAATTTTTAAATTCTAATACATTATTATAAAGAAAACATGATTAGATATGTGTAAGAAAAGTGTGTTTCTAAAATTCCAAAACGTTCCGCACTCGAAATTTTGCAAAACTAACATAAAATCTGTTAATACAAAACTTCGAAACCAATTTGATTATTCAAAAAGTTATTTCTTAGATCAACGAATTTTAGTTTATAAAAATTAGGTATCTACTAACTAAGTTCACTGAAAAAGCACTAAAACAATCTGTGCTATCAGAAAGTGCACTAAAAATCATTAAGACAATATGTTTCGAAGATTGCAAATTGTTCCTATCATTAATTTTTTTAACGTGTTTCGAAAATTCCAAAACGTTCCTAACTTTAAATATTTCAAAACTGTCGCAAAATTTAATAATTCGAAATTCCTAAACCTATTTAATAAAATAAAATATTTTTTTAGTAATTTTAGATCATATTTAGGTGGAAAAATCTTAAGTCATCGAAAAATGCATTAAAGTGATTGTGTTATCAGAAAAACCAATAAAAATAAGAAAAGGCGGTGTGTTTCGAAAATTCCAAACCGTTCCTGTCATAAAATTATGTTTTTGATTGGGTTATTATAAAAACTAATAAAAATAAAAAAACCAATATGTTTCGAAAATTCCAAAACGTTCCTTTCATAAAATTTCAATGCAGCATTTAACTTTAAACATATTAAAGTACATATGCAGCTGCTGTTGCCATCTTCGCCAGCTACACTCTTATTTCTACATAACTCCAACTAATTGCCCCTACCTTGCCACTTATCATAACTTCCAATACCCAACAGTGCAGCTTATGTTGGCTTAGCGCAATCTAATAGCCATGGCCACAATTTTACAAGTCATTGGGCTGATTAGCAGCCACAAACTCCGCCTGCCTGCATACATACTTACAGCAGCCCACTCATTTTGCCGTCATAAGTTCTCTTTAAGTCCCCTTGAGTCTTCTTTATGCACGCCACATTATTGCTGGTTAAATGAGGAATTATTACTAGCTAACGATGCGATGGCAAAAGTGATAGCACATCACTGTGTCGTCCTCTCTAGTGCTTGTGGCTAGGAATGCCTCACAAGATGCTTACGGCGTGTGGGCAAAAAAATGATACGCACATATACACGAGCATAAATGAAATTCTCGGTGGTCACATTTAAATAATGACACAACAGAGCGCCACTTGGTGGCGCCATTTTCCAAACCCATTGTCTTTGCGCAGCGCGTTGAGTACTTGCTATGTGCTTCCTTTACTGTCTCCACGCATTCGCCACTTGACATATTGCTATGACCACAGACACAGCAGCACACTGCGTAAAAGCATAATTACAGGCGCACAGCGCGGTGTTCTGCAGATGACAAAGGAGCTGGGCTAGTTTGCTTTTCATTTTAGTGTTGTTGTTGTATACATTCTATTGTTGTTGTTGTACACATAACTGCATTTTTTTTGCTTGTTGGCATGTGAGCAGCGAAATAGAAATCTACCTTGATAAATAAATATTTTTTTTGTTCACTCCTGCTCCAATTTAACAAGCAGGCAACATCTGTGTAGCATACTTTCAGGCGCACTCTCTTATTCATACCATAAAGTATGCCTCGGCGGCGTTTTTAAAATAAAATTACGCGCTGAAAGACGACACCGTGGATAGCGCAACACATGCTCGGTGTATAAGGTTACCTCTCAGCGCTCCCCTCCCGCCATTATGAGTGGAGATTGGAGAGTGGAGTGGAGTAGCACGATCTTATCAAAGTAATTGCCTTCAACGCAAACTATTAAGATATTTGTGCGATATGGTGTATTTGTTGTTGCCTTCTTTATATATTGTGGTTGCATATTTTTGGTTCACATTGTTGTTGTTGTATTTGCAATTTCGCTTATTTATCTGCCCCGACAACCACCTTATTTCATTTTGCCATTCTTTCCACCACCACAAAGTTACTGCGTAGCACACACTACTGCCTATTGTTGTTGTCAGTTGCCTTGTGTAGGCAGCTGTGCTTGTATTGGTGACATTTGTTATCCTCCACAGTCATTATATCTTAACTTCCATGCCGCCGCTTTTGTGGTCAAAGGCAGTTATCATGCCAATGCTGCGCTTTTCGCTAGCTATACTTGATTTTTATGTGCCGCAACGCCCCTGCCATTAAATGTGTATGCGCCGGTATATATGTGTTTGTATGTGTGCGTGTGGAAAATCGCCATCAGCATCCTGGTTATGATTATAAAAATAAAGCGTTATTATTATTTTATGTGTAGGTAGTCAGAGTTTTGTCCATTGCGGTTGGTGCATAAAAGTGCGCGCACACACACACACACTCACATATAGTATATTCAGTTGCTGCATTTAGTATGAGCGCACAAGTAAACAAGTGTATCTGTCACCGTTGTGCCACTTGAAATGACAGCTGATGCTGATGTTGCGCACAACTGACCGTCTGGTCCACTTTCGCTGCTCTGCTGCTGGGAATGGCCAAGTTGAAATCACATTGGTGCTTTACGATAAGCGCACAAACAAATAAGTATGCATAATATATAATGTATGTATGTATGTTTATAGGTATAATACAAAAAGCGTATGAATTGTATGCCGCTTCGTTTTATATTTTATGTTGCCATTGTTTGTGCTAAAATTTATCTATCAACGTCAAGCATGATGAAGTAGTAGATAAGCGTTGCAATGGACAGCAGTGGCATGTACCGATGATACATAAAGGTCGTGTATATTCAAGTGAACATATGCTAGCAAGTGGTGGCATGCTCTCTTTATAGCTGCATTTGCTGGTGACTTTTCATTGCGAAATGTAATTAAATGGCGAGGTTTTGTGGTGTGAGCTACGTATGAAAGTACGTAATTACAGCTGCGCTGATGAAGCATAAAAAGGAAGGAAGCTGCTTGAGGTAGTGTACTAATATTTATTTATAAGTCATATTTTATGTCACAAACAGCAATGGTAATAAAGTAATAACACAATCACAAGAGAAATTACATATTTTATCCATATATGAACATAGTTTCAAAACCTTTATTAAACAACGTGTTTCGAAAATTCCATTTTATTCCTCTATATGTTTCAACTAAAAATTTACAGTAGCAATGTTGTTTTAACGGCAACGCAAACCAACTGTGAGCATATAAAATTTGTTTCGAAAATTCCAATCATTCCGCTGCATTTTTTTACCTAACAATTGCTTCTAGTAAACTTGTTTTTAACACTAAAGTCAACCAAGAATGAGAATATAAAATTTGTTTCGCAAATGCCACATCGTTCCACTTTTGCTTTTTATGTATTTAATAGATGTCTCTGTTTTTGGTATCAAATAATAGAAATTTTCAGTTATACAAATTATTTTCTAACTAACAATTTAGATTAGCAATCTTTTTTTAAACAAAACAAATCAATCGTGAGCATATGTATGTATACAATTTGCTTCGACAGTTCCACTCATTTCGCTGCATCTTTTACTCAACAATTGTTTTAGTAAACTTGTTTTTAATACTAAAGTAAACCAAATATGAGAATATTAGAGCTGTTTCGAAAATTCCACATCGTTCCACTACTATTTTTAATTTTTTTTAACACTAAGGTGAACCAAGTGTGAGAATATGAAAGCTGTTTCGCAAATTCCACATCGTTCCACTCTTTTTTTATGCAATTAATATACATCTTTGTTTTCGATATCAAATAACAGAATGTTCCAGTTTTAAAAGTTTGCAAATAGTTTCGAAAATTCCATTTCGTTTCGGAATTGTTTTTTACGTGATTATCATATGTATAGCTGTTTTATGTATTAGCAGAAACTTTAAGCTATGCAAACTATTTCGATAATTCAATTTCGTTTCACTGTTCAAGCACTCGATGTCTTTTGCATGGCGACCACCGGCACGCTTGCAGAAGTCCAGGCCCTGCTTCATCGCTTAAGATAATTTTCTATAAACGCTCAATTGTTGATCTGATAGGATGAATATGACGACCATATATTAGACCTGGCGTTCTTAAAGTTGAGGCCACTGACTTCGAATTTCGGTACTAAATTTTACAATTTCGACTCTTTCTTAGATTTTTCAACAATGAAATGGCAAACATTTCTGAAGAGAATTGTCTAAAGAGCGGGGAAAATATGGCGTCGTTTGCTGTCCCTATCGATCTACTTTTTTAGTGTTCTGTTTGAAACTTAAAACCACCTTATGCACTACGAAAGACATTCGTAAAGTTAAATAAAAGCTTAGTTTTTGTAAGAGAGCAACTTTGAAACAATAAAAACGTGTTCTAAAATTTTCGTAACGTTAGATTAAATTTAAAAATTTTCTTTTGTGCAAAATCTATAAACTGTCGCAAGTTGAAATACCATCAATTTAATAAAAATTACACTTTTCTTAGTTTTTATTTTGCATTAGCTTTTGCGATTTATTTCTCGCTCTGCGCTTACAATAATTCTTCCACATTTATCATCGCAGCTATGATTTATGGCTTCCGCACTTTTTCTATTCAATTTCACAATTTAATCGGATAAGTGCGCTGTAGTAATGACTTCCGCCAAAGAAAAGACACATTCCTAACCTTTTTTCTGCATAGGCAAGAAGAATTTGTGTAATTCAGTGCGTTTTCCAAAAACTTGCTATGATAGAACTTAATAAAGAGATGAGTATGTAAATTTTTAAGTAAGTTTAGTTTCAAAAGAATAGTTTTCTGATCGCATACAAGCATATTCACTAGTAAATTCCGCCGTAATTCAATTCCCATTAGAGCTTTTCACTTCAACTGTGCAAGTCAATTGTTTATTCTTATGTTCTCAACAGTATTTTTAACTGTTCATTACCCATTGCAACTCTCTTGCTATAGTTGTATTGAGCTATTACAGCTTCACGTGCCAACTTTTATTATTTCAATACCACTTACACTGTTTTTCATTACTTAGTGGTGATTTTAATTCGTACTACTGAACAAGTGAAACGCCAATTGTATTGCGCTACCAAAATTAGTACACATGAACAAGTGGAACATAAAGCGAAATGCTCGCTTTTACATTCGTACATGTGAAACAGGAAAGCATAACATTCCCGTTAACATACGTACATATGAACATACGTATGAAACGCTATAACATAACATAATATGCTCTTTTATATACGTACTCATGAACATGTGAAACGGCTAGCATACTGACTCTAAGCAGCGACCAAATATTTTAATGCTGCTGCTTAATGAAACGTTGGATGCATGCGATCATCTTGACATGCAATTAAGTTGGTTGTGAGTGTAAGTTTGTAAAATGTCTTGGCAATAAATTTGTACTATATGCACCCGCAAGTGTTAGAGCTTGCAAGCTACTATACTACGCTAAGTGTTGTACTTCATTATGTTGATACAGTTTTAAGTGCGTTTACCACTTAGTGCCTGAGCGCTACACTTATAGCTGCTTACTTTAGTGCGCTACTTCTAAGAAATCCGCACATGCACACACGCGAAGACTTATTTCGCCCATATATTTTGCACGCATACAGCTTCTTTAATAAGGCTGCAGTACGCTTTCTGCGCTTCTCGCAAAAAATGCATTGAATTTGCGTTCTTCGACGCTAGCTGCTTAGCTTAAGCGTAAGATGTACATTTTTTTTTCAAGTCACAGCAATAGCTGACGCCTGAGTAGCAGCCGACTACAAAGCAGTTAATGCATGTGCAGTAGAAGAGTAGAAAGGAGAGGCAACAGCGTAGAAAAGAGTCACTCGGAAGGCGTGTGGAAGCAGGATATCACGAATACTTAGACATGCTCAAGTGGATTTTTAAGTGGTGTTATGTGATTTATTTTAAGTGAATTTGTGCTTTTTCGCCAACATCAAGCAGCTGAGTAGAAAAAGTGTACTAAATAGAGCGAGCACAAGACAAAAAATAAAACAGCTGAGCACGAACAAAGTGCGGAATGCTTAGCTGAGCTTTCAAAAAAAAAAGAGACATATTTTACTGGAAAGTAAAGTAATATAAGTACAATGCTTAATAACGGACGACAGCGACAACCCCGAATTTTCGGGATTGGAAAATTTCAATAATCCCGAAAAGTTTGTGGGGACGTTTGATTTTTATTATTTTAATTACGGACTATGTTAAAAATAACGCATTTTCGGGTTTTTGACTTAATCCCGAAATCCCGGAATTTTTTTAGGGTTAAATTTTTATTAATTTAATAATGACTAATGTTAATATAGCAATTTCAGCTATTGTAAATTATAATCCCGAAATCCCGAATTTCTTTTGGGGTTAAATTTGTATTAATTTATTAATGATTAATGTTAATTTAGCATTTTCAGGGGTTGTAAATTATAATCCCGAAATACCGAAATTTTTTAGGTTTGTGAACGTTTGGTCTTTATTATTTTAATAACGAACTACTTAAAATTAACACATTTTCGGGTTTTTGAAGACTTAATCCCGAAATCCCGAAATTTTTTTAGGGTTAAATTTTTAATAATTTTATAATAACTAATGTTAATTTAGCATTTTCAGGGGTTGTAAATGATAATCCCGAAGACCCGAAATTTTTTAAGTTTGTAAACGTTTGGTCTTTATTATTTTAAAAACGAACTACGTTAAAAATAACACATTTTCGGGTTTTTAAAGACTTAATCCCGAAATCCCGAAATTTTGTTAAGGTTCCATTTGTATTCATTTAATAATAACTGAGATTAGTATAGTATTTTCGGGATTTAAAAAATCCTAATCCCGAAATCCTGAAATTTTTTAAGTGTTTGTTTATATTTAAAATATAATATTTAAATATAAATATTTAATGTAAATGCAATATGTATTGTTTTAATTAACAGCTATACCACAAGGTCTTGGTGCTAATTTAGCTCCATAGCCTAAAAGTATGCTACTTCTTTCAAAAAGTTTCAATTTAATCAGACTAAACCGCATTTTGCTATGTCTCAAGCGCTCGAAAAAACTATTACAAATATTAATTGTGCATTCCCGCATGTGCAAACCGAGTTTTCGGGATCCCGAACCTCCTCTAAGCAATTCCGTAATGTTTCTTCAATGGTTTCAACTTACTGAAATGCCAAAGAAATGTAGCCATTCCGTTCTCGAGCTTTCACAGCCAGTAATGTTTGTTAACTGCAAGCGGAAGAAATTCTCAAGTGCTCTAGTATAGCCACTCTGATAGCACTCAACAGCGTGTTGCACAGAGTAGTGCTTGTTTCATAATTAAAAACTTTTTCAAGCATGTAATGAGAGTAAAGCGCTTCCCTTTCTCTCTTACCCCTACACTTGCCAGCGAAAGCTAAAAGCACTAGGGGGTTAAAAGCATGCAGCAAGCATTCGCCGCATTTAAGGAAGGGTTGTATGTGATACAATGGCTGTGGACATCTCTGTCGTTCCCCACTTGACGCGTTGTCCACTTGTGCGCAACTAAAGTGTAATGAAGAGATATATATTTATGTAAGGAATTTTCTCTTAGTTGATAAGCACCTACCATACCTTTTAGTAATGAGTGCGTTTGTGTGTCTGGAGGTAGTTGCGTTTAGCACAACATTTTTGTCGCTGCTCAAAAGTATGCAACACAAGTATTTCGTGTACAATATACTATGTATAAGTGTGTTTGTATTGGTGCGGGTGGACGGACACTTTTTACGACGAAGCGCAGCGAATTGAAAGTATGCGTGCAAATACTTAAAATTTTTTATTGTACTTCTAAGCTGAAAGAGGAGCCAAAGTTTGCGAGATATTTGTTAGTTGACTGAAATTTAAGCGCGTTGTAATGGAAAATGCGTTGAAGTGCCTAAATTTGTGGAGTTTACTTGAAGCGAATTTTGTAGTAGACACCTAACACCTTTGTGGAGTTTGCTTAAATGTGAAATTGCTTGGAATATTTTAGAAATATCTTAAATTCCTTCTAATAAGTTTGTTTAGGAGTTTGTTTATGAAATATGAGGTGTCTGCTGAAACTGTGCTGTGCTGTGCTGAGTTTTAATAAAAACATGCCAATAAAAATAATTGAGTCTAAAGAGCTCCTTGAAAACAAAACAGTTTCTAATTATATTTTGGTGATTAAATTTTTTTACACCTCCTAATTGCCTGCTCTTGATTTTCAGACAGGCGTTTCCATTCCTAAAAATGTATTTAATTTTCTATAGTAAGCCTCCCTTAAGTTTAGTTCAAATGTTTAATTTTCTATAGTAATCGTTCCTTCAGTTGAGTTGAAATATTTCAACCAAGCAATCACATGATGAAGGGAACATTTTTATTTAATTTTCTGTAGTAATACTTACTTCAGTTGAGTTGAAATATTTCAACCAAACGATCACATGCCAGAAAGACGTTTTTTATTTAATTTTCTATATTTATCCTCCTTTCAGTTAGGTTGAAATATTTCAACCAATCGGTCATCCTTCCTTCAGTTAAGTTGAAATATTTCAACCAAGCGATCAAATGTCGGAAGGATCCTTTTTATTTAATTTTCCATAGTGATCTTCGCCTCAGTTAAGTTGAAATATTTCAACCAACAGTCATCGCCGGGAGTTACCTTATTTTAAAGACTACGCTCTCCCTAAAAGATCTAACTGGGAGTAATCGAACCACAGTGGAACCGTTGAAAAGTCTTTATTAGGAAAGTTTATCCATTTCCATCATTTTCAAAGTCTTAATTTATTTTTCATTTAAAAAGAGCTAAACCTTTTAAAAGGTTGAAATATTTGGAGGCAGAGCTTTCCTGTATTTCGAAGAATATTCTCTACGATGATTATGACTTCTAACGTTTTATACCCAAATTCTTCTTTAGTATAGAAAATTTTTCCAATAAAGTTTTCTATTCCGAAATATAAAAAGGTCCCTTTATTTGAACTCTCCACATTCCCGATTCTACTACTATTTAGAGGAAGGACGTTCCAATAGCTTTCTTCACGTTTTGAGTGAAACGAATTTCAAAGATTTTCAGTAAATATTCTCACCATACCGAAATTAGTTTTTAATTGAAAAAAATTGTCTGTAAAATGTTTCTATTCCAAAATCAGTGAAAAGTGTCACTTTCGTGAACCCTTTTCCTGCAGCTTTCAATATGTTTTCAGCGAAAAATTTGAAGATTTTCTGAGAATATTCCCAGCAATGGCTTTACACATTTCATAAATATTTATTCTTTGAAGTTTAAAAAGTGTCAGTAACGTAAATCCTACATAAGGCTGAATCAATCGGGATAAGAACTATCCTGTAGCTGCCAGTATGTTTTTAGAGAGAGGAATTGTTAAGCTTTTCAGAGTATATTCGAAACACTACAGTTATGACGAAAACATAAATGGAACTCTACACAACACTTTAGAGAAAAATCATTTCAAAACTCTAGAGTGACCTGAGCTAGAGACAAGATCTACAGACTTAAGTTGATTGACCAACGATAAGAACGTAAAATGGAACTCAACACCACTTTTTAGATACAATATCATCTCAAAACTTTAGATTTTTTCTTAAAAAGTGATGTGGAGTTCCATCCTACGTTTTCGTCCTAAGTCAATTACCTAAAAACTCTAGATTTTGTCTCTAACTAAAGTCGAGAAAATAAGTCTATTTTAGGCAATTGTTGGCTCCAGAAGGGTTTCATCCATTAATAGGTAAAATGCAGTGTCAAAAAGTCGCTTTTCACACGCGACACCTTGTCTGTTACTTCAATTACTAATATACTTTTGTATCATTATATAGAAAAGGTCAGTCGGGTAGCTTAATAGGGTAGCTATATATAATTTTTTCATTTTTCTTCGGTGATGTCGGTTTTTGGGCTGATATTTATCCAACCAGCATGTATTTCGGAACATTATCAATTAACCCGGAACATGTTTTGTCACAAAATGTACCATTCTGTATATTACCTCCTAAAGGTATGCTTCAATTTTACTCCTAAAGGTATACTAAAACTTAAACTGTATTTTAGTATTTTAAATATATATTTTTGAATAACCAACGACATCTTCCTTCAGCTTCAGAGTAAAGAGATCGGTAAGAAAATTATTATGCATATACACACCATGCAAATTTCGATTTCTATTTCCAAACATGCATTTCCAAAGTATGCCAAAAAATGCTATACATAAATGCTCATCGCATTACCAGCTGCTATAAGTGATTCAAGTATAAAATCTGTAATGCTTTCTATTCCGTGGTTGTTGTAGTAAAGCAAGTCATATCTTCACATTATAACTCCCGCTTAGCTAGGTCATGAGACGCAGATAATCGAAAGAAATACCAACCACAGGACAACCGAGCGCATACCGTCTGCGGCAGCAACATGTGCTGCTCATAAACATTAATTAAAATTTCTGTACGCCCTGCCACGCCCACATACATGTACGTCTTTTTGCATGCTGGTAGTGACATACGCCCGCAAGTATGCAACACATGCATATAAGCGCATTTTCCTATAAGGCATGTGTATGTGTGCCTGCGTCCATGAATATGTGATGATTACTTGGCTAACATGTTGCAGCAACGTTGAATAGCGGTAAAGTGCTGTCGGACGAAAAGTGTTGTCGGAAATTTTGTTAAATAAAAAACGAAAATTGTTTTCCCGCTTTTTCGTCTATTTGACGGGCAGCATTTTAGGGTTGCAAAGCACAAGCGGCTGCTGTGAGCGCAGATAAGCGGCAGCTAGAAGACCGACATGCGTTCACAGTCATGTTGGCGCATAAAAAAGTGGTTAGTAAACCGGCTCAAAGTGTCTGTTGCGCGTCAAGCTTACAAAAACTGCAAAAAAATATAGATGCTGTGCAGCCGAAAATTATGCAACATACGCTTTTTGCATCTAGCAACATGTAGAATGTTTGCGAAGTTTTTTGTTGTAAAATGTTGTTACTTGTAACAGCAAGATTTCTTTGTACTCTTTTTCGTTGTCGTTTTGTAGCGCGTTTGGTATTGCTGAGCTGACTTTTAAAATAGTTGTATTGCATACTTGCAGGCGCATGGTAGGTTTTTCTTGTTTATTTATTTATTTTTTATAGCGAAATTTGTTCAGTTTGTGTAACTGCATACACTGTCTATATTTTGACCTCATTATCTTGTATAGATCTTCTAGTTAATGCCACGTAGCAGCGCTTGATGTGTGAATAAGCCTTGTTGAAAATAAGATAAAATTATGAATAAAATGGAAAATATTATAAATGGAAAGTTAAGCCTCTTTACGTGGTTTGGAAATTCGTATCCAACTTTAAGGTAGAAAAAAGTCACTCAAACTCGCTTTTCAAAGTTACAATAGGTTGGTTAATCTGGTAGGCATAAGACACGGATAAACTAGTTTTGGTCTTTTGCGATACTAGATTCTACTACTAGTTCGATTGCTAGGTCCATGAGTATTAGCCATTGTTTGGGAATACCTTGGTTACTGCTTGACTGTTTACGTAGATATTGACTCTGAAATTGCCTGCAGGGGCCTTAGGGGCCAGCTCCGCGGCCTTCAAAATTAGGTCCTTGTAAGGAAAATTTTTTTATTTGACGAGGTTTCTTCACGAAATTCAGCGAAAATTATTTCTACAGGCAAAGCTACAATCTCCACAATTTTTTTTTTTTCATTTTTTCAGATCAGACAACTATATCATATGGCTGGCATACAAACTGGCCAAACTAACTCACGTTCTTGTATGGAAAAGTCTTTTATTTACCAAGTTTTTTCCCAAAATAAGGCGCAGCTTATTATCCAAAGTAAAGCTACATTTTCCAAAAATATTGCTCAGATCAAATTACTATAGCATATAGCTATAAGTCTTACTTATTTTGAAGTTTACTTTTAATACCTCTTCCTTTAATATACGATAATACGATTAATAGCACATCTGCAATGAAAAATTTATTCTGCCATTACAACTAGCTTCCTGTTTAGAAACTATGCAACACAGCATTGACCTGCATTCCTTCAACTCAGAAAATATACATTCATTGCACCCATTAAAACTAGTTAAATATGATTACTAAAAAGCTCTAAATGTCTTTCCCTCTATGCGTTGATAAAATCTTAATTGCAAGCTGCCTCCTTTATTTCAATAATTATTGGTTGTCTCCTCCCACAATAAGCACGCAACTCCCCTTAACACAGTTTTTTGTTCTCAGCCTCAACAGCAAACTATCCAAGTCACCATATGCTCCGCCTTTTGTCTATAGATACTTAACTGCCATATCCGACAAATATTTCTTAGAACGCATATTGTCAGTCATAAATCATCAATTAATAGCTGTCTTCACTAGCATGACTTGTGCTTTGCGACTTCAGCAAGTCCCATTTAAGCTGCTTAAATATCAAAACCAGTAAAAGGAAAAATTTGTTGCGCTTACCACTAAACTACGCCCATAAGTATGCATTGTCTCACGCAAACACTCGACGGTCGTGTGTAAAATGTCATTTGTCATGTTTTGCCTTGAGCGAAACTTGTAACTTTCGCTTATTAGCGTGTAACGTAACAATTAAAATACGACAAAGTCGAGAAGTGACAGTGCGCACAGTGTGAGTATGAACTCTGTTAAGTAGGCAATACAACGGATATGTCTCGTACAACAAGTTGACCACAAGACGTAAACATGAAACCACGTCGCCAACAGTTTTGTGGTTTCGAAAACGAAATGTTTAGCTGTTGCTTATACATACATTTATTTTTCTGTGTATTGTTTGTACACTTGTAGCATATTTTTAGGCGCGCAACCAGTGTGTTGTTGTGTGGCTTCCTTCGAAAAGGGAGTGTTATGACGATGACAAAACAAATATTTGTGGCTTTTACAAATTTTATCGAGATTTGTTGTTATTCGGTTTTGTAGCATACTTTTTTGCGCCACAAATATTGAGGGTTTGGTCCCCTGCCGGTTGCTTTTCCCACCTGAATAATAGATTTACTATTTTTTGTGTTTGTATAATATATAACAAGCCACAATATTAATTAGCCCATTAAAATATTATTGTGTTCTTGACAGATTTTCATAATATTGAAAAATGTCAGAAAATTTATGGGCGTGGTTGAATAAATGTTATATTTATTCTGGTTTTGTCGCGACCACTGCGGTGATATGCTTAAGGCTTTTGTTGAAGATAATATTAAATCAGGTGTTCAGCAAAACACCCAGCTGGCTCCCTTTCAGGCATATCTTGTTGAAGCGTTGAAGCTATGACAGAAGACAGCGGGTAATTAAATTTAAATGATATTTCAATATAAGTTAAGATATTTTAATTTAACGCCTTTTTAATTTAAGTTTAGCGCCTTTAAAATTCATGTTCACCTAAAGTCGAGCTGGTTGATTAAAAAATGCTTTAAACCGACGGCATAGTAAGCTTCATCAAAACTTTTTACAAGACCATAAACTCCCTGTATTCTTTAATATCTTTGTCATCCTAGGCATAAAACCTTCGAAACAAACACAAACTGAAAAAGATTCGCAAACAATATACCTCTGAGGGTTTAAAGCAAAAATTTTAGTCTGAAGGCTTTTTATGATGAAAATTTTAACAGGACTTGTTTAATTTTAGAGTCAAAATATTAGGCAAGAAGAAGAGATTCTTCTTTTCATATGTCAATCATAGTTAGGCAATACTTCGGGGTTTGAGTTACTTTCTACCAATTTTAAATATTTTTTTATATACTTCAGTGCAGTTGTTAAGTTAATCGAAGCTTGTAAGAAGCTTTCAAGTTAAAACTCTTAAACTTTCATGTTAAAAACGTAAAGCTTTCGCTTGGAAAACATCCACACGCAAACTTCTAAAAGGATTACATTAAAGTTTTTAAGCTTTTATATTGGAATTGCAGAGTTTTCACTAGAAAAGTTTACAAATGTTGACGTCTAAAAGCATCTCGTATTAAAGCTTTAAGCATACTTAAGAAAATCTTAGGATTTGAGTTACTTTTTACTAACTTAGAATATATTACTGTATTCCAATGCTGTCGTTAGGTTAATCGAAGCTTTTAAGGAGTGTTCATATTAAAACGCTTAAATTTTCATGTAAAACGTAGAGCTTTTCCTTAAAAGCCTGCACATGTCAACTTATAAAATAATTTCGTACTAAACCTTCTAAGCTTTTATATTGAAAATGCAGAGCTTTCACTTGAAAAGTTGTCGCATTTCAGAAAATCAAACGTATTAGAGCTAAAATGTTTACAAATCTAAAATGAGCTTTCACTTAAAAAACTTTCGCAGCAAACTTCTGAAGAGCTGTTTAATCAAAGTTTTTTTATGGTTTCATATTTAAAATGAAGAGCTTTCACTTTTTACACTTTTAAAAGCATTTCATATTAAAGTTTCTAAGTTTTATATTAAAAATATTGAGCTTTCACTTCAAAACTTTTCACACCAAATTTCTAGAGATCATTGGTGTTAAATCTTTGAAGCTTACATATCGAAAATGTAGAGCTTTCGCTTGAAAAGCGTTCGCAGCTAATTTCTATAAAGCTTTCGTATTAAAATATAATTATACAATACAACAATGTATATTCTTCCATATTGAGAATGTAAATATTTCACTTGAAAAGCTTTCACTAGGGATTCTGCATTGAAATACTATATATGTTTGTACAAGGTCTCTCGAAAAGAAACAGAACCTTTTAAATATAACTGTTTCTGGTGGCGCCACCTCTTAGTGGGTATATGAAATAAAAAGTTTGATCTCTTGTAGACATTTCGTAAAAATTTTAAGACAATTGGATAATTACAATCGATGCTATCGATCAAAAAGTGACAGCAGCTTTTAGTCATCGGTCGTAAAATGCATTTTGAACAAAGAGCAAATATTAAATTTTGTTTTAAACTTGGGAAAACGTTTACTGAAACATTTCAAATGATGAAAAAAGTTTATGCTGATCAGTGCCTATCCCGTAGTAATGTGCATGAATGGTTTAAGCGATGCCAAGAAGGTCGCGAGGACCACTGTGACGATCAGAAGTCACCGAAAAAAGTCGTCTTCAGAAGTCAAAAAATAAAGACAATGCTGATTTGTTTTTACGATTCCGAAGGTATTGTACACCGAGAGTTCGTCCCACTTGACCAAACGACTAATGCTGTGTTTCACCTTGGTGTTATGAAGCGTCTTTTGTTACGCATTCGTCGTGCTTGATCACAATACCGTGAGGCTGGGTCCTGGCGCCTGTTGCACGATAATGCGCCGTGTCATCGGTTGACGCTGGTCACTGATTTTTTGACAAAAAACTCCATATTAACCATTAATCACTCACCTGATCTGGCACCCTGTGATATTTAGCTATTTGGAAAAATTCATTTGCCCATGAAAGGACACCGGTTTCAATACATTTCAGCTATCCAAAAGGCGACGACCGATATTCTTAAAAGCATTCCGAAAAATGACCTTAAACACTCATTTGAAATGCTAATTGACCGGGCTAAACGCTGTATCGAAGCACAAGGAAACTACTTTGAATAAAAAAATATAACTTTTGAAAAATATTAATTTTTTGTTGTTTTTTTTTAACAGTCCTGTTTGTTTTTGCAACAGACCTTGTTTATCCTGTATAGGATTGTTATTCTTAATAGTTATATATATAAATTTTGTATGACATTGCCACTACCTTTACCTCCAACAGAAGTGAAGGCTAATTGCTTTAACTACATATCAGTCAGTTTCCAAAATTTAAAGTGCCTTTAATTGTCTTTGAAAAAAGAAAGCACAACACAGCTGTCGCTCAAGTAACTAAATCAAAAAGTTATGAAGTTTCTTTAGAATCTCCCAACCTGAAACTACAACACTAACCCTTCCACCTACAGTATACAACCGCACACACATACACTTAATAAACAAACGCAGCTGTTGCTACATTATAATTTCCATTTCCATTACCATTTCCCAACTGACCCACATTTCTCAATTAACCCTTCAAATGCTGTACGCCATTAAAAGTGTAAGTTTATTACAAGAGAAGTTGAAAATTTATTATTTCACCATTTAATGTGGCATAATTCGAGGAGCCACACAGCAATGGCAGTAGTGGCAGCAGGTTATCACAGTGAGCGCTGCATTTAACTGCCGTTAACATTAATAGTGGTATTTGCTTGCGAAATGCTCACAATAAATCACTAATTTTTATTGTTTAATACGCGGCGGCAGTTTTGGTGGGGTATACTCTTAATACGAGGAAGTTGTAAACCTCTTATGTACAGCCACATTGTATTAAAGTGCTGTTAGTGAAGCATACATTTAGGCTACACGAACTAAATGTTGCGTATGAAGACATTAAAAGTCATAAATTTGCATTTATGTTGCAGACTTTAAGGAGTTTTGGTCATATTGTATGTTGCTATTTAGCTAAGTTAAGATATATATTTTCTTTCAAGGATTTCAAACCCGCCGTGCGGTAATTAGTGTCCTTAGCGTCCCGCTGAGAAGCCTCGTAGTGTATTTGCTATTTGTTTTCCTTAGCGATTCTGCTAGAAGAAAATGTTTCGATGAAGAAAAAAAATTTATGTTGTTTATTTAGTCTATTCCATGTTGAGAAAGTATTATATTGATAGAGAAAATTAATCAATATTGAATAAGAATTAATTCTCAAGAGCTCTATAAATCATTAGCTTACCATAAACTTCATCAAAAAGATCCTCTTACTTTTCTAAGATTTGAAGTCAAAAATTGAAATGGAGACCACGCTAACTTGATGATTTAAACTCACGAATTGAATTAGCGTATACTCTTACATAAGCCAAAGGATATTCAAATATGTCTGAAATTCAGTCTTGAAATTTTCGTACTCTTTTCCTACCGCAAATCGAACTCAAAGTTTATGCTTCAAGTTATAAAGAGAGTCAAAAAGTAACTTTCCCAAGTTCTTACTCTCACAAAAATTCGTTAATATCATCTTAGTCATATTATTAGTAGCCTTTACTAGTATGCAAGCAAATCAACATTCACATTTTTAATTACGCCTAAAAGCGACACAAAGTCATAACTCTACATTTCAGCGACCCACACTACTAACTCGCAAATTTTTATTACTTACTTTACTGCTGCCATCATTTTTGCCTGCTATGCGCATACAGGAAATATAATAGGTAAAAACTGCGTATAGAAGTCAAACGTATTATAATTTTTAGTAGCGCACTTTTAGGCGCAGCTGCTGATTTATAAGCTTGTAATGAAATAATGACGGAAAAACTACGACAACAAACACAATTCCTTTAGCTGGAAATTAAAAGGAGGTTAGCAAAACGCGAAAATATGTACATAGCTAAGCCCAAACGCTAAGCGGCCCACAGGTAGGCTACCATTTCTGGTAACGCTGAATGCCAAACAACAAAAACAAACATACCCTTTTGTTTCTCACAAAAAGGCAAGAGTTAGTGTTTCTTTTGCCAGCAGCAACAACAAATGGCTTGTAGACGTACATCATGTGACTATACCACCGCTTATGTACACGTGCGCCGCTAAAAGTATGCAATGAAATTTTAATGTTGACTTTTTTAGGCTGTATTGATTAAATTCTTGCTCGTGCAGCCAACTGCGTTAACTTTTTATGTAACTTTGTGCACATTTTCTTGTATTTATTAATGCCTTTTATGAAAAATTTCCACATTTCACATTTCCAGGGTTTCATGCGCAGACATTGAGCGCTGTTACTTGCTTTTATTGGCTTGGCGGCAAGTCGAGTCGTGCAGAAAGCTTGATATCGTCAAACCCTTTATGAAGACTTTTGCTTTTCTTTTTTTACGCCAGTAATTATTTTGTATTGACATACTCGTATTAGGAGTATAATTTCCATTTCCTTTCACATTTTTATTGTTAGCTCAGCTGCATACGCCGGTAATGGCTGGGTAATTAAAAGCGGCTTTATTTCTGTTTGATGTTACTTGCTTGCTTATAAAAACTGTTTCTTATGTTTGTGTGCTGCATACTCTTGAGACTTGGGCAGAAGTCGCAAAGCAGACTTTGTCGACGGTAATTAGAGTCTTCAGGGTGATTCGATTTCCTTTTCGTCTGGAATGTAGAATATTGAGTTTACGTGTTCGATTTTCTGCAGGTCTGTAGTAAATTATTGAATTTTCATGTTAAAAAAAGCTAAAGCAACTTGGTTTTAAAAACAGAGTGCTCTTCAAGGCGGTTTTTAGTTGTAAAAGTAAAAAGTGGGTAAACATAATTCGAGAATTAGAATCGCAAAATTTTTATTCGAATCCATTTTTTTTACGTAGTTTTTTTTTTGTAAAAATATTTTAATATAGAAATATATGTAAATAAAAATTTGTTTACAAAATATTTTTGTTTTATAAAAATATCCGAAATAAATTTTTCAAAATTTTTATTTTGAAAACTACTTACATACATTTATATAAGGACTCATAATTTAGCAAATCAAATAAAAATATTTCAATTTCGGTATCCTTAACAGCCATAGGAATAATAATGTTGCCTTATACATTTATATAAGGACTCATAATTTAGCAAATCAAATAAAAATATTTCAATTTCGGTATCCTTAACAGCCATAGGAATAATAATGTTGCCCACTTTTAGGCGCTTTATATAATTTTGAATAATATATTCTTTAAAATCTTCTTAAGTCATTATATTAAAAAGCTGTTTTATATAATTTGAGAATATGAATTACCAAATTTTTTTTTCGAAAAAAATTTTCAAAATATATTTTTTTTTATATTAATACTATATTAATATTTATCATAATTTTTAATTTGTTTTGTGAAAATTACTTACATTTATAAACTGCCTCATAATTTAACAAGCAATAATGAAATATTTCAATCCCTTTATCAATAAATATTCGTTTAAAAATAATGTTGCCTACTTTTTGGCGCTTTTTATAACTTTAGTTAATACTCTCCTTAAGGCTGTGTTTCGTTCTAAAACAACAAAGTAGCTTAATGCAATTTGAGAGTTAGAATTACCACAATATTTATTTTCGAAAGAAAAATTTTTTTTTTTTTCAAAAATTTTTCAAAATAATAAAATTTTTAAAATAATTTTTTTAAACATTTTATTTTGAAAATTTCTTGCATTCCCTTGTATAAAACATAATTTTACAAGCAATAGTGAAATATTTCAATTTCAGTATTCGCAAACATTCATTCGAAAAATAATGTTGCCTACTTTTTGGCGCTTTTTATAGTTTTAATAAATACCTTCATACAGCTAAAATCTCATTTGACGCCACAAAATATCATTTGTACCTATGCACGCCTTCCCTTTCATCTTTCTCTTTCTTTGTAAAATTATTGCATACTTTTAGGAAAATAAGCGGAATTTCAAAAAAAAAGTTTAATTGATCGGTTTCAAACGAAAATTATAATTTGGCGTTAGCTTACTTAGCATTTTTTCTCGCAATTAATCTAAAAGCTGTTCAATATTAAACAAAACACAAAAGTAGTCACCCTTTAAATGTAAGCATACTTTTAGGGAATAAAAATTATTCTAAAAATCTAAAAAACAACAAACTTATGGCGCTCTAGTCAACAAATCTTTAGCCACATTTGTTTTTTTTTTAGTTTTCAGTTATATAACAGAAATTTTCAAAGAAATTGCATACTTTTTGGCGCCAATTGCAGTTGCAACTAAATTTCTATATATGTTTTCCATCGTTGAGCCACAATTTTTGAAAAATCTCTTAACAATTTTGCAATTCTAGCACAACTTCTCTCACTTAGCCTCAAAGTATGCTACACCGACATGCCAAAGTGTCAAAAGAACGCACTACCGAGCATTAGAAGAGCTAAAATCATAGCTTAAATGCATTTTAGCAACTCAAAGCTGCAATTTGAATGCAACTGGAGACACTACATGCTGCATTTGTATGCAAAAGTCCGTTTGAAGTCAGCCCGGTGACTGACACAGAGTTCAAAGTTGAAATGAATTTCGGCCCACTTAAAGCACAATTTGTATTGGTTTTAGTAATGTTGATGCAAAAGTCAAGCAGCAGGTCAGACGGCTTCACAAACCAACTACAACGACTTAAAGTCAGAATTTGGAAAGCAAACATACATACAAACAAGCAAAAAATAATAGCAATAACTCCGAGAGCAAACATGCATAAGATGAAACAAGCAGCAGAGACAAAAAAGAAGCCAAAAGCAACTAACAAACCATAAAGGAAGTTTGCTGTGCACATTTATTTTAGATGCAGCCAAGTATGAGTGCACAACTGTGCGTGTGTTTGTGTGTATGTGGCTCGGTTTGACTTGAGTGCACATACAACGCATTGAAGTTTACTTTACTATGCTGTTGCATACTTTATGGCGTGCATGACAAGACAGACAGTGAGGCTAACTGCTAAGCGGGCAGCGGGTGTTGAGCAGAACGCTTCTTGTGCGCTTTGTTGTTATTTTTATTAAATTTTTGTAATTTTTTTTACTTCGATTTTTTTTTTTTTTTGTTTTTGTTTTTTTGAGAAATGAGCGCATGGCGGAGTGTGCGGTGCAGCGTTCTAAAGTCGCATGCGCTTGTGCATTTCGTAGACGTACACTCACACACACACACGCAAATATTTTTCTTTTTTTTTTCTCGCTCAAAGAAAGTCTAAAGATTTCTGCAAGAAGTTTAGCAGCAAAAGTCCTGAGCGCAACGCCACCAGACGCCAGTAGAGCAGCAAAAATATAAGGCAAAGATAGAAACTTTATCCTCAATACGCTTGTCACAAACAGGCCAGCCAACACAACCACATGTGCATGCACGCCAACACACACATGAAGCTTTATATGTATATGTGCTCGCTTGCATGTGTTTGGTGATCATAAATTTATGTCTGCCAGCGTCGATAGCATCGGAAGTGGCTACGCGGGCGTACGAAGGCGCGCTTGTGTGTGTACTCACACATACACATATACATGTATGTGTGTATGCGTCTGCCTCGCTGACTTACATAAAGTTTAACTTGTTTATAGTTTCCTTGGCACAAAGTTGCTGCACAAATAAAATAGTAAATAAAATATGTGAAGAAAAAAACGTGCGAAAATAAGTTTTAAAAACATATTTCTCCATTCAAAGCATAATGCAGAGCAAATGGAAAACTAAGTAGAAATCGCTAAGCATAATCAGTTCCTTTTCATAGCGCCGCAAGAAAAGGCCAACAGCGCCAGCTGCGCACTTATCTTACTTATCTCAGTGCCAGTCTATATTCTGTGTGTGTATCCGTTAGGTCTGTACTCTCTGCCGCGCCTTCAAAAGCATAGCATACTTGCCGGCGTCGCGTTACAGCCATTGTTTGCCTGCGTAAATGCTGCTGTTGTTGGGTAGCGTGTGTGGCGTCTTACATGCGTATGAGTAACGGTAAAAAGGATTTACATGTGCCTGTGTGTTTTTCTTATATTTTGTGTTGCCTTTTTTCATTTTAAATTTAAAGTCGTAAAAGTTTTATGCATTTCATTTGCAAGTAATTTTATGCTTGGCGCGCCTGTAGGTGCGCTATGCAGGCTGCTGGCTGGCGATAAAATAAATTTTGTGCTGTATAAATATATGAAGGATGGAGTTTAAAATTGCTATGGAGTGACTCACATCACAGTACTGACTGGCTGGCTGATTTTCCAGGTCGATTTTTAAGAACACAAAATTTAAATTTTTGTTCATCGAAATTTTACCTTTCAGTAAACGTTACTCAACCATGAAAGCATGCATAAATAAGCGCATATTTTATATCTAATAAAGTGTTTTGAAAGCTGCTATAGTCGAGTGATTACTTAGCTTTGAAGAGACGCTTAAAACCAGCTTTGTCAAAAAAAGCTGGAGAAAATTCAAGCGCAATATTAACTTTTAACGTCAAGGCAACCGACTCCGAATTTCGGTAATAAATTTTAATAATTTCAACTCTTTGTTGGATCGTCTTTCTTTCCTTGATGAAACGGCAAGCCTTACTGAAGAGAAATGTCAAAATAGCATGAAAAATATGGCGTAGTTTGCTGCCCCTTTCGGTCAACTTTTGTAGCATCGCTATTGAAAACCCCGTAAATTTCGATAATCTAAGACAAAGATACTAGTTTCGATTTTTATAGTTTATGATCAAGACAAGTTGAATAACATAGATACAGAATAATATGGCTCAAAGCGCTGCTTACCCTGAGTATCAAAATCACACCTGATTTATTGGTTAGGAATGCTTTTATAGCATAAAATTAATATCACTCATATCATCTGTACCAAAGCTCCAGTATTGCAATGTTTTCTTAATATTGTGTGTAGATTTTCTTGAGCTCTAAACCCTTCTAAAATTAAGAGATATTGGTAAATCGTCTTTGAGAATCTAGCCAAAATAAAGTTGTAAGTAAAAGGTTCCATAATGGTAGAGTGCGTTCCTTCTCAAATAAAAAACATTGCTCTTCGTAGTAAAAGAGATATCAATTCGGTAGTGATTAACCTCAACTCAGTTTGATGCATACAATAATTTCATTTATTGGAGATTGCCATAGAATTTGCATATCTAGGCATGAGTAAGAATAAATAGATAGTCCTTTCCCAATTCCCTCTGCATATTTCCTCTTCTAAATATATTTAGTCTATTTTTGCTCGTAGTGGTGTTAAGAACCTTTTTTTGCAGAATCCTTTTATCATTTTATGTCATCCATCTTCCTTATACGCTGAACAACGTTTAGGAAGAGTATCATGAGATTTGAATCACCAGAAAGACAAGGTCGGAGATCTAATAAATATAACTTTGGATAATCAGCGTTGCTAAGTCGGTTTAGACACATTTTCCTTTGTCTATACATACGCCAACTATTCGCTTAGTTTTTGAGATATCAATCAAATTTTCATACTACGCTTCTCCTCAAGTGTCTGATTATTTATCAGAACCGCCGATATAGGACAGTGTTATAGCGTCCATATAAACTGATCGACATAAAAAGGGCTTGTCTTTTTTTTAGTTTTTGTTTAGAAGAAGAAGGTTTCCCCTTCAAAGATATTAACATTATTTCGTACGATCCTTTGGATCCACATCCAAGCAGCACAATACGCCTACCTATTAACTCTTTAACTCCTTCATCATTGCTTTCATTCGGCCCACAAGACTGGCGTTAGGCATTACATTGTAGGGCCAGGCTTAGGCATTTGTCTCCCTAGTCACGCATTTTCGCCTGAGTATAGTTAATTCTTCTGTTTTAGCTGTGGAAATGCTGGCATCCTTCCTATTTTTTGCACAGTTATAGCTGTCCACGCTCTTACTCTGTCCCAGACCACCTTCGATTGGATCATATAAGACACGATATTCTCGAGCTTCACTCGATGTTTTTCAGGTTCTTTACTTCAAATTTCACTTTTTCATATTTTGTTTCATCATCGTGTACATATTTGTAGAAGTATTCTCTATAACAACCATTCCTTGTTAAAAACTGTGTAAGATAGAAATCAGTTTCGCCATATTTCCGTTCTATCACTGCTTGTATCCTTTACGCTTCTAATAAGTCTGTGCGTTCATCTCCAAGTTGTTGCTTCATCCTATCGTTTCTGCCATTCGTTTAGTCTCTTTTGTCTTTCCTATTTCCTCTCTTTCTCACTAAGCGAGTGCCAATGGTTTTTGTTTTATCGAATACCCGCTTTATTTCCATGACCATGTGTTTGGTGGCATGAGACCCGCTATGATTTCAGCCGCTTGATGTCATACTGTTCGGTAGTGGGACTTCGTCAAATTATTGTCTTCTCCTTTTTGGATTAGGGTCTCTGCTGCAGCGCTTTCCACCATATAGGTGCAGTGTCCATAAGTTTGGACTCACTTGCTTTGGCTAAAAATCCTCGTCTATTGTGGCTTGGTCCACCAACTTAGCCATTATCCTCGGTAGGGCCATCGCCACTCTTGATGCTTTTTCCCAGGCTTTATCTAGATGCGTCTTATAAATTAATCTCGAGTCTATCACCACTCCTAGATATTTCAATGACTACTGTGTTGTAATGTTGTATCCACCAACATTGAGTGTGGCGACCTCCAGCTTCTTCCTGCTTGTAATTAATGCTGCTTCCGTCTTTTGGCCAGCTAGTTGAAGTTGTGTCGCCATAAGTCATTCCCTAATTTTTATGGCCGCTCTATTTGACTAATTTCTTTCACTACGGCGGTCGCTGCGATGTTCCATGTATCCAATTATTTGTGCTTTCTTGGGGTAATGGTAGGCGGGATTCCATCATATAAGATGTTCCACAAAATTTGGCCCAAAACAGAGTTTCGTGGAACTTCGCCCGTCACTATATGGCTTTGTGGTCTTTCGTCTCTGTCATATAAAAGTACGATGTGTACCCACAGGAAGTTGGAGATGATCTATAGCGTTGTTTTCTTTAGTCCTTATCCTTCTATGGAAACAAATTTTATTTGACAACATAATTTCATAACATATCAGTGCAATCTATGAACAAATTATTCTGATCGGACCATTATAGCTTATAGCTGCACGCAAACTAACCGTTCAGAATCAAGCTTGTTTATTTAACAAATTATCCTCCCCAAGTTTGGCTTGGATCATTGTTCAAGTTTGTTGTACAATCTTAATAATATTGCTTAGATTAGACCACTATAGCTTATAGTTTAAGGACGCGCTACAATCTTAAGTAATATTGTTCATATCGGACAACTATAACATATAGCTGTCATACAAACTGAACGGTCACCCGAGCTCTTGTATGAAAAGTTAAGAAGTTATTTTCACGAAATTTGACATGAAATACTTGTATTGTCCAATTCGACGGTTAAATATTCGAAGAATTGTTCAGATCGGACCACTCTGATTTATAGCTGCCATACAAAGTGACCAATCCCACATTATGCTATCTTATCTTGCCATATCCGGTCTAAATTTATTTTCTTATGGTATATAATCTTATCCTTCCTCTTATCTCATCTTATCTTTTCTTATCTCGCCGTACTTTACCTTATCCTGACATATCATTTCAACTCATATCCCTTTATCCATATTTTATAACCCGTTGAAAGCGAAATTCATGCATTGTACCTAAATGTATTTTAAAGCTAGCAGAAATGCGATAAATTTAAAGACAATGAAGAATATGCAAAATAACAAAATCATAAAACTTTCTGACTCATGCATGTGCACAGCGGAAACAAATACGACCTAAAGAAAGCAAACATGACACACCCAGCACTGAAGAAAAGTACACACTCCCTCCTCAGGGCCGTACCCGCCTGACTAATGAGTTCATTTCAACATGCTTCCCATGTGTGTGTGTTTGCAACGCCACATTATTGACAGACGCCAAACGAAGCGAAAACCGCATTTCCTTCCTTACTAACTGCTTTTCGTTCCTACTTCACCGCAACGCATAGTCTTGCACTTCATTTGCTGTCGGCTTTCTTGTTTTTCTTAGGCATAATAGTTTATTTTTCTACATTTTTTCGGTTTACTTACAACATTTTTTTGCGCTTGGCGGCAAGTATTTTTTCTTCCCCTTGCTTTTGCATTTGTTTTTTGTCAACTTACAAGTTTGTCGTTGTTATTATTTATGCATTTACTCACACTCGTAACTCCCAGCGGATGCAAGGTATATGTGCTGTCTCACAGTTTTATGAGCGCGCGTGTTATTTTTTTTTTTCAATTTTTAATTTCTTTCTTCTGACTTTTTTCGAAAGTTTTCATTGCATTGTAAAATATTTTTTTCTTTTTTGTGCTTGCACTTACTTTCCTTTATGCGTATAGTTTTATGTGTGCGCCGTCGCATGTGCGCCTTTGTTTGTCGCCCAAAAATATGCAAGTTGAAATGAAAATCGTTGAAATGAAAAACTTTCGTACAATTGAAAAGTTTTCGATGACGCTGATGCCGAGCGCGTTGTATATATTTATTGTAAGACGCTGCGAGCAACTTGTGGTTCACTATAAAGCCATACTTTTAGGCGCATAAACTTATGTGAAGGCAGTTGTTTGTATCGGCGTTTGTGGTACTCTTGTTGAAGCTCTCACAGTTTGCATATTTAAATTGCGGCATGCAGCTGGTTACTTTAAAGAACTTATTTAAAATTTTTCTAATTTGTATTTTAATTTTCTATTTATTTTTTATTATTAGAAATTCCTGTTTGCAATAAAAGTTTTATTAGATGACACTTGCAGTGCTCAGTTATACGCCAGTTATACCTTTCGGAATTGCTTGGAATATTATTACCAACAATCATTATAACACTCACGACTGTAAGCGCCTGAAGGTATGCCAACGACATTTTCAGATGCTTGCCTGATAAACAAAGCATACCTTTAAGATCCCACAGTAACTTCTTTAATATCATAACTTCGCAGTTGTTACTTTAAAAAACCAAAAAGTTTAGCGCTTTGCCGCCTGGTACTTTTTTACCCCTAACCTTTTAGTTCTCACTACCTTTAACTATTATGTACTTTCATCTTGGCAACTCCTTTTTGTCAATTTTTCCGTCGCGTCTTCTCTTCGGCGACAGCTTAAACTACCGTGTCTCTGTGTCTCCATTTTGCATTTTTTGGTTTAAATATTTAATGATGTGGAAATTCCCAACAGCAGCCACTGTCAAGCTGTCAATTTTTTCTCAGCATACACTTAACAACACGAGCACCTTGGCGCTGTAAAGTTGTGTAGTTTCGCACACTAAACGAAATTGATTGTAAAAAAAAGGTAGATGTATTTTTTTGTTAGAGTTTTCCTGTATTTCAAACGTCGATTTGAAAACTTTAACTTCGGAAAGTCACTCGATTTCAGTGTCTCAAGAAGATTATTGTTCGATATTGAAGTTAATTTCGAATTTTTGTATTTGTAAATATCGAATGTCGAATTCGATTTCTTTTGTGGGCGTAACTATTGTCGAGTAGTGTCCTAATTTTCAGTTCTGAAAACAAATTTAGTAATATATTAGTTTTCGAAATTCAAAAGACTATGCATTGTAAAAAATTTACGAATTTTTGTTTAGTTGCTTTCATAAATCGATATTAACTTCATTCGAATTCGAATTATCTTCGAAGAGTACTTAAAAAACTCCATATAACATTAAACAAAACTGTGTTGTGGATTTTCGAAATCGAAATAAGAGCCCTTTTTCAAGGTGAAAAGGTTTTGGAAAGGTTTCCAATTGGCAATTAACTTCGAAAAACACTTCTTATTTTTGAATTGATC